>VZRU01021123.1:6463-44235 GCA_013398155.1 Pedionomus torquatus | reverse complement strand
GACGAAGCAGATCAAACCAGTCCTCTCACCTTGCATGCACCTGCATTTACTTGTTATCTGCCCTAAAACCATGCTTTTAATGCTAATGACTAACAAGCAAAACACCATTAGGGAGAAAAGAAATAACACCATGAAATACAGACTGGGCAAGTGGGTATTTGCAGGGGATGCTGTTTGGCCAAGCTAAGGCCAAGTGGAGTTGTGCATGAGTTGTATTAATGCTGTTATGAATGGATTGCTCAAAATGAGCTATCCTATGCCATTGTGAAATCCTTTGGGGCAATTTTTTTTTGGAGGTCAGCAGCTTGATAAGCCTTTTCCTTTTATACCTGGAACTAGCCACAGACAAAGAAGTTACATGTGGGACTGCTCTTTTTATTTCAGCCATTGAATCTGTGAGTCCTTCTAACAGCCAAAGCCCCTTTTGAAATCAGGTAGATTATATGAAGAGTCAGTCAGCATAAGAAGTCATTTATGCTTATTAATCTGGGTAGTTGCCCACCTGCACACAGCATCCATAGTAACTCACCTTGAATTTAAAACCTTGAAAGCATCTGTTATTTCTTTTGCACAGGTGCTGATATTCTATGGATAATATCTAAATTAGTATTCCATTAGCATTCGCCTTTGTCCAGTAGTTTGCTGCCAGAATAGGTCAATTTTGTGGTCATCCCCCTATTTCCACCAGACTATAAGGAGGACTGAGGGAGCTCGATATCAGCTGAGATGGGGGCAATCAGAGACTATTTTTGATACTTCTAGTTACAACTGTCTTGGGGAGAGAAAGCTACTGTGTGTTTTGAATTAATGGGCAAAGGAAAGAAATGAAAGATAAAGGAGGTGCTGGTAATAGAGAAAGAATGAAGCATAAAGTGAAACCGATCAGCCTCCCTCAGAGAATGGATTATTTCCTGACACAAATTTTGGCCCAAGCCTTTTTTTGGGCAAGAGCTCAAGACACATTGTAAAATTACTTGGTATAAATGGGAATTTGGAATAATTTATCTCTCAGCGTCTTAAATAGTTTATATAAATCTGCCACTTTTCAAATGATGTATTAAAGTACACTTGTGGTTGGTTAATATCAATATTCCTCTGAGATTTTACAAATACATCAGCAGCATTAGATGGATGAAATCCAGTCTGCTGTAATTCAGATGCCCAACATATGCAATGCTTCACTGAACATTTGAGTATGCAGTCTGGAGAGCAGGGGAAAGAATGTAAGTCTGCCTTAATGTCCCTGCCATACTGGTCCTGAAGCCTGTGGTGGGCTCGGGAAGCCTATAGGGGAAGGTACAATCTGCCTGTAATTGTGTTTCCTGGTTTTGACTGTTCTTCTTCAAAGAATGTGAAAAGACAGGAGAGGACTCTGAAAAGCGGTAAAGGTCAAAGAACATGCCCATTTTTGAATGGTGGAATACAGAAAAACACCGGATTATAGATTTGACAGCCTAACTTCAAATCTCAGGAAAAAAATAAATACCTAGAAGATAATGTCATGATAAAGAGCTGCCAACAACGATTCAAAAGTATCTTGACTCTAAGGCCCCTGAGACCCCTCCTGTGTCATGCTCTCGTAAGCAAACTGAGGAAATACAGCTAGGATGAGAAATCTGTATGGAACATGTCCACTAAGAGGACGAATCAGCAATTACTTCCATTCCAAGGTGAGAGGTGTTTTGAGAGGGGGAAATTTTATTAGCAGCTTGGAGGACATAGTCTTTCTCAAAAAAAACCCCAGAAGTGGTTTGGAAACCTTAGTCTCGCTCGCAGAAATAATGGACCCCCTCTGATTGTCCTAACTGCTGTTGAAAGCATTGCAGAGGGTGCGAGTCATCCTGCTTAAAGTCAGTCTGCAGCTGCGGCTCAGGCTCTTCCCACAATCAGGGCAGCAGTATCTCCTGGGTGATTCATCCCATCCAAGGACAGAGGTTGAGGATAAGGGAAATGATTCATTCCCCAGAGTTTCCTTTCCCCACCATCTAATTGACTGTAGGAGAATATAAAAGGACTACCTTACAGTAGCTGCTTAACTTTTAATTAGTTAACATTAGGAGAGATGAATCCCATCTTTAGTAGCCACCTAATTACCCAGATTCTGAGAGCTATTTGGGTACTTAATTTCCTTTAAAGTAGACACTAAGCAGATTTGGTAACTTCACCCGGGATGTGTTGACTAAGTGGCAAATATCCCACATGAAAGAGATTACGTGGGGATCTTAAGACTGTTCCTGCATTTCTCAGTGAAATCACTGGGCTCCCTAAGGGCTCTGGGTACAGTAGTGAGGCAGGATCATGTTATTGTCTGATAGGTTTAGTTATCAGCCACTCAGAAAGAAGTATGAAACTTCGAGTGTAAACCTGACTCACAGTCTGCGCAATATTACTGAGTGGAAAGGAGTGTAATTTGCACAAATAAATTGATGGAGCAAATGCTGATGCCCTGCCTTGAACATCCTCTTCACGAGCAGGCCACAATGATGTTAATGGAGGCCTTTCCTGTGAAATAAGCAGCCACAAATTGTTTCTTAACAGAAACAATCCTTGAAGGGAAATACGTCCTTATGGCTTATACCTAGTTCCTTTGGCTCCACCAATATTGACAATTCTGTTATTGAAGAGCTATAGAGATAATTCTCCTTTTAGCATGAAAAACAGGGAGGAACAACAGACCTTTCTGAGTTAAGAGCCAGGTACCCCACAGGATTTTCCATGCGACCTTTCACTGCAAGCTCTGTTCCATTTTTTAAATTTTGTGTTTGGGTTTTTTTAAATTTCTATCACATCCTATCTCAGAGCCCAAACTAGCCTAAACCCACAGCACTCACAGAAGTGGAATACAATTGTGTATTCATTTTCTATGGCTCAGTTGGTAAGGTCTGTAATAAATAAAGCCTTTCTTGCTGGTTGGCAGCACAGATGAGCCCACTGCACAGCTATAGTCCATACCTCCCATCTGCCCTCATCTCTACGAACCCTTGCACCTCTGTCACCACAGCCACTGGTCAGTTCTGACTCCACTCACAGCAGCTGGTCACAGCGAGATGTGTATCCCTCTGCACTATCACCCTGATGCCAGAGGGTCTTTCAGCAAAGACCTAGGACAAGTCTTAGGGTTGATGCGATGTCTGTGACTTTTAGGCACAAGAAGCTCTCTGAGTTGGGTCAAAGAATCATAGAATAGATCATTTTGGTTGGAAGACACCTTTAAGATCAAGTCCAACCATTAACCTAACACTGCCAAGTGATCACTAAACCGTGTCCCTCAACACCACATCTACACATCTTTTAAATACTTTCAGGGATGATAATTCAACCACTTTCCTAGGCAGCCTGTTTCAATGCTTGATAACACTTTCAGTGAAGAAATTTTTCCTTATGTCCAATCTAAACCTTCCCTGGCACAACTTGAGGCCATTTCCTCTTGTCCTATTGCCTGTATTGGCTTCTCCTCTCCATTTGGATGGCAACTGAAATTGTAGTGTGTGGCAAGGAGCACCAAGACCAGGAGGGGGATTGGACCACTGAGGCCCAAAGACAGGATGAAATTTTAGACATCTTTTTGTGAGGGAAGGGTGTCTGTAGTGCCTGTCATGGCTCTGCTCCTCAGCTGAGGCAGCATGGTGGCTGCTGCTACCATACAGCAACCACAGGGTACTGAGTAACCGCAGGAGCAGCTGCATCTGTTGAGAAAGACTGAAATGCTCCAGCATGTAAACCTGTTTACTTCACATTAGAATGATCATAGGGATAAGGGAATGATCAGAAATGTACGCAGTCTGATTAAGGATCTTATTAACAGATGCCAATAATGGTAGATGAAGCAAAAGATACTTGCTTACATGTTTTCTTCCTCACAGCCTCAAAATGGACAATACATTCTCTTCTGTGTATTTGGCAGTGTAGGGAATGAGGTGTTTGAAAGAAAGAGGAAATACATTGTTCCGTTACAAAATACTTAAACTCTCTGTGCTGGTAGAATATGAAGGCAAATGCCTAAACATATTCCTGTATTTTCTCTGTCCAGCTCTAATTGCTTTCTCAGGCTGACAGCCTGCCGCTAGTGAGATCCTTGAAAGGCTCCATATCCTGATGGAACTTGTAGTTAAAATTAGCACACCTGCCCTGTGGTGTCATCCAGGCAGTTCCTGCTGCAAGAAAAAAAAAAGAGATTAATATGTTGGAAGATGGTGTTTAATTCTTACAGGGAAAAATTAATCTTGTGAAGGCAGTTAAGTGATTCCAGGGGCGGGAGATGGAGCACATCATCTTATCCTAGTCCACTCGCACCTATCTGAATATTTGGTGATGCTTTGTAAGGCCATGTAAACCTTAGAAGTTCATTTTTAAAAAAAAAAAAATATTGTTGTGTTCATTCCTAGGTTGTACAATTACTGCAGGATCAACAGGTATCTACTGTCCTGAAAGGAACTTCTATATATATTGTGGTTCCATGAGGAAAAAAGTGAATCCTGAGTTTACTTTAGAGGTCACAATATTCTTTTTTCAGCCCATCAAAAGCCAAAAGTTTCAATACTGCAAGCTATCACCATTCCATGCAGTTTTATGAGTGTATCTGTTCATGTTTGTCTGCATATACTTTTGTGTTTTAGTGCAAAATAAAACGCAGTTTCCTTTTTCTCATGGATGTCACTCTGCCAATCCCCCTTCTTCTCCCGGCCTTCTCACACATTTGTAACTGCCCCATTTTCGTTTTCTTTGCATACCTGCCAGATTCTTTCTCAGCCCACATAAAAATCTCTGGCATGTCTGTCACTCTGTTTATATAGTTGCCAGCACAACTGTTCTCCCTTGATTCTCAGTTTTCTAACAATAATACCAGACTGGATTTGAAAGTACAGTGATGCTTAAAAATAGTGGCAAACTTAAAAATACCAAGGTATGAAATACCAGACCCAAAATACCTTTATTTCTTTCAATTTCTAAGCAAAAAAATCTTATTTTTCTCCAGTTTCTCTGTTTGTGTGACCCCTTCAGAATCTCAGCAGCTAGCAGTGCTCTGCTGAATTGACTGTACATTCATTCACCACCTCTGCATGACCTTGTCACACTGAAGTGCTGAGTGAGGCTGGCTGAGCTGTCATTTGCAGCTCCCGCCATCCATTTTGGGAAGAAACCAAAAGGGAAATAAAGAGTGCCAAAGAGTTTCTTTTAAATGTTTTTTTGTTTTTTGTTTTTTTTTAACCCATTTAGGAGCGTCGTGCATACTAAGTCAAATAGTTCCTGAAAGAAAAGGTCTTAAAGATAAAGTTGAGATTTATTTTCTTCTTGCCAGTTGTTTAAGTAGTTAGTCACCTCAGGTTAGTCAATTCAGGCTCCCTCTGTGCAGCCGTAAAGGGAGATATACACCTCCAAAGACCAAAGACCCTAAGACTAATGTGTCTACAGCTGGTCAGATAAATATTCTATGGAAGTATCTGTTTCTCACTGTCAACTATAACTGGAGCCCAATCTACTCACTAAAATTAAGGGAGGCACATCCCCCACTTGAAACTACCAGTGGGAAATTTAGTCCTGCTCTGCTGTGGATGGAGGGTTAGCAAAAATAAAATATTTGAGCTTTGGTGAGTGTGCCCGATGTTCTTTGTAGCTGAATTTCTTAAACAGGGTAGTTATATAGGCATTTGCAGGGAGCAAAAGTATGTATCTGGCCCAAGCAGAATTCTTACTACACTACGTCATGACAAGTTATGTGGATGTTAAATTCATCACCATAGTGGACACCAATTGTGCCTTTCTTCTGTTTGCTTTACTGTATTTACTCATTCCATTTGCCTGAAGGATTGCTCCCAAGGTTTTTAGGCTGCATGTTTGACCTGCATGCTGTATTTGTTGAATAGACGTCATAATTTGTGGGTAATACTTATTTCAAAACCAAAATTTTTAGTGTTCCCCCTCACCTCCAACTTAAAAAAAGAAAGGAGTGGCAAACTGCTGGTGGTCCAGGTAAACCAGTGAAAAAATTAACTCCTCCAGGGAAGTAGGTAGATGTTTCAAAATCTTTAGGGTTTCATATCATTAGGGTTTGCAGTTTTTTAAAACAAAGAGTAGATTTATTTTTGTTTTAAAAGGAAATAATGCTAGCAGTAATTTGGATATTAGTTATGACAGTGATCTACAAAGGAATTTAATAATTTGTTTGACTTCAAGCAAACAATTAGTCTCACTGTCTATTCACAAGCTAAATGTAGTACGCACTTTGTTAAACATGGATATGCTGCCAGAAAGTGTCACTGTAATTAGATTGTTACAGCAATGCATATATGTACCTTAAAGCAAAATTCCCCCGATTAGCATGATTATTATTAAGAGCACCTTCTTTCAGAGTATATAATTGTTTTTTACAGGCTGTCTTTAGTCAAAAATAGCTTTTACACAGAATGGGAAAGTGCCTTTTATGATGTTGGTGATGATTATTTACACTGCTGTATTTTTAGGGAAACACTGCACTCTGCAGGTGAAAACACTTTCCCCATCTAGTAACACACTGGAATGGTCTTGGGAAAGCAACACAGAATCTCTGTGGTGAGCAGCTCAGTTTATACTTGTTACCAAAGGAAGTGCGTTGTCTGCAGCGTCCTTGTAAATGGGAATAACCCTTCTGTCTTTCCTTCTCCACTTCTGGCTTTCTAAAGAACACCCTAAATTATATAGATACATAGATCACAATTACCTCAGTAAAGAATATATAACTATATGATAATTGCAGGTTGCAATCACGGAATTGGCAGGGCTCAATAGGAAGTTCCAGGTCAAAGCGAAATGCTCTTTGCCATTTTTTGTGTTTTATGTAATGGTGTTGTTGGTTTTTGTTTGGTTGGGGTTTTTTTTCCCCATTGGTTGGACTAGATGATCTTAAAAGGTCCCTTCCAACCTAGGTGATTCTGTGATTTCCCAATGCTAATCCCACAAACCGATTTTCCAGTTAGAAATAGGAGCAGTCAGTAAGGCTGAGGCCCAAGCCTGCACTCTTAGGGTCGCTATGCTCTCTACCCTTCCTCATCACTACCTTGCAGCCAGTATCATCTCTCCCTGCTCCGTGTTTTCTGATTTCTGGCCATTAGATGGCAATCGTGACCATTATCTGCTTCCCACATTGGTGTCCTCTGATGGCTAACATGCTTGTGTACCCACCCTCCTAAGAAAAGCTTTTCTCATCCCTCTCTGGCTTTCTCATTTCTTGCAGCAGTTGTTATGCAGAGACTGGTTGTTCCAGCCTGGGAGAAAGAAATTGCTTTGCTCTGAGGGGCAGGGCTGTTCGAGCATGAGAAACGTGCGCTCCAGCTGGAAACAGCAGCACTGCTTGTTAAAAGGCTTGCCATGAACTCTCTCTTCCGTTGGGTTTTCTTTCCCGTTGCCCTGAATTGCACTAAGTGGCAGTTCTCTGGCTGGCATTTGTGACTGTGAACTTCAAAAGTTTTAGGTAAACCCGTTCATTTTTAAAAGAGGGGTTAAAACAGATAGATGACACAAAGTTTTAGTTAAGAATCTTTATCACCACAGGGTGATAAAGGCAGGGATTTGAAGCTTACCAGATGAGTCACCCTGAGGTTTATTGTTGACTTTGTCCATTATAGCCCATAAGGAGGCCTACAGTGCCAGTAGAGACTGGTTTGTGTTTGGCCACAGTGTTTTCTGCCCCTCTCCCAAGTGCACAGCTGCTCCGAGGCCACAAACTCTCCTCCTGGGAGGTGTCCACCGGCATCTCCATCTGCAGTGTGCCCACACGCATCCTGTTTAGGATCATTAACTGTGGCGCAAAGCTGCAGGCTTTTGGCAGCTTCTGGATCCACGCTGGAGGTAGCTGTTGTTACCTGCCTCTGGCCATGAGGAGATTTTCAGTTTGGCTGCAGGGAAGCCAGCCTCTGCAGCCACCTGAAATACTCCTTGTTGGCAGATCCTCCCTCTCTCGCCTCACTATGGGGAAGCTGACTGATACTTTTAAGGTCCTCATTCCATGTTTAGTCCTAAATTTTCCCTTCAAGTGGCCCCAGGATTCCAGGATACCCCTGTTCTGTCAATCTACAGGTGGCAGTGAGAAGGTGAGATAACACCTGTTGATCTTTAAATGTAGGGGGAACATACAACCCACCAGTCACCGGAATACTCTTCAATACAAAGCAGAGCCTCTACCTTTGAATTCTGTGGCCTCCTCAGTAGATGGCATTTGCCAGTGTTAAAATCTACCAGCTCGTAGCCCATTCCAGGAACACATCTCATCACCAGGGAGACAAGCACACTTGCATTTATAGGGCATCATCTGTGCCCTGGAAAAAACACCAGTGGCTCCAGAGGGTTAAGTCTGGGTGCACTTTCTCCTTAAGGGGCCCCAAAGCAGTATGGACACCCTGTGCTCTGAGGTTTTTCTCAGGTATGTAAGTTCCTTATGGCAACAAGCTGAGAAGCATTTTTATAACCCTGTCATAAATATCTATTACCTCTGCTCTCAAGCTTCTTGTTGACAACAACTGCTGATGGTGAGCTCAGGATTTGTAACATATCAAATAGGAAATTTCCAGCTAGCATTAGTAACCCGCAGCTACACAGGCAGGAGCTTCATCGTTTTTACATGTTGCAGTACTGAGCACTGGGCTGAGACATTTCCATAAACATCATCTTTTTCTGGCAGTTCTGCAGTCCCTGCTAGCAACCCACTGTCAGAATGTGGCATGCCACCAGGCCGGGCCAGTTCTTCAGCTCCATAGTCCAGATGCAGGTGGGGCAACAACCATTTTGTCTTCCCAGTCTGAGATGGCACTGCCCAATACCTGCCAAGTAAAAAATTCAGGCACATTTCCCTGAAAATCTTCCCTTTTCTTTCTTTTTTCCATCTGAATGACCCCCTTTCCTTAAACTCTTCCATCATCCAGAAGAGATCTTCTGACAGGAGGTCTCATCATGGTATGTCCATGGTCTGGCAGGTACATGCAAAGCTCATGAGTATGCTTAGGCAAAACAGCTGCATGTCATATGCAGAGTGTCTTCTTGTGGACCTAGCACAGCATGACAAGCTGTCCATAACACAGGGACGGTCATCTCCAAAAAGCATTTTTCTGTTATTTTGCCTGAATTGAGAAAAACTGATAGCTTTCTACTGTCTCCTACCTTTGTTCCATGATTTATAATACTGATACGGTTCCAATATGTGCCTTTCTCCTTCCCGTGAAAGCAGGTCAGAGCTGCAGGGTGTAACCTGCTCACCAAAAAGGTGAGCTACTCAATTCAGGTGAGGCTACGGATGGGGATGAGAAAGGAACCCATGCCTGGGAGGTGTGATGGTGTTTGGTGAAATAGGATGGTTGAACTGGGGTATCATGATATAACCTCAGCCAGCAACTAGGACCACACAGCTGTTTCCTAACACCCTCACACACACACATACACACACAGATAAGGTAGGGAGAAGAGCAAGAAGAGGGAAAAACGTTGTTTTGGCTTGAGATAAAGACAGTTTAATAGAACAGTAATGGAATAACACCACCACCACCAATAATAATAATAATTGTCGTCGTCGTCATCATCACTATTAACACAAGTTGCTCTCAGCACCTGATGATTGGTTGCCTAGCCCATTCCTGAGCAGTGACCACAGCTTCTTGCCCCCCAGCCAACTCCCATTTATATATTGAGCTTGATGTCTATGGTATGGAGTATTTCTTTGGCCAGCTTAACCTGTCTGTGCTCTCTCTCAGCTTCTATGGGAAGCTGAGTAAGTCCTTAACTAATGTAAACATTACTTAGCATCAACTAAAACAATGTGTTATCAAATTTTTTTCGCATACTAAGTCCAAAACACAGAAGCTACTAGGAAGAAAATTAACTCTCTCCCAGCTGAAACCAGGATGCTGAAAGGTGTGGAAGAGAAATGGAACCTTGTGGCTTAGCAGCAATGTCACCTGGTATAACAAGCAAAGCTGAAACTATAAAGCCATTTCTAATTTTGGCATTTTCAAAATCTTGAAGGCTTAACCACCACTTTCTAATTTTGTTTCTTTATATTTCTAGTTGTATGTTTCTGACCCATACTGTGAGGAAATTAGTCAGCTTTTATGCCGTATCTAGAGGGAATTTCCCCTGACCTACTTTAAAATTTGTTCTGATGGGAGTTTGTCACATTAAAACACAAGTAAAAACAATGTTAGCTGATCAGCTGCTAGTATATTTTAGGGATTTTTTAAACTTTTTTTTCACATTTTGATATACTTTACAAACTTTTGCTTTTGCCACCAACTATAAAGGTTTTGTGTGAAAAGTCTACGTTGCTGTGGAGCATTTCTGGTTTTTTGATGACCTTTAATATGAAATCCGTTTCTTCTCCTGAGCTCTTGAGGAAGTGATATGGGATTCACAAAGCAATTATATGTAGTCAAAACAGCCTTTCAAAGATGGTGAAGTTCTGCTTCTGGGGCAAGTAAAACGAGAGGAAGGCAAGTGATATTTACTAAATTCGTATTTTACTTACTTTCATCTAATGTGAAGATGATTTTTTAAATTGTCTGGACCAAAAATAATGTCCTTGTAAATCTCACTGTCTTTAAAAGCATGGTAAGACAGTAAATACAAAATAGGAACAGATCAATAGAAATACATTATCATTAAGGACCAGAAATCATGAATACACAGTTTTGTATGTGAAAACTTGTTCTGCGTGTTTATAAACCGTAATTTTTCCCAAGTTGTTGTTCCTAAGAAGACCATTAAAAAGCAAAATTGATGGACTTTGGCTTTTTAACATGAATTTATATAAGAAAACTGCACATTATGACACTATACCAGTAGATGGTACTGAAGAATACCAGTTCTGGGTTTCTACAGTTAACATGACAGGTAGTGGTATTTCCAAAAAATGGCTTTCTCTGTGTAGATCATTAGCTGTTTCATTACCTGGTTACTATTAGTGGTGCTTATAGAAATAGAGTCTACATTTTTTAGCGTCACAGGCCAACATTGAGTAACATGCATTATTGAACTGCCCTAAAACCATAATTAAAAGTAAGAAATGAAAAGAATCAATCACAGAAAGAACTTTCTGCCAGTCACAGGAGCATGGATTTTATGACAGAAGCCTGTGAAAATGTCTTGTTCCAGAAAGTTTACCAGGAAGAATACACCTGCATGGAAAAGGGAACAAATGGAAGTAAACATACTACTGATGCGTAGGCTACTGTAACTAATGGCATCACGGAGCAAATCCTCTTCAAAGATCCCCAATCAAATGCTCCATTCTGGCTAATAGTTAAACAAAGATACACAATCAATCACATTAGTTATAACTCATTCCTCTGTAAACTTCATCAATGTCTTTGCAGATTGTAAATGCACTGGTAACTGCTGAGGAATGTTTTCTTTCTACCAGGTCTCACTAGTAACACCTCAGCAAATATCAGTCAGAAAGTTTCTGTTTTCTCAAGCTTTCATTAAACATCACCAGAATGAAACATAGAAAGGGTATGACTTGGTCTATTTTTACCACCTCTTTAATAGCAAGGAAATGAAAATAGAAGTACTTATGGAAATTCCCCGAATATAGAAGAGTTAATTTCTTTGCTGAAACAGGCTTTTTGTTAATTTTAAATGGATGGTGAAAATAGATAGTGAAAACACTGTAGTTTTGGCAAATCATTTTGCTGACAATGTTTAGAAAAAAGTCTTGATGTTGTAGATGTGACACGTGAAATTTTCAAAACTAAATTTTTTCACATTCTGGCATCAAACTGATATTTTATTTTAAAATAATTTATCAATTTTGTTTTAGAAAGACTGGACTTTAAACTAAACAATTAAATGATAAATTATTTCATCCAAATTTGTAATAGTTTTTGCCAGATTTTTCAGTTCATAAAAAGTTTCAATATTTGACAATGTTTCCATATCTGGGAATCATAGAATCATAGAATGGTTAGAGTTGGAAGGGACCTTGAAGACCATCGAGTTCCAACCCCACTGCCATGGGCAGGGACACCTCCCACTAGGGCAGGTTGCTTGAAGCCCCATCAAGCCTGGCCTGGAACACTTCCAGGGATGGGGCATCCACAACTTCCCTGGGCAACCTGTTCCAGTATTAATTGTTTAGTACTTAGTGTTTAGAATTTAGTCTACAGCTTAGTGTTTCAGATTTTTTTTTTGCAAGACTGAAGTCTGTTTCTGCTGGAACTATAAGGAGCAAAATAGCAGAGAATCCACTTAATTAACTCTTTTAGGAAATTTTTCATGTGTTGGATAATTTAAGTTTCAATTGCATGGTTTTATTTCCACATAGCTGAAGGAAGTGTGGCTTTAGTGCCTCATTTCATCACTCTCAAATCACTTTCAAAGTTATAATTGATTCTTTTCTAATCTTAATTTAATTTTCTCTGTGTAGCCTGGTTTGGATTTTTCCAGAGAGCCCTTGGGAAGTAAGAAACTTTTAAAATTTCTTTCCTTATGAGTAGTTTGGGAATGATGGAGCTGTAAAGACAACACCTTATATATCGTATGGACCTGAAGTGTGCAGCAAGGTAGCAGAAGGAATATTCACACTCACTGGTTTTAAGATCAAGGGTAGGTGCTGAAATCCTCAGGCTCCTCTTATAGCCCATGGAGGTGGTCATGCTCCCAAGCCTTAGGGTCTTGCCCTTTTGGAAAAAACGATCTCTGACTGTAGGGGAGCCAACATAAACATTTACAGTGCCACATGGGATAGTTTTCTGCTTGTGAAAACAAGATTAATGGGCTAACTGTTCTAATTAGCAGAAAACTAACACACACACACACGGAAATGTAATAGTTTATCAGCAGCCTATGTTATATGTATTATTTAAGTTAAGAAGTCTCCTAAAGCACATATCTGTAATTGTCCCAGCTAATCCACTTTTGCCTTTGCAATTGCAGGCAGATTTTCCACTAAGTTCAAAGAAGACAAGCATAAAGATGTAGATTTTACATGGAAATTATTTTTCTTTTTTTTTTTTTTTTTAATTAAACTTTAAAGCAGATAAGGTTATCATCAAGAAAGGGGAAATAAATATTATTTTTAGGAATACTAATTTCTCTTTGGGGAAGAGAGAAGTGTCTCCTTTATGAAAGAAATGTTGTATTCCTCTAACACAATTAATATTCTAAGGAGCAAACCCATGTCTGTTGATGAAGCCCATAAGTGCCTCCTTGTGTGCTTCCTCTGTGTTTCTTGTCTATTATTAAATAGCTCTATTTCAATCACTTGAAATAAATGATACTTAGCTGGTGATATGAGCCATGAAAAGTGTGGACTTCATCCACTGCTTTTCTGCCTTCAGGGAATTAAACAAGAGAAAATATAAATTCAGTTCCATTAGACAGGAAAATGTATGAAAGACAATCAAGTGGTTGAGTACTTTGGTGGACAAGGAACTATTTGAACTGTCAAAAATTATTTCAAAATGAATAATGAAAGTGGAAGAATAAATTAATTGAACAATAGACAAAGGCAAAATGCATTTAGGAATTCACATGGAAAGTGATATCATAGGTATTTAAGCTCTGTGAATCCATAATATTTCTTTTTATCTGAAGAACATTGAGAAAACTTATCCTCAAATCACCAGCATATTATAACATTTCTGGATACAATCTTTTATTTCTATAATATTAGCACACTTCTCATAAAATCAGGCCAAAGCTTTATAGTTTCTGACTCTTCCAAACTTCTGCAGTCTTTTCAGTACAAGTGCTACTTTGCAATGAAATTACAGCTACCTTCACAATTCAGGTAATTTCTCCATGATGATAAAATGATTTCTAAGGCAAAGGTTGATTTTTCTGTCTGATTACTCAATGAAGTCTGTATAAAATCTGCTGTACTAACTGCTATTTTCTGTGGGCCCTGCGGTTTCTAGACTCTGCTATGAAAGGCCCCCAGCTTTGCCCTCCCCTCAGGCCCCTTTCTCCAGACGAAGCAGAAACCCCTTTCCTCTGCCCTAAACTGAAGGTCAGTGCTTACCCTGTTGGTCACTGACGCCTCAAGGGTGTCACATGCAATGTGTGTGTTGTAGGGAGCATTTTGTGTGGCCATGGATGCAGAGCCAAGAACTTTGTCAGTCAGGGCTATTATAGCAGTCAAAATAATAAGAGAAAAATCAACATATTGCTCATCTGGGAATGCAGATCTGCATTCGCTATGTTCTAATTAGCCTAATGTTCAGGTATTGCATAGACAAGATCAGCTCCCAGTCATGAGATACTTGCATTAACATTTACATAAAGTAATTTTGAGAAATCAAGAATTGCACAGACACATTCAGAAAGATTCCCCTTGAAGCCCAGTTGCACTGAATAATTTTACTAGACAGGAAGGTTGCCCACTTTATGTGAGGGAGGTGGCCATAAAAACAGACGTAAGTTACACACAAAAAAAAAGTCCATCAGCAAGCTGGGATAGCTTGTCTCCTGGTTTGGGCTGGGCTGGCCACTAAAAGGAACAGCAGATGCTCTTTTTACCTCTCCCCCCTTCAGAGAAGGGAGAGCATCTCCCTTCAGAAGAGAGGAGAGAAAAATAAGAGAGAGAGACTTATGAGTTTGAAAGAAATGAAACTATTTTAATGAAATATTAAGAATAAAATAATAAAAAGAAAAATATAGTAATATTAATAAGAAAATAATGAAAGAGAACCAATATATACAAACCCAGTACTGAGCATCAAGAATGATGATCATGTCACCAGCAGGCACTGAGAAAGTCCCAGCCTGGGCTCAGGGATGGATGGGAGCTGAACTCGGGAGCTGGATTCAGGAACACATAGATTGGGTTCAAAAGCAGATGAACAGAGTACTCCTTGGATGCTGTCCATTGAGGAAAGAGACAGATCCCCTCGATTCCTCAGCTTTTATACTGAGCATGATGTAGATTGAATGGAATACCCTGTTTGTCACTTTTGGGTCACCTGTCCTGTCTACTCCTCCCCTAGAGGGTACGACCCCTTCATGCTCTTCTGCTTCTGACTCTCTGACTTGGTACACAACAAAGTTATAGCTGACCTTAGTTTTTCTAGCAGTATGTATAAGCAAGAGCCTCTCTGAATACCATTCCTTGGTATTAACTATAAATATCAGACTTTATCTGCTACAAGCAGACAATTAATTTCAGAGACTTAGTTAGAAAAAGCTTAGCTTGAAAGTGAGTTTTATGAAAAGAAAAATGGTTCTGTTTTACCTCAATCCAGGACACTCAGTCCACTGTTCTCAGGTGGCTTATTGTGGTTTGTCACATCCAGAATAACTGCACCACCTTGCAATCCTGGCCAGTCTTTCCCATGTAACCTGTATCCACGGTCACAGCATTCCAGTTGTATGAGCTGTCCCCTCACATCTTTATCATCCTGATGAGGTTGCAGCCCTTTGACTACACACAGACCTCTAATTCCTCCTTTTGTTCCCCATGCTATGGGCATTAGTGTATAGCACCTCAGAGAGATATCCACATGTGATTTCCAAAAAGGTGTGAGAGCTTCCACCATCATTCAGTTCTCTTGGCACTTCCTTATTCATGTCCTACACTTGAGGTAGACCTCCTTAAATCCTGTATGTTTGCTTTCAAGCTCTTAAAAACAGAGAGATAAAATTCAACTTATGTATTATCCCTACCACAATAAAGTACTACTTACTTTCACCAAGATCCAATGCCTCTAAAGTAGGTATTTCATGAGAAGCATAATGAGACACTAAGTCCAGCTTATGACAGGAGAAGTCTAAATATTTCAAATTAGGTTGGAACATCAAATTGGTACCATTCAGAGTTTGGCTCATGCTATTAAGACAAATTCAAACACAATATTATCTAAATACCTTCACATTTCTGTTAGCAAGTGAAGAAAAGTTTGAACTTAGAAGGATTTATCAAAAATGCTGTGCTGAGTTTTCAGCAAAGATGTATCATTGCTGGGCTTATCTCCTGGCAAGGGCATATTATTACTCCATGTCTGTATCTGGTTTTGACTGATTTGCTCCTAATAGTACTGTTGTTGCTACCTTGTGATAAAGGTGATATTCTGCTGCCAGACAAAGAAATTGTACTTAGCTTGGTGAAAGACTGAGATCAACTCTCTTGATAAATAGGACTCCAAAACTGCAGGTGGGGAGACTTTTTAAAGATTTCTGAAGGGCCTTAGCTGTTCATTATGAATTCCTTGAACATCAAACCTTTTAAATACAGCTACAGGAGGGAAGCAGGTTACAAGAGTTGTTAGGCATGTTTATACACCTGAGATTGCATTTTGCCTCAATGCTGGAAAGATGAGTCGAGAAGCTATCGATGGCATAGAGTAAAAACTCACCCCAGGCTGTATCCTTTGTTGAGAAGTTGAATTAAGAGTAGTTTTCAGCCACTAAGCCAGCTGGGAGGTGTAGCTGGAGGGAGGCGGGAAGGGAGGCTTCGATGCCAGGCCTTTCCCGGGTACCGGTGAGTGGGCTTTGGGCTGCGGTTCCCGGGGGTGGGTACCTTGGACAGCTCGCGCCGCCCCGGGCCCCGCCTTCACCCTGCCCGGGGGTGGCCGGTCCCGGTCCCGGGCACAAGTCCCCGGGAAGGGTCCATTGGCTTCAGCCTCTCAGGAGGCCCCTCACGCATAGGTATGGCTGCAGGGCATGGGAAAGGGGGGATGGGGTGTTGAAGGATTTTCTGCAGAGATTATTGTAAAGCTAATTTTCATTCAAGTTGAGCTCCGCCAGTGTGCAAGTGCTGAAGGAAATGTTGCTGACAGAAAATGCACAGTTACTTCTCAAATTCAGAGTGGTTAAAGGGAAATGGAAACCCAGCTGGCATTTTACATAAATGTTTTTCATCAGCCAGCAATTCCCCAGGATTTGCTAAGTTAGCAAAAGACTCATCTTTGCTTTCCGCCATTTTCTTCCATAAATCATGCAGCATTTCAATTGCCTTCGGATAGTGGTTCCTGTCAGGTTTTATTTTCATCCACTTATTCAGGCCCTAAAAAGAATCTTCTAAAACTTTCCTCTGGTTGTCTGAGGGTTTCAGTTCAGCTCCATCTCCATGCTCTCCTTTCAGGTCATGCCTCCTACAGCCAAAAATGACGGAGGGGTTGTTCATTACAACATTAAGCGGTGGCATCCTGGATACTTTGGCTCTGCCAGAATTTTGGAAATACCACAGTACAATTCAAAATAGATTTGTGACTGAGACATTCAAGTTTCCTTTAAAAAAAAGAATTTGGTTTTTGCTGTTAACACTTGCTTAGCACTAGCTTTAAAAACATTGTATCATAAATACGTATAGTCATGGACTGAGATTTTTCTAAGGCATTTGTGAACCTTGGTTTTACTATTCCGTAACAACAATTTGAAACAGAGAAGATAGCAATTGAATTTCAATTTGTGGAAGGTCTTCAAAGCACAAAGATTGCAGAGTTCATCTGAGCTTTCATTCTTATTGCGGAGAAATTAGAGGCCTCTCTAAATAAATACCAACAGCACAGACAATAGGGACTATTAACCAGAAATAGGATTTATTACTAATGGAAGATGAAAATGCTAGAAATCTTTCATCTCGCTGGTCAGACTTTTGTTACTTTTATATGTTTGCATATGGGAATGCTTTTGTATTGCTATTATAATGTTCCAAATCCAGCTGAAGACAGTAAAAAGACTCATTGAATGTGCTAGATCAGGTTTGGAGCACCACCATTCAGGCGTTTTTATTTCCCTGGCCAGCTTTTTTTTCATTTACTTTTTCTGGATAGAAGATTAAGTATCATGGAAAGAGAAATGTACCAGTCTCCAAATTAGAACAGTGTTTTGAAGCACAATAATACTTATTACAAAGCCCTGAAAATTAGGAGATGTTTCAGAACATTACTGTACCAAATAATACACCATATGGTTAGAAAGAAGCGACTAAAATCTTGTAGACAAGATTCAGATATAGAAACACATAAAGAAGAATAAAGGGGAAAAATATGAGATGAAAGAGAAGAGAGGACTATCATCAAAAGGCAGTCATTACAATTGTGATTAAGTGGTGATATGATGGCTGCTCAACTGGTGTGACCACAGAGAAGATTGTACTCTGCAACTACAATGTAATAAAACTGGATTTAAAAATGTAGATAGCAAACAAACACCAAAATATTTAATAAAAGCATTTGAATTTTAGAATAGCCTGAAACAAAGATGAAAAATATCCATAAAGCAAGATTACTGTGTTCAATAGTAACATTCTATTTGACTATTTGACTAAAATACAGTGTTGTTTAAACAAATATACTTTTAAGAAATATTGGAAAGTTCTTATGTTTTATCTCATCAATAACTTCAGTAGCTTCAGTATTGACTGGGTGCTGTTCTGGGAGATCCCAGCAGATCTCCCCTTGGCAAGGTGAGGTTCCCTGTGTCTTTCATCTCATTATCTCAAAGCCCTTTACAGATACAAAATGATTTGTGAAGTTATTCTCATTATTTGCATTGCACAGATGATTAAGGCAAAGGGTAGAGAGGCTTAGAGAGTACATTTGGGTCCCTTAGAGTGAGCAAAAAAATGCCCTATACATAAGCAATAAACACACTTAAAAGTAGAAATTTCTTTGAACTTCAAAGTGATGCCCTTCCCTGTATTTCTTTTAAGCAGCACCTGGTTGTATTATCCCAGTCATGAGAGCAAGTGTTACCTTTCTGCTACCTGGACATGCTGTGCCTGTCTCCCAGGGCCTTCCCTCTGGGCACAGGAGAACTGGTTTCTGCCCCTTTCCTCCAGACCAGGTCTGGAAGGTCTTGTCACCAGGTCTTGGTGAAACTCTGCTACCACTGCCTCTTGGGTGTCCTATGCAATGTGTGTGCTCTAGGAAGTGTTTTGTGTGGCCATGGACGTACAGTTGGGCACCTTACTGGACAGGAGTGGCAGGTGTAGCAAGCATCCCAGTAAAATAAATGTTTTGTGATTGCCGCCACAATGATGCTAATAACAGTAAATAAGTAATCATAGGAATCTCTGCAGACCAACAGAGAGAGTGTCTGTTTGGCCCAAAGGGGGACTGGTCCTTTTTGGATGACAGTAACAGAGGCACAAGCACCCTCAGGAAAGTTAACTGTATTATTAATAGCCCAGAAAAAGTGATAACAAGTTATAACACCTTATGTCCCTTCCGATGCTGGGAACTCCAAATGGTACAGCATCAGACAGACCTCTGGCCATGGCATGGCATGGCACGCTGCCCAGACTCCCCATTTATGGTGAACTGCACCAGCTTAGTGTCTTCAGAGTTTTTATAGGATTTTCTTAGAAGGAAAGCAGCTCTATTAATCATTTTTACTGTGGTGCAAAAGGATGTTTATATGAAAACACGCTGCTTTGCTTCAAGATAAAATGAAGGACGTGCTGATGGCATCATTGCTGGTGACAAGTGGGTGCTTCCTACAGGCTCTTTAGTTGCAACCAGACAGCTGTGTTTATCCTACAGCAAGGGATGTGGGTAGCACAGCGTGGTCCTTGAGGCCAAGTCTTATGTGTAGTACAGCATGGTGCAGCACATGTCTGTCCTGCTCAGGCCAACTGCTATGTGGATCCTTATCTCTCCCATGTGCAATGGTCTGCCGGGTAGGATGCCCATAGGGGTTTTGTTATATGGTTATACGGAGCTGCACAGTAGCCTGGGGTTGCTGCCTGTGGTATGAAGGTGTTAGCAGGCTGTCTGATGAAGCTATTGTTTTGTCAGTTTGCCTTTCCACTATATATCTTTTCAAGCCTTGCAGATTGGCTGACTCAGCATGATCAAGGTGCCCAGGACAGCCTTTTTCAACAGCACACCCCAAAAAAATCTCTGAAATCCTGTTAATCCTGTGAGCCGAGAGTCTCCGGGTGAAACATCAGCAGTCATGGTAAGTCTAAAAGTCTGCTCACTGGCCTTCACATGAGTTAATGCACTGAAGGGTATCAAGTCAAAGACTCACTTTGTTGCTTTTCACAACTAGCGTAGTAAGCGCGCATCAGTGGGAACTGTTGCCTGTTTAATGTGGGATATTACCAAGATGTGTTAGGTGATTGAGATGCTTTAAAAATGTAGGTCTTTCCCTTATCTAACTGTTGCCCCATAAAACTTTGAAGTGTTTTCCTTTGAATGCTGATTCCTCAGGAGGATTGCTGCTTGGATGGTTGTCCCCACATGTAGAAAATGCTTTCAGAAACAAACTGAAAACCTTCAGGCGAGGGAGGTTTTTCGTAAATGCTAGCTGAGATATGAGTCCTGCCTGTTGTGGCTAAAGTCTAGTACTCCTATATTTCTAGTTTCTTGTAATGCAAAACTACAAGTAAAATCTAATATGCATTTTGATAGAAAAATTTAAATATTTGAAATCACATAGATTGAATTCATTGCCATTCAAAGCCTGACTAATGCAATTTGTAAACAAATTCAATCAGGTAATTTCCTCAGAGCTTATCAACCGATTTGAGTTTAAAGTGATCTGAGTTAATGAGCGTGAGGTTTTGAAGTTCATATTCAGATTTTTGCAACACACAGTAAAATAATAGTCCCTGTTTTTAGTGCAAGTCCCTGCAAGTGCATGAAAGGCTCAGCTAGTCATGTTTTCACAAACTGAAATGGATATTTTCCCCAACAAATTCTAACAGACTAGTCTTATCTTGTCACAGAGGTGACATCTTGCAAATTAATTTCTGTGAGATAATTAACACTCTGATAGAAAATTAAGTTGGGTTGTTTCATAAAGTTTATCCCAGAATAAAAAAGCCTGAAATTTTTAAGGAAGCAGAGGTTTTGAGTGATATCAGATAGGTCTTCAAAAGCATAACATGAAAGATATAACAATATTGAAGATTCTAGAGAAGAGAAAGATTGTGTAAGTTTTAGATACTGTCAGTATATTTTTTTTTCTCAAAATTTAAAGATAACAATCCAGAAAGGTCAAACTCTGCAAGAAGTTTTCCAAAACTATTTCATTCCTTAAATAATTAAATGTAAGGCACAATACACTGTGGTGTGCTATGAGGCCAGATGGCAGGTACACAGTTAGAGAAGGGCTGGTAAGAATTCAAGTGTTTAATTTGTTAAAGGTTTTCTCAAAGCCAGGAAGTATTTGGATGGAAGTGTTACCCATGCAGGACTCGCATAAAAAAAATTATAATTTTTGCACCTCAGATCACGCCTGCTTAGATCAAGAGCTTCCATATGAAGCAGTATATTTAAATCCCATCGATGGATGCTTTTTATTTAGTTACACAAAGGTAAAGTTCTGTTCCTGAGGAGAGCAGATGGAGAGGTGTTCTGGTAAAGAATGGTTGAAGCAGTGTGATCTGCAAAAGCCCCAACTCCTGAACCAAAATTTATTCTATGGGGATTGTTGTAGTAGCAGTTCTCGCTCATACAGAGTTCCTGTAAATAGAATTCCCAGATAGTGGCAATGGTAAGTGCAAACTGCACTGCTGGTGTTTAGTCCTAGTGCAGCATCAAGTGCAGTACCCCTGGGTACTTTGTGTGGATTGCTACTGAGATGTAATTTCCCTAATTCTGTTAATTTAAAAAGGAAGAAAGGGGGGGGGGGATAAGTTAGGAATGACCTGATGTTATCATTAAGGTTATCCTTTAAGATTTGTGAACTTCTGAAAGATGTCATCAGAAACTGCTTTGATGTGAAGATAGGCAAGTATCAAAGTGACAGCATTATAATTTAGTTCCATTTATTATTAAAACCTTCAAGCTTCAGTGAAAGACTGTGAAGGAAATTATGATTTCGGATTCTACATTACATAGCAGTTTTCTGAGGTAACCGTTTTCTGGTCCATGAAGATCATGAAGAGCAAGCAAAACAGATAGTACTGGATGCAGCCATTTTATTTCAAGGGGAAAAGTCAGAATAGGTTTTATCAAGAGAGAACAGCTGGATGAACAGCCCATTAATAACAGCAATAATATGATAATTCTGTCCTATAGTTCTAATAGTCACATTCTAGATAATTTTTAATTACACAAAGCATGCATTTATAAAAAGGTCATAGGAAAAACAGTTAGCTACTTAATAAATATCAAGGATTTTAGTTGTTTACTGGTTTAATAAGTTTTTCCCTCCCAAGGTTAAAAAGATTGCATTAAAGGAATTAATATTATCTAGGGCTGGTTTGGGGGGCAGTATTTAACATTACTTACACAGACCGATTATACAGACTGATCTGGCACAATCAAAATCATTTGGAGAGCAAAACATTTGGTGGTGAGAATTCATGGTTCACATGTGCATTTTATAGAAGTATTTTAGAGAGATGCTATAGTCTAGTCCTTAGACTAAATGCCTGTTAGCTGTGCTTCTGCATAATAGTTTCCAGCTTTGTTTCAGCTGAGAGGAAACCAGAAGACGTGTTTCAAGACCATTCCACATGCTGAACTGAAGCACAGCAAGGACAAACAAGTAGGAGAGTTGCTTCCAATTGCATTCACTCCATGTCTAGACAAATACACTGCTGTAGATACAGCCTGTGACAAACAATGGGCATACTTGTGGCTGCCTGCCCTGAAAATATTCAGCTGCATGTAGCATGTCTAATCTGAGGAAGGACGTCTATCTGCTGGATACGAATTGCTGAAGCAGAAAAGTAACGTAAATACCCTCTCCAGAGGAATATATTCAGCTTGACCTTATTCCTTTATTTTGAAGGACATGGTATAGCAGTTAGCTGTGCTGGACACTAGCCAGAAATAGATTGTTAAGATTTTCTCTGAAGCCTGTTTAGGAAAGTGCAAAGTCCTCTGCACTAAGGAACTTCTACATTGTGTTACCCGCCTCAGGAGACCAGAAGGAAATTGTTCACACCATGGCTAGAAACCTCTGAAGTACTGGGATTCATTCTGAATCCTTGGGTTTGTCCACAATGAAGTCAGAAGTTTAGGAAATCTTAGTGATGGACTGAAAATGGATCTTCAGCATAAACATCAAAAGTCAAATATATTTTTATCTTGTTAAAGAGACAGAGAACTGAACTTTGTTTAGAGCTTTTTGGAACATAAACTGCAGTTCTTTCCATTACGAGATAGGTGAATTGAGTAATATTTCAAACACTACATTAGTCTTTATGAACACAGCTGAAATATATATAAAAGAATTATATACTTAACCTAGTCTTGCTCAGGACTTAGCAGGAGAAGTTGCTCTCAATCATTTGTTTGTAAAGATGAAGGATTTTCTAAATATATCTCTGGGGTTGATGCTGATGCCACTAACCCAGCAGTAAAGCTCATGGTAGATGTGGTTGCTGTTAGGCTCAGTAATGTCTTGAATTCCTGGCTGAGTTGGAAAATAGACATAAATCCCTTGAACCGTTGTCTTCCTTCCCAGGGTTGTGTTTCAGAGACAGGGCAGAGATGCAGGCAGACTGCCCACCGGCAGCCTAGGGGGATGAGAGAGGCACCTGGCACAGCTCCCAACCTGAGTCTGGCAGGGCCAGCGGCATCTGGCCATGGTTTAGTGCCACCTACCCAGGGTGACCCAGAGGCCACGCTGGCTCTGGTACCAGCTTTTACTGACTTGTCACAAGAAGAGACAGATCAGCTCTAAACTGGGGGAGTCCTGCCACAGCTTAATATTCTGGTAAAGAGCTCAGAAGATACAGCATAAAACCACTACAAAGGCAGACAATGTTTACATTCCCTGCAGGCTCTTACTCCTTGGTGCGCCTTTTGATGCATTGGGTGCCTGTAGCATAAAAGGCTCCATAAACTTACAGACTGAAAGTTACTGTGTTTTTTATTCGATAGCCATTGACATAAGACTTTGTTGCATGCGTATAAGACTTTACTGGCTTGCTTCTAGAGCAGAGAAATCTCAGAGGTTATTTAAAGGAGCTCTCTTTAGGCTCAAATCCTTAGAAGTACTGAGGTGCGTAAATTTACATTTCAGAGTGAGCCACATACTGCATGAAATCCAAGAGCTAGTTCTTGGGCACTTAAACTGCAGCTGTGATGTAAGCAGCAAATTCTGCAGCAAGATCTAAAATAGTCTCTTCCCACTCCTAAATGCATCGCTAGCACCTCAGATCTTGAATGTAAGAAACCTTGTGCACTGGGGCACATTGCCTTAGCTGGACAGACCATTTGTGTCAGATTCTGAGAAGCCAGAATTTCAACAATGTCAAATTTTAGTCTCATTGCTTCTATTTACTCAGTGCCTTTTGACTGTATTTTAGACAAGTAGATAAGTAGGGACATTTTCATTTTATTTCTAGCAGCATCATCCTTCTAATCTGACAGCTGCAGACCTTGCTTAAGGAGAAAACATTGCCCTGTACAAATGCCTCCTGGGATGGTGTGTAAGCTGCCCTTGGCGACTCCAACCTCCATAATGAAATGGTGATGAAAAATTAGGATGTTTCATTTCAAAATTGCCACAATAAAATGTTTTCACTAATTTCAATTATTAGCTTGAACATCTAGCTTATTGAACAAGGTTCCTAAAGCTGATGTGCAGTTATTCTGAATATTCAACCAAATACTCAGCTGCTATAGTAACCAGGAACACTCCCGTACCTTTTCAGTTTGTGAGGGAAGTCACTCTTCTGACTATAAACTGAAGCAGACACTCAAAGCAGCTCAACCAATTTAGCTTCTGGTGGGAGGGATGTTAACACTCATCTGCTTTCTGTGGGCATTGGAAAGTATTTTCATGCTATTAAAAAAATATCCTGCTTTGCTGATGTCATCATACAGGTTTGAACATGAGCTATGGTTTCATGAAAATGGGATATAGATTTGCTTTTCAGTGTTTGCTCAGGCTTTGAGTGGAAGGTTTAGGGCAACAGGAGCATCTCAGCAACAGTGCTCTAGCCAAGCAGAAAATAAAAAGGAATGTAGGAGAATTTTATCTTTAGGTTGGTTTTGTATTTTTTCTGGTTTGGGTTAGTATCACAAATCCTGCTACAAAGTAAGTTGTCATTAAATAATATTTCTGGGCTTCTATTGTCTTCTATTTCCTATACTGATAAGTATTCATCATTTGGGTTGGGAAAGACATGTGCCAGCATAATGTGGCAAGTGCCTGTGGTTTTGTGCAATTTACCCATCTGCAATTTATAGATGATCCTGGGTTTCATAGGCATGAGCTATGGGATGAAACTTGAAAAGATGCTCCATTAAGTGCAGTGATGATATACCCTTAAAATAAGGCAGGTTTTAAATCCAGAAAAAAAATTGCCAGCTGGTTTTAAATCCAGAAATCGTGAAGACTCGTTCAATTAGAGGCAGATTTCAAAAAGAATTTAGAGGCTTAAATTTATCTGGGCATATGGAAGGAGTTGACAGCTGCCAGTGCAATTCACTCGGGAACATCTTGAAGGTCTACTGCATGCCAACAAAAATCATGAACCTCATCAAAGTTTTATGTCAAGGTTCTGCTTGAACAGTTAAGGTAAACGGGAACGTGCACAAATGGGTTAATCAAACTTGCCTGTCAAACACAGACTCATTCATTCAAAATCCTTTTGCCAGACATTGATTTTATTACCCAAAGAAGGTTAAAATGATATGAGGCAGGCATGGCAAAACAGAAAAGTACTGGAATATTAAAATGATACTGTCAGCTCAAGCCTTCTAAATTACAATACAGACAAAAACCTTAGCTGTCCCTCCCCACAAAAATAGACAAGGATACTCATCTACCAGGGGAAAACATTCTCCAAAAATGGACTTACTGAGCAATTGAGCTGCTCCCAGTGTAAGTATTACAACAGGAGGCAGTGCCATGCAAAAGTTAAGTCAACTCTGACTCACACAGGATGACAACCAAGGGTGGCCACCCAAAGTCAAGACTGTCATCAGGTATCAAAGTGGTGCATGGCCTTCAGCAGCTTAAACAAATGTTCATCACTAATAATCTAGACCATGTGTGTCCCAGGTTGTCCCTACCTATAGCCAGAGGCAGGCATGCTCCATAGCATACCATGTACATTCCCACTCCATGTTTGGGGACCTGCTGGAGGGCACTGATCCCCACTGTCTGACTGCAGTTCTGGATTTCCTCACAGTGGGAACCCAGCTTTTTTCCTATGTGGTGTATACCCAAATCCTTTCTCACCCTGTGTAGTCAGAATATGGTCATGGAGCTTTCATGAAGACCATGCTACAGGTCAACAAGTCACTCAGAATTAGGGACTGCTGATGTGCGCCCTGTTCAAATGCAACATGGTGAAAACACACCAAAGGCAGAAGCAAGTGTCTAGACAACTTTGAAAGAAAATGCTTCAGAAAAGGTCTGGAAATCAGACTTAGACATTAGAAAAAAGACTGACTGTATAGAGAACATCAAGACTCCAAGGAGATAGCAACAACTAGTCACCAAAGCTTTTCAGAAAAGAAAAAGGAAGGAAGTGTACTGTAACTGTATTGCAGTTGAAGTCATAGCAGCTGCTAGAAAAGGAACTGACTGGACAAATAAACCCTTTGCTAGACACTACGTTGGTAAAATGCATGCAATTCCTCTTAATCCAAAGAAATCACCAGAAATTCAGGTTTTGTAGATTGCTCCAGATAACAGGATAACTTGATGTTTGAGTCAGGCAGTTTCTTATTCCAGTTGATCTGCAAGCTCGTATTTATAAGAATGGACAGGCTCTTGTTTTCTTGGCTGCAACAAAGGTGGTCCCAGCCACTCTAGGTATTTTCCTTTTCTCAGCACAAGCATCCTCTTGACCAGGACCTGCAAAAACTCTTGTTGACTCCTTCCTCATCTCCTATTGCTCATCTCTCCCTCTTCCCATCATGCACTCACACATGCAGAGATGCCTACCTGCTTAGGACTATACTCAGGAAAAGTAGTTTGAAATTTCTGAGCTGCCTTTATCTTGTAGAAATCAGTGATGGGAGGTTGGAGAGTGCTATTCACCTGCTGACTTTCAGGAAAGAGTTTAATGACTTCTCATAATCACTTTAAATAAAGTGGTGGTGCCCAGCAGCTTCTCCAAGGTGTAACACAGATTGTGGTAGAGGACACATCTGACCTTGCCTGAGACATAAGGACATCTGATAGTGCAGAAATTCACTACTATTCAGCTATCTAAACATGCAGATAGGTACCAAGTGGAATTTACAAAAATGCTGGCATCTACATTACTTTATAAAGCTGCCCCTCAGGACCTGATTCAAAGCCATTGTAGTCATGCAGAAATTGCCACTGACTTCATTAGGATTCAGTTTAGATTAATACTGCACATTCCTTTGCTGCCCTTTGCTGTCTCTATTCCTTGACTTGAATTGTTCCCTCATGGCACTGCAAAAGAAGGGGTGGAAATTTTAGCAGCAATGAATGGGAAATTGAATTCCAATTCCCCTAGTTTTGGTAGTGTCTGCTCAATACACAAAAAGAAAGATATTATTTTTAAACCTGAATAGAATTATTCTGCTTATGTTATTAAAAGATCACTATGACTTAAAAAAAAAATATAAAAATGAACCAGAAGTGAAATATTCCAACTTGTTTGAAGAGGAATAAATGTGTATGCCACTTACTCACAAAAATGTTAAAACCTCACTAATTGGAGTAGGCTAACTGAAAAACTATCCCATGTTCCTGCAGTAAACATCATGTTCCTGGAAATCATGTGCAATAATTGGATTTCTGCATCACTATAGAATATATAAAATCTTCTTTCAGTAAATCTTTCTAATAGATCAGAATGTCTGCTAGCAAGCAGTTAATGTCAAAATCTCCTTCTTTAGCTGTCCAAGGCAGCAAAATAAATACATTAATTAAAACATGCACAGTATCAAGCTACCTGCAGAATAAATTAGGGATTTTTTTTTAAGAGTATGTCATTGGGCACTGTCTGAATTGGGAAGTGAAAGAAACATTAAAGGGAAGATGGAATCAAAAACTAAGAAACAGGAACCAGCTATTTTACAATTTTTGAAGGAAGCTAAATTGAAAACAAGCGTAGTGGCGCATGACTGGTCTGCAATGGTAAACAGATAATTTTGATTTTAAAATTGCTTAAACCCGTGATTGTTAAAAGAGAAATACTGCATAAAGAACTGCACTGTGTCAGACCCAATGTCCAGCCCATGCTTGTTGCTACAAGCTGTTACCCACAGGGTAACCAGCCTGACTGAAGAGCTGCTTCCAGCATCATCTCTACTTGCAGACAGCAGAGAGGAAATGGCCACAGAAAGGCTGATCTCAGGCACGGAGAACTGCTGTTTGCAGGCACATCCCAGGGCAGCATGGAGAAGGCAGAGGCTGGCCATAAGTGGGGGAGGGATCTCACTACTGGAAAGAAGGAAGGTTGTCGGTCAGATAGGCTTGTCCCCTTTTGTCTGTAAATATAAGGACACCAAACATTTTCTATAGCCATGAGGGTGTTCTGGATGTGTGCTATCCCTAGCCAGCCAATCTCAGTCATGCATATGTAGTGGTGCAGGCAACAAGCCAAATCTATAGCTCATGTGTACAGGATGCATATCACACTCGTGCGACAGCTCCGACATCAGGTTTCCTACAGAAAACCTCAATAGCAGATTAACCCATGACAGTAAGCCTGACCCACCCCAGAAGCATTAGTTGGATGGTACCCACACTCTTTGTGTTTGAGACACTCACCACAATGCTCTGCATAGTTGGCTTGGCTGAAGATGTACAGATGATTGGCAACTGTGGGCTGTGGCTTAGGGGCCAATGTAAGAGGTAAAGTGTACCACTGATGTAGGATTCAACTGGTAAAGCACAATGTCTACATCTGACCTTTTCACAAGCCTCTGCAACTGGTGGAGACAAAATGGCACTTCCAAAAGTTGTCTTCTCCTTCTAATGTAGGTCCTGGAACAAGGTAAGATGACTACTGTGGCTATGCTGCATACAGCAGCCCAAAAGCATGTGTTCAAAAATAACAGTATAAAATTTCAACAAAATGGAAATTTATTACATTTCTGGGTAGTTTGGCTTGGGTTTTTGTTAATAGCAGTCTGTAAGACTGAGAGTGGCCAACGAAAAATACTTTAATAACTCCTTCCTAGCCAGGGGCACTTCTAGCAGCTGCCACAGGCATATTTCATGTGTTTCTTGTGGAAGCAAACACTGCCATTCTGCCACCCAGACATGCTGTGTCCAGCTGCTCACTGTGGCCATGCCCAGCTCCCAGTCTCTTCCCTCTGAGCAAAGAAGAACCGACTTCTCTCCCTTTTGGTTTAAAGGAAGATATATAATCTCTAATAGGAACGGCATCTTGTCTAAGGATTGCAGTTGGTTAAAAATCAACTGTAGATATACTGCAATGCAACTCCATTAGTAAACTCAATAGAAATTTTAGCAATTTGGTGTATAAACGGAGGGTGAAGCAGCTGTGTGTAATTGTATAGTACTCTTTAACTGTATAGCAATCTGTAATTGGTTCTGGCTTAAATCAAGCAACTTCATGGGTGTAAAGTAGCTAAGTTTTTCCTGGATGAGAGTGTGTACTCAGTTGTTATTGAGACACTGTTCACAGTGTCTCAAATGCTGTTAGAGGGATATATAGAAGATATATAGATATATACAAAAGATATATAGATATATACAATAACAGGGTAGTATTTCCTGAAGCCTAAATTTTGAAGGGAAGAACTTCTAAGTACAGATGTTACCAATGGAGATATCTCACTCAAGTTTAAATTTAAAATCTCTGCTTTAGGTATGTTTTCTATAAACAGGAGGTTCTGTTCCAAACATGCCACCAAAAAGTATTTTTTGTTGTAGCTGCAGTCTAATACCTCTAGTTATGTATAGCTTTAAATGCAAAATAACAGGTGAAATCCAATTTCTTAAAAGATACATAAATATTACAGATTAAGTGAAAAGACTGAGTCATTTAAAGTCTCATGAAAGGCATTTGGAGACAAATTCAAAAAAGCTGAACCCTTAAGATCTTTAAACTGATTTGCAAAATGAATAAAATATTTTTTAGACCCAAATTCAAGACTTTATTATATGATTTACAATGCTGATTTGCTAAATAGTATGTTTGCTTTTTTTCACTATCAGAACATGCTAGCATTGAATGTGACTTGGTTTTCTATTTCCAGCTGTAGAGACAATCAGTGAAGTTGCTTTTTCTCATATACTTAAGAAAAATAGTTTCATTTATTTGTGGGAACATTTTATTTTCTTTCAGTGATGCATCTGTGGGGATATTGAATTCCTTGAAGACAGACATGTCAGCTTTTCTAATAAAGTCTGGACCAAGATCAAGGACATATAGCTTTTTAAGGGTAAATAGAAGTTTATGTGTGCTCTTTGAAAACACCCTTTAACATATAACAACTTCAGTGATAACTTCTTCTAATTATAATGATTTTAGAGATGATAAGCTTGAGAAAGGTTTTGATAGCATGGGTAGATTTGCTTCTGGTAGTTGAAAGATAAATCCTTCTCCTCCAGAGCAGATGAACTTTGTACAAGCTCTCCAGAGGTTATCACCCATGTGAAAATATCTAACACAAAAGGGATGTACCTGTAGCTCTGGCAGATTCTGAAAACAAACAGCAGGTTTTTGGGGGGAGTCAGAATTTGCTTTGTTAAGGATGCATTTGAACAGGAGGGGTTCCAGAACAAGCTTCAGGTGGAAAAGTATCATCGAGGCATTGTGTCTCAGGTTAAGGTGCTGTAGAATTTCGGATAGGCAGGATGGTACCAGGGCAGGTTTTTGTGGGACAGTGACAACACAGTCATGTTGGTGAGCATGGGACAGCCCCAAATTCTGTGGTAGGAGATTTTCTATACGGGTCATGAAAGCACCAGTGCTAATCCCCACTAATTTCCTTCAAGGTTGTGGTGCTGAGAAGTGTTGTAATAGAGAAGGCTGAGCCTTATCTAGGTAACAGTAGATAGAAGGTTTCTGGGTGCTGTCTTCTGTAATGATTTCTGTTAAGTTCCTTTAACTTTCTCAAAGTTGAGAAGATTGCATTTTATGTATAAAAACACTGGAGAACTCTCCTGAGTNTTTTTTTTTTTTTTTTTTTTTTTTGGCTTAAGGTGCCAATTCCAGTCCAATATCAAAATTCAAATGTTCTCAAGATTGCTAAAATCCTCTTGAGAAATCTCTTCATTACTCTCAAAATGTCATGATTTTAGGATGCACTGTTTCTCTCGTTCCCCAGTCCTCACTTAAACACCAAGCTTGCTGATGCTGCATTTCACATACCGAAATATGATATGAATCCTGTATTACAGACCACGTAGTGTGCTCATAGTCTGTATGAGTGACCAAGGTGAAGTTAGATTGCCATCTAGTCATTGACTTGAGGGCAAGCAAAAACCTTCATATGAATAAAACATGTAGGCAGAATTGACATTCGGTATTGCAAACCTTCAAAGCCTCTCTAGTAAGTTAAGAATTAGCCCAAAGGAAAAACTTTAGTGATGAAAAATCTTATGAAGTCTTCTACACTGATAATTCAAAAATTATTTAAATTAACAGATGGATCACATGCAGCGGCATACATGAAATATAATGCAACTCTGTACTGTAACTATTCCTGCACAACACTGTCATGCAAAATCACACAAGTACTCCAAATCACTTTCATAATTAATAAAAAAAAAAAAAGAATATGGATTTATGTTGAAGGAGATAACTGTTCACTTGTAGAAATGACAAACAGATGCAGGCAACTAATCCAGTTGTTTTACTGCAGTGAGATGAAGTAATGTGTCTGGGTATGCAATATAGGCGATGACGCAGCGTGTCTTCGGCACCGTTGCAAAATGACAGGAAGCTGTTTCCTGGATATGCTTTCATTTAATGCATATGGATGCATATCACAGAATTTTCATTGTTGGAAGGGACCTCTGAGGTCATCAAGTGCAACCACACACACATCAAAAAACCCCCAAAACCAACCAAACAAACCACATAAAAACAAGCAAACAAAACCACCAACAACAAACTGCTACAGAAAACCAAACCCCACAAAACAAATCACCCAAACCAACAATCTCAGGCCACTAGAACATACCCCGAGGTGTCACATCTGCACCTTCAGGGATGGTGACTCCACCACCTCCCTGGGCAGGGTGTTCCAGTGCCTGACCACCCTTTCAGTGAAAGTAATTCTTTCTAATATCTAATCTAAACCTCCCCTGCTGCAATTTCATACCATTTCCCCTGGTCCTGATACAGGCGAGGATGCTATTGGCCCTCTTGGCCACGTGGGCACTCTGCTGGCTCATGTTTAGCCAGCTGTCCACCAGTATCCCCAGGTTCTTTTCTTCTAGACAGCTCTCCAGGCACTCTTCCCCAAGCCTGTAGCGATGCTTGCAGTTGTTGTGACCAAAATGGAGGACCCAGCACTTGGCCTTATTGAACCTCATACAATTGGCCTTGGCCCATTGATCCAGGTCTCTCTCTAGAGCTTCCCTACTCTCAAGCACACCAACACTCCCACCTAGTTTGGTGTCACCTGCACACTTACTCAGGGCACACTCAATCTCCTTATCCAGATAATCAATAAAGATGTTAAACAAGATTGGTCCTAGAACTTAGCCCTGAGGGACACCACTCATGACTGGCTGCCAGCTGGATTTCACACCATTAATCACAAATCTCTGGGCATGGCCATTCAGCCAGTTATTTACCCAGTGAAGAGTACACTTGTCTATGCCACGATTCCCTAGCTTCTCCAGGAGAATGCTGTGGGGGACAGTGTCAAAGACCTTACCAAAACCCAGGTAGACAACATCCACAGCCTTACCTGCATCGAGAAGGGGGTTCACATGGTTATATTAAGAGATCAAGTTGGTTAAGCAGGACCTCCCTTTCATAAAGCCACACTGACTGGCCCTGATACCTTGGCTGCCCTGCACTTGCCGTGAGATTTCACTCAGGATGATCTTCTCCATGATCTTTCCTGGAACTGAGGTCAGGATGACAGGCCTGTAGCTCCCCTGCTCATGCTTCTGGCCCTTCTTGTAGATAGGTGTCACATTGGTCACCCTCCAGTCATCTGGTACCTTCCCTGTTGACCAGGATTGTTGATAGATGATGGAGAGGGGTTTGGTGAGCTCTCCAGCCAGGTACCCTTGGGCGAACCCTTGGGTGAACCTCATCTGGCCCCATAGACTTTTGTGTGTTTAGGTGCATAAGTAGTTCATTAACTACTTCCTCCTGGATCATGGGGTCGTTGTTCAGTTCTTCATCCTCATCTTCCATCTCAGAAGGCTGAACACCCTGGGAGTATCTAGATATATAAACTATCTCCTACTGAATAGTTAATCTGAGCTATTTTGTCATCTAAAATGAGGACGAAATTTAATGAGTAGAGAGAATACAGGCATTTGGGATTAATGTTAAGTCAATTTGGTTGCTCTGCAGAAAAAAAACCTGTAAAATAGGAAGTGAAAGTGAGATAAGGTAGGAGATCAATAAAAAGTGTTGAGAAAAATAAGAAGTAAAATCATTATGTCCACTTGATATGTGGGCGGGCATGTGGTGATCAGCAGGAGAGGAATGTGAGGATTCATTAAGAACTAACTGTCTCAACAATACTCTGTCCCAAGAACAAAATATATCAAATTCAGATTCTGGTCATGCTCCAGTTTGTATCATTTCATTCTGCCAATGTGTATTTTCCATTCAGTTATACTACAAGAAATTTTCAAATTCTGTCCATGAAAAATAACTGCATCATATAAATGAGGCCCAGTAGCTATTGTGTTCTGCTGTAGGCTTGGCGACATACTGAGAGAGACAGATAAGAAGACACAAGGAGAGAAGAGAAGGAAAGAGAAGTTATCAGAAATTATTTTCATTATCAGGAATTTATGAAAGGGAGTTAGTACAGTTTTAGACTTTTTTCCCTCTGCATGTTATGCAGTACAAAACAAATCAAATCACAGTTAAGGACACATAGTGGAAGACTTGGAAACAAGAGGGAAAGAAAATAATAAATTTACAAGTCAATAGGGTGTTACATGCTCTGATCAGTTCATCTTTCATTTAAGTGGCATTTGGGTCTGCAGAATTCCTCTTGCACTTTAATCTCTGCCTCTGCTCATCCTTCTCAAGCTTACACTCAGTGAAATGTCAACCTTACCTCCAGCCAAAGAGGACTAGCTAAGAGAATTGCGGAAGAGGTTGTGGCTCTGTTCTGCCAAGTTTGCCTTTAAAATCCTGGCTGACTCCTCTGCCCAGAATCAAAAAATTCTGTGTATATAGGTAGGAGAAACTGGCTGGTCTTTGTAGCCAAAACTGTGAGCTTTATCTTTCCCTATGAAATAACATTAGAGAGCACATGGGAGTCTGCAGCAGGTTGTCCCCTGAAAGGGCATTCTAGACAGGTGCGGGCACTCACTCGATCCCTTTGTAGCCTCCAGCGCAGAATCCTACAGAAGGAAGATATCTCCCCTGGACACGCTGGAGATTGCCTTGGTGGGAGCTGCTTGAGGCAGGATTTTGGATTTGGCTGCCCTGACCTGTACCTTCTTAATTTTGGTGTACAGACCAGCTGCCCACAGGGAGGCCCTCTTCCCTTGCTACTCCTCCATTTGTGGAATCGCCCCCACTAGTTTGAAGTACCTTGCCGTGAGAGACTAGAAGAGAAGAGCTTACTTTTCCTTTTTGAAAAGAAGAACTGTCTTGTCTGAGAGAAACAACTACTTTCTCAATATACATTAGTAAGTCACTCATTGGATGCAAAATTACTAGTATAAAAAATTGTTGAGAACAGTGTCAGACTCAGACTGTCAGTTAATTTTTTTTTTTGTTCCCAAGAACAGAATATTACTTTGAGAAAATGCATTTATTTTGTGCTCTTAGGTTCCTTTTTCTTCAGAGCTAGTTATAATATATTTAGCTTGCCTTAAAAGTTCTGTTTCTTAAAGATTCTTTTTCCTTTCAACACATGAACCACATTCTTTCTTTCTGTGAGATTTATCTACTGATTTTTACAAGCTGTTGACAAAATAAACAAAACAGATTGTTTGAAGAATCCTTGCTCTGGTCCATGACATAAAAAATTACTCTTTTTTTTTTTGTTTTAAAGCTGAAGTTTTTTTGATATACGTGTATATATACATACACACACACACATATATACATAAACTGCTCTGGATTTAGTGTTTTTGATGAAAGGACAGAGCCTCAGAAGGCCTTAGCTGCTGCAAAACTGAGCCCCACTATAGCTACACTGCAGAGGTGGTTGACCTGCAGTGCCAGAGCTGCCACCCATGCCAGCAGGTGCTCTGGGACCTGCGTTAGGTCAAAGGAGGTGCACACCACCCCTCAGAGCCCACACATATGCACACATATAGACACATCAGTCTCAAGGAAATTCAAAACCAACATCTGTAGTTCCAAAGATTAGCCTTTCTGCTATGCGCTTTCTGTAACTGGATCTCATCTCGAAGCAGGTTTTCATTCTGAAGTAGACTTTGGGTAGTGACTTAGCATTACTAAGAGGCAATGTATTGCCTTTGATTTACTCCTTAGCTGCATGTGGCAGTTGTGACTGAGAAGTACCTTACAGACATCATTCCTGGTCCTTAAGAATGTGTTTAAGCATTGCCTACACACTGTTTCTTTTCTTAATTGGAACAAGTAAGAAAGTAGGACGGATAGGATGGAGGATAAGTATTACACAACTAAATTAATGCCTTAATTTGTTCTTTATTTGCATCCCTTACTCTGGGACATGTTCCACCATGTTTACAAAATGTAGAGTTATCCTTAAAAGTGCAGCATCTCCCTCACTTAGCCACTGCTGGGCTGACATGCCCTACAACCCACACCACACTCTCACCTTTCCCTCTCCCTTTCCAGACCCAATTGAGGTGCACATCAAAACCAAAAACCAAGATGAGCAGCTTCATTTTTTGTCATGCCAGATGCTAGAATAGGCCTTACATAGAATTAAAGGAGATATCCAGGGAGAAACAATGGAAAGTGTTCTTCCAGCGATACCACAAAGCTAGAAGCTAAAGCCATTAGCTGCTACTTTCTTCTTCACCACACCAGTATCTGAGTTTTCTGGAGTTAAGTATAGGTTATGTGTCACTTCTCATTCCTCTTCTTGCAGCAGCCCAGATTTCTGTCTGGCTTTTAAAAATGAGTAGTCCAGCTCTTTGGTTTTGATGAGTTGATGCCACTGCTGCATGAGGTGAGTGTAGGACACGGTAGCTTCTGTGATGGTGATGTTGTGGAACATCTGAAAGCATGTGAGGTGAGAAACCACAGGGAGTTATGCAAGAGCTTTGAGATTTGTTTTTTCAAAGGATCAAGAGTCGATACATTTTTTATTTTTTTTAAGTTCTTGCTTTTACATCAGGGTAGATAAACCAGAGCACAGCTTAGTGATTGATTTTCTCCCAGGTTAATACTAGAACTAAAAATAAGTCATAGCCCAAGGTAATTAGGTAATTAGGTTAAGAAATTTTATTATGAACAGAATACAGCAGTTACTGTACTAACCCAGTTCCCTCAGCCTTCCTTTATATGGCAGGCTTACCAGTCCTTCGATCCTCTTGGTACCCGTATTCTGGNCCCTCCCCGAATCACCACTGTTCACTCATATTCCACCAGGACCCCCAAGTCTCTTTCCACAGAGCTGCTCCCCAGTCATGTAGATCCCAGACTGTGCTGCACTCCTGGATTATGTTCTCCAAGGGGCAAGATCTAACACTTGTCCTTGTTGGACTTCATAAGGTTCTTGTTAACCCACTCTTCCAGTTTATCCAGGTCTTCCTGCAGGGTCACTTGCCCTTCCAAAGTGTATACTTCCCCACTGAGGTATCATTGGCAAACATCATCAGGGTAAACTTTATCCCATCATCCAGATCACTTATGAAGATATTAAAGTGTTGGGCACAGTATTGATCCCTTGGGGTCCCCACTTTTGACAGATTGCCAATGTAAAAAGGTGATTTTTACCACCATCCTCTGCATGTGACCTGTCAGCCAATTCCCCAGCCACTGCACAGACCACTTGTCTAAACCAAAACGTGTGAGTTTCTCTAGGAGGAGGCTGTGGGGAACCATTGGAAAAAACGTGGAGAAATCCAGGTAGACAATGTCCACTGCTTACACCAAATTGATGGATCAGGTTACTTTTGTTATAGGTGATCAGGTTTCTCAAGCACAATTTACCCTTTATGAATCCGCACTGATTTTTCAGTCATGTGCTTCATTTGACTTGTGATAGCCCCTAGGAGGATTTGGTCCATAACTTTCCCAGGGACTGAAGTAAGACTAATGGACCCATAATTTACTGGATTCTTCTTTAAGCCCTTCTTGTAGATAGGTGTGACATTTACCTTGTTCCAGTCTTCTGGGACGTCCCCCAGTATCCATGACTTCTCAAAGATTATGGAGAGTGATCTCACAACAACAACAGCCAGCTCTCTTAACACCCTCAGGTGGATAATGTCAGGGCTCACTGATTTGTTGGGGAAAAAATCCTGCGATAGTTCACATACCAACTCTTCCTTCGCTGATGGTGGGTCTGTGATTGCATCAACCTGGATTTTTGTTCCTGAGGCCTGGGGCCCAACACTGCTGATAAAGACAGAGGTGATGAAAGTGTTCAGAACATCTGCCTTTTAAGGGTTGTTGGTGACTAATTCACCTCTCCTGTTTAATGATGGGCCAATATTTTCCTTCTGTTTCTGCTTGTTGTTTACATACCTGAAGAACCCTTTCCTGTAGTTTTTTATGTCATAGGCCAGTTTAAATTAAAGCTGAGCTTTTGCTTTTCTAACTGCAGCTCTGCACACCCTGGCAATACCCTTGTGTTTCTTAACAGATATTCATCCACTTTTCCATCTCTGGTATGCTT
>VZRU01021122.1:780-26379 GCA_013398155.1 Pedionomus torquatus | reverse complement strand
GCAAAAAGGCAGAAAACTTTCGTCTGATCCTCAGAATTTACACACTCCTTCTCCAGCTGATAAGGTTCTTTATGGGTCTCACAAGATGCCTGCATGGGCTCCTTTCTGTTAGAAATGGCAAAGCTTTCCATATATCCAAACGTGTGCCTTGAGTTCTGTTGGCAATTCTGGACTTAGTTCTCCAGCTGAGCTGCCAAGTGATATAATTTACTGTTGCCTGACTCCGTATTACTGTCAGATTTCTTCGGGGATTACTTTATGTCATTTTTAGAGCCAGAGGTAACTCTACCTCCCCTTGAAGCATAAAATACACTTGCCTTCCACTAGCCTTCCACCTTTGGAAAAAACCTCTGGGTTCAAATCTGGATTTGTTTAAATGTGAAAATGAGTATGACGGTCTCAACCGAATTCATAGGGGATTCTTGTCTGTCATTTAAGAGGGGCCCAGGACTGAAGCAGCCAGTCTGTGGGAAGGGATGTTTGGCAGATTTGGCATACCCGGTGCTCAAATAAATAAAGCAATTCCACGGGTCGGCTTCTCAGCAGAGTTATTTATCGTGTGGCACAAGCGCAGAAGAGGGGAAGAGAGGGAGAACGTCCTGTTTGGTGAATTTCTTTTCAGTTCCCTTTCAGTTCGCAGCTGAATCTCTGTCACGTTAATTTTTAAGTGGTTTGGGGGATTTTGTTTGCTTTTCTGTGTAGAAGTAATTGGCAGGTGACTAGACATAAGATCATGTTTTATTCCTATGTTATTTCAGGCTTATGCCTTATTTTCCTTCTAATTATGTAAATTAAATTAAACAGGAAAAAAAAAAAAAAAAAGCCCTGTGCTCTCAAGCATGCAGTGCTTTTCATTACTTTCTCAAAATAGTCCGAGAGAAGCATATTCATTCCCTTTCGCATTTCATTATTATACTGTCTTTCCCAGCCAGTAGTATTTTAAAATTTGCTGAGAAGTGAAAATAATTGAGTTATAAAAAGCAGTCATGTCGTTATTAACGTACCTAAAGGGGGCTACAGGAAGGCTGGGGAGGGGCTGTTCCCAAAGGCCTGCTGCGATAGGACGACGGGCAATGGACTTAAGTTGGAGAAAGGTAGATTTAAGTTGGATATTAGAAAAAATTTCTTTCCTCTGAGGGTGGTGGAACACTGGAGCAGGTTGCCCAGGGAGGTGGTTGAGGCCCCTTCCCTAGAGATATTCAAGGTGAGGCTGGATGAAGCCCTGGGCAACCTGGTCTAGTTGGGGGTGTCCCTGCAACTGTGGGGAGGTGGGACTAGATGACCTTTGGAGGTCCCTTCCAGCCTGGAGGATTCTATGATTCTGTCTCCTACCTTAGCGCCCCATCTGCCAAGGCAGGTTCTCAAGCGCTGGGGAACCTGTGCTAAACACAGTGATGTTGTAAAGTCTGCAAATACAGATGTGCGTCAACTTAAAAACCAAAAACCAACAGCGAGGGTTTCGTTTTTTCCTCCCTGCCCTGCTTTTTCCACAGGACTTTGATGGAAGTGGGTATTTAAATTATTTTTTTTAAAGGCTAGGTGGTCTCTCAGAAGTCGTCGTGAGGTCCAGCCATTTGGGGTACGCCAGGCTTTTAGGAGGAGCTGCAAAGGAGAGTTTCCACCCGACAGGCTGGTGTCTGGCGCTGCCGTGTGCGTACGAGGATAGCGAGGGGCTGGAGCTGTGACAAGGACATAGACCTGTTGGAACGGGTCCAGCAGAGGACCACGAAGATGATGAGAGGGATGGAGCACCTCTGCTATGAGGACAGGCTGAGAGAGCTGGGGCTGTTCAGCCTGGAGAAGAGAAGGCTCCAGGGAGACCTTAGAGCAGCCTTCCAGGATCTGAAGGGAGCTCCAGGAGAGCTGGAGAGGGACTCTTGGTCAGGGAATGGAGTGATAGGAGAAGGGGTAATGGTTTTAAACTGGAAGAGGGAGGATTTAGATTAGATCTCAGGAAGAACTTCTTTGCTGTGAGGGTGGTGAGGCACTGGAAGAGGTTGCCCAGGGAAGCTGTGGCTGCCCCATCCCTGGAGGGGTTCAAGGCCAGGCTGGATGGGGCTTGGAGCAACCTGGTGTGGTGGGAGGTGTCCCTGCCCAGGGCAAGGGGGGGTTGGGCCTCAATGATCTTGAAGATCCCTTCCAACTCTAACCATTCCATGTGTCCCCCTCCCTCGTCCCTGCCCGGGCAGGGAGGTGTCCCAGCTGGCTGGGGTGTCAGCAGGAAGGCTGAGGTGGAACTGGAGGTGTTACAGATTTGCAGCTGGTACCTGCCCTTTCTAGGGGCTCAAGGGGATAATTCAGGTGAATATTGTGCCCTAGAGTCCTCAGTGACACGTATTTATTGGGTCTTAGAAAAATCACCTACTTCACCCCAAATTAAAAAGGTACATAAAAACCGCTGTGTATGCTTTAAGGCTCAAAAATGTAAAGCGACTTGGGGAAATCAAACAGCAAAGCAAAATGAAATGCAGTCGTTTGATATGAATTGTAAAGGCCAGCCAGCACGAGTACATTTATCGGGGCGCCATTCTCTCTCTGGCTCAGAATAATCAAAATTGTTTTGGAAAGTACTCAGCTATTAAAAGTAAATGCAATAATCTCCAGGTTCTTTCAGGTGTAGAGGTAATAGGGTCTCCTGGACAAAATGGAAAGGGATGTGTGCAGCACCTCTAACATACCTTGCCCTGCAGAATGTTTATCCCCAGCTGCACCTTACTGCTTAACAGGAATGATCAGATGCTGAAGCAGTTAAAGCATCAGGGTTCCTCCTAAAGGACGAACTTCTTCACTTTGTGGGTGGCAGAGCCCTGGAAAAGGCTGCCCAGAGAGGTGGTGGAGTCTCCGTCTCTGGAGACATTCAAACCCTGTGTGGACACATTCCTGTACAACCTGCTCTGGGTGACCCTGCTGTGGCGGGAGGGGGGGTTGGACTAGATGCTCTCCAGAGGTCCCTTCCAACCCCACATCATTCTGTGATTCTCTGACCGATCAGGCGGTCAGAAAGTTGCATATATTTATTTTATATTCTAAACCTTGCTCGTTGTTGTGACTGCGATTAGAGAAGAGAAATAATTGCTTTTGACACAAACTGCTTTGGAGCCAAGCATAATGTGCTACACATGAGGTAAACTACAGAGTATTTGTCTTGGGAGCCAAGGTTCAGATCAGGTTTAACTTTTAAGGGGAACTTCACTGTTAAAAGTGAGATGCGTTAATGTTTCCCATGTTAAGCCTGCCTGCCAATAACTCTCTGTATTTTATATTTATGGGGCTGGGGGGAAGAAGAAGATTCAAAATGTTTGCATTTAAATGTAAGATTTGAATGGAGCATGAAAACTACGAGTTTTTGGCAACTCCTGTATTCTGCCCCGTCTGTCATCATAGCTCGTCCTTTCTGGAGATGGATTGAAGTTCTTGCAGGCCCCTGTACTGGTGGCTAAAGAAATTACATTGAAGTGAGGTATGATCATTCTCATGCAGCACACCTAGGCAAGCTTCTCTTCCCTTGGACAATCCCTGATGAAGAAGCAGCACGTTTCAATAACTAGCTGGAAATTAAACAGACATTTCAATTCAGGGTAAGTCACACGCAACCCACCCTTTGCTTTGTTGTGGTGCAATCATGGATTCAGAGAAGCTGTGGCTGCCCCATCCCTGGAGGGGTTCAAGGCCAGGCTGGATGGGGCTTGGAGTAACCTGGTGTAGTGGGAGGTGTCCCTGCCCAGGGCAGGGGGTTGGAACTGTGTGATCTTTAAGGTCCCTTCCAACTCTAACCATTCTAGGATTCGTTCTTACATCATGCAGTCCAGGCTCCTTTGAAGCCAGCAGAAAAATTCCCAGCCTTTCATGCTTGATTTCCCCATCTTCAATTTGCTTAAATATTGTCTGACATGAATAGAGCTGACATTATGATATTGCAGTTAACAATTTTGTAACTACACTGCAATTAATAAATGCAGATATGGATCAGACACCAACATCTGGAGCCAGGTATCCCAGCCATCTCAAGTCCACTGGTGGTGGTGTTTATGCAGCAGGTCAAGGGGATGAAGTACGTTCCCCCTTGCTGAGAGTGTGCCTTCACCTACTGCACACAGAAGCCCAGAATGAACGGTACCGGAGAGGTACCTCAGATCCAAAGGGAAGAGCTCCCCAGATGCAAAAGCTGGTCTCCAGCACACTAGCAAAGGGTTTGAGGAATTACGTCCTTTTTTCTCTGGAAAAGGAAGTTGGAAGATAAGATAGTTATGAAGTTATCCCTAGAAATTCTTCTTTCTCAGGTGTGGGTGAATATCAGGGATTCGGTGAGCCTTCTGTGCTTTGAGACCTTAACCATGCTTCTAAGTATCTGAAAGGTGGGTTGAAGGAGGATGGAACTGGACTCTTCTCAGTGGTTCCCAGTGACAGAACGAGGGGCAACGGACACAAACTGGAACATGGGAAGTTCCATTTGAATATGAGGAAAAATTTCTCTAGGATGAGAGTGGCAGAGCCCTGGCAGAGGCTGCCCAGGGAGGGTGTGGAGTCCCCTTCTCTGGAGACCTTCAAGCCCCTCCTGGATGCAGCCCTGAGTGCTGTACTCTGGGCAATCCTGCTTTGGCAGGGGAGTTGGACTGGATGATCTCTAGAGGTCCCTTCCAACTCTGACAATTCTGTGATTCTGTGATGCTTCTTTCCATCTCAGTTTGGCATTAACATGTGGTTTGGAAGAGAGCATTTCCTTCCATTCAAGAGGGAAGGTGCTAGAGCACCCCCGTACTCATTGTCCATAGAAAATCAGGGCTTCAAACAGCCCTTTCAAAAGTCCTCTCGTTGTTCCACTTAAAATCAGACTGTCATGCCATGACTGTCATGCTGCCTTGTGTTTCCTCTGGGATGTGTTCAAGTTCTGTGCAGAAAGTGGTGTGGTGAAGCAGTTAAAGTATCAGGGTTCCTCCTAAAGGAAGAACTTCTTCACTTTGTGGGTGGCAGAGCCCTGGAAAAGGCTGCCCAGAGAGGTGGTGGAGTGTCAAAGACTGTCTTACAAAGGACAGCTTAGCCATTTGGAATTGAGAGAGCTGATTACCTCCACGCTCCTCATTATGTATGAGAAATAGTCTTTGTCGCTCAAATGAAGAACCCAAAGCACCAAAGACTTAGTGAGATGCTCCAGTCGTTGGGTTTGTTACCTGTTCCTTACCTCCAAGCACGTCCCCTGTCAGAGATGTGAAAAAGGCTCTGATATTCCCAGCAGATGTTTCAGATGGGACTCTGAGTTGTTGTTCTTCTGCAGGAGTTGTGGCGTAGGAGGGAAGGCCACAGGCTCACCCTTCGCGTCTCAGCCGTCTCCACAGAAGTGTGTGTTATTTGTTTATGACACAGCTCATCATCTTGCAAGAACCACAGGATTTGTAAGTGCTGATCACATCTGGAAGTCATCAGAAGGGGAAATGGGAGCTGTTGGGTGAACTACTCTTTGAAAATGTGGCCCCGTGATCCAAAAACCTGCATTTAGGTCTTACGTATCTATAAACTGGTAGTCTGTATTTCATGTAAGTTGGATACTTGACAGCTCCCCGTGGAACTGCAGTGACATTACCGCTTTTGATTTATTTAAATCCTCACATAATGACTTCAAAACCAACTTCAGTCACCTTTTTTTAAGTAGCAGGTTAAGCATGAGTTTAACCTCTGGTGTAACTTTGTTGGCACTGGGATTAGGAGCCGAGTAATGCAGCCATACCCAAGCTGGTGGCAGTACCTGAAACATGCTTACGTCCAGCCCAGGTTCAGGATGGACCCTCAGGTCCATGTCAGGATGGACATGGACTGAGAGAACTGAGCTCCCTACCCTTCTCTCTGCTTTTCCACCAGTCCCTGGTCCTCACCACTTACTAGTTTAGATGTTTTCCGTCTGGCTTGACATGGACTGAGAGAACTGAGCTCCCTGTCCTTCTCTCTGCTCTTCCACCAGTCCCTGGTCCTCACCACTTACTAGTTTAGATGTTTTCCGTCTGGCTTCTGGAGTGGTTTTCTCCAACCAGCTGCCTTCTTTTTTTCTTTAGAGAAGACAGGAAATATCTGTTCAGACACCACGTCACTTCTTGCCAGATACTTCCTCCAGTGCCTGGAGTGTAGACCCTGAGCTAAAATCATATCACATCAAACCTGTGGCTGTCACATTGGGGTAGCCCAGGAAAGAGATCTCAAAGGCTGGGATCCAGCTGGCCAGGAGGTATCGCGCTGCTTCACTCTTCTTTTTGTGTATGCATCCATTTATTCCATCAGACCATAATAATTTCCCATGTAAAATTCTCATTTGCCATCATCAACTCTAACCAATCCCAGACTGCAGGGTGGAAAGGTGAGGTGGAAGGGGAGCCATATGGAAAAAAAAAAAAAGGGCTTCCCGTTATCTGCCTTCTCGGTGAGAGCCTGCCCGTTTCCCTAGCGCAGACCTGTGTTTTGTAACTGAAGAAATCTCCTGAGCATAGAGAGGGTGAGCTGGAAGTTTATGTTGAGGTAAGTTATTTAATAAATTCCCCACCCCCAGTTTGTCTTGATTTTCTATCTATTGATTTTAATACTTCTTGGGTTTTGGACAACTGGGCTGCTTGTCCAACAGGAGAATCCAGAAATGGTTCCTAGAAATTACTCTATGCGTTACCCACAAGTGAGGAAATGCAAATTAATATTACATTGTCTTTTAATTGCATCAGGGTAATCATATTAATTCCCAATAGAAGTCAGGAAGCAGTGAGAAAACAATGTCGTGTGGATTTGTGGCCAACAACTGCAATAGAATTAGGCAGTTTTCCGTGGTTTTCTGGAAACCGCATTAAATGGCATTAAATTGAAATAAAATGTCTAAGTCAATCAGGAACCAGGGCAACAGTACTGTTACTGACTTTTAAGCAAATAATAGTTTTCAGCAATGGTACAGCCTGACAGCCCAAGCCTTCCAAATTCACTGCGGTGCTTGGTCACCACCGCAGCCAACCTAACCTTTTTCACCTTGACTTTATTCCTCGGGTAGGAAAAGAAGTTGTCAGTATTTTTTTTTTTTCTTTCTGCAACTCAAAGTTGTAATCTGTTACTTTTTCCTGGTGTTTAGTTGTGTCTTCTCACCAACACGTGAAGAAGAAAATGCGTATGTCCCCCCAGGAAAGCAGTGTCTGCTCATTACTGCTCATGACTCCAGCAGCGTCTCTGTGCTGATTAATAAGAGCTGTGGGTTTGGCAATGAGAAAAGAGGGGAAGCAGAGATTTAATGAAGACAAAAACCCACGTCTGACACTCGTCAGGAAGCACAGAGAATCTCTAGGGTGGCACAGGGTCCAAAAAGGAGGGTGATAGCAAAAGCTTCACTGGGGAAATGGGGAGGCGGCGGGCAGGGGGTGGTGGTGGTGGGTCGGAACTGGGGAAGAAGCTGCAGTGCTGTTGAAAGAAAACATCCTTTTTCCCTAGCAGTGCCAGGGCATCAGGGGACACACTACAATGCTGGCCTTTGTCACCCAACCTGCCTGCCCACCTTCTGATGCAGCCCCAGGCGCTGGTGCTGGCTGCCTGTCAGACAGCTCCTGTAAAGTAATACTGTCTGCAAGAGGGTTGGGTTTTTTTTGGTTTGTTTTGTTGTTGGTTGGGGTTTTTTTTCCTACTGGAATTAGAGCTTGAATAGCCAAAAGACAAGAGGCATGAATGCAAAATGGAGATACAATCACAACCAGGGCCACTTTATGCCCCAAAGGATCACCTGAGGAGTCCTGCCTCTGCAAGACAAGCAGGAGTGCTGAGAACCAAAAGGCTGCTTAAACAAAATCAGGCAGTCTTGAGTTTTCCTCAAATTAGTGTGGCTTTGTCCTGGAAGGATCCTCATTGCACTTCTCGAAGTCCCTGGGTAGAGGTTAATTTCCCTGGAATTCATGCAGTGGGAAGCTGCATGATGGTATTTGAGATTGTAATTAATCAGCCACATTCATAAAGAGTCTACTGCAGTCCTCCCTGTACACTTAGAATTCTACAAAGCCAAACCTGATGGTATTTTTACTATTTATTACCTATGTGGTATTTTTTATCATGATAGAAAAACTCTGCTTTAAATTCTTTGCTTCATGAAGGCTCCCTCCCTTTGCCACCCTCTGCCTGACGTTGGTTGTAGGCTGACGGAGAAGTATTTTTTTCCAGAACATCAGTGTGGCATTAGTTTTGCGCCCTTTTCCTATTTTTTAGTATGAAAGTTGACACCCTACTTACAAAACCATGAGAAATAGGAATTCTACATCCCCAAATGGTTGCAAAAAGTTTCGCACTTGTTTTCTGGATGGGTAAAACAACCACACACACAAAAAAAAAAGCACAATAAAATAAAGCTCTGAAGAGCATTTGCTGGTGGTATCCCTATAACATGCCATTTTTTACTGCTTCTTAGCACTGTATCAGATAACTATACGAGTTAAGAAATGAGGCCTCGAGGAGGGTGGGAAGGAGGTCTTTGCTGGTGTCCAGCAGTATTATTTGGTTTTTAGCTCTCTGGCAGGCTCCCAGGACTCGCGTGACGGAGGGGCATGCTTTTGTGAGGCTGTGCCTAGAATAGCAAAAGATCTGCTATTTTGGCCATTTATTAAGCTTGAGAAGATGCACAGTGGGGGCGGATGAGCCTGGGAAAACAAAAAAAAGGGCCGTTGTCTCAATGGAGATGATTTATCTTACTGGTTTTGCTCTTTCTTAATTACCTTTTGCAGTGGCAAAAAATGTCAAAGGCTGCCATAAACGGCGTAAAAGCATCTGGAAAAGAAAACATTATTAACCCATATTGTGGGATTAGTGTAATGATTGGAAATATTACTCATTTGAGGAGCTTTTTTCGGGCTGTGTGTTGTGTTCCACTATTTGTGGAAGTCTTTGTTGGAAAGATATCGGAATGTTTTTTTGTTGGAAAGACGTTGAAACTTTTTTTTTGCAGTGTATTTATACACTCCTATGCGTGTATGTGTGGGCGAGGGGCAATAGACTTAATTTGGAGAAGGGTAGATTTAAGTTGAATATTAGAAAAAATTTCTTTACACTGAGGGTGGTTGAGCACTGGAACAGGTTGCTCAGGGAGGTGGTTGAGGCCCCTTCCTTGGAGATATTCAAGGTGAGGCTGGATGAGGCCCTGGGCAACCTGGTCTAGTTGGGGGTGTCCCTGTGACTGCGGGGAGGTGGGACTAGATGACCTTTGGAGGTCCCTTTCGGTCTGGAGGATTCTATGATTCTAAAATTCTATGATTCTATTTAACACCAAAGAGTTATTATATAAATTTGCATGTAAAGGTGTGTTATTGTACATGTGCTTGTTTGCAAGTGTATCCTTGGAAACTCATCCATCACCCAGAATCCCTCTCTCTCCACCTTCTTTCTTATTTCCCACTGTGGTCTTTGAGGACTGTCAAAGAGTTGGTGTAACTTCTTTTTAATTGCATTATTTACAGTTTGTGTAGGTGATGGAATGAGTCCAGAGAAGGGCAGAGAAGCTGGTGAGGGGTCTGGAGAACAAGTCTTATGAGGAGAGGCTGAAGAAGCTGGGGGTGTTCAACCTGGAGGAAAGGAGGCTGAGGGGAGACTTTGCTCTCTACAACTCCCTGAAAGGAGGGTGTAGCCAGGGGGGAGTCAGTCTCTTCTCCCAAGTCACAGGTGATGGGACAAGAGGAAACGGCCTCAAGTTGTGCCAGGAGAGGTTCAGATTGGATATTAGGAAAAAATTTTACCCTAAAAGGACTATTAAACCTTGGAATGGTCTGCCCAGGGCAGTGGTTGAGGCACCTTCCCTGGAGGTATTCTAACGTCATGTTGACATAGTGCTCAGTGACAGGGTTTAGTGACAGGGTGGGTTTTGGGGGGTTTCGGTTCTGTTTTTTATAATCATTTATAATTATTTTTATAATAGATGATTTTAAAGCTCCCTTCCAACCTAGACAATTCAATGATTCTAAGTAAACACGAAGAATCCCTGGCCTAACTGTTATTGCAATGTGTAAAATACAGTTTTCTAAAAATTAAAAAAAAAAAAAAAGTTGGAAAAACCCTTTACAGATATGATATAGCTGTTGTTATTGATGGTTTTAAACTTTGTTGCAGATTTTGCCTAGGTTTTGGGGGACTAATGACATTTCTTTATGTGTACCTGTCCTAAATTTTTTTGTTGGGAGTGAAAGGCATGTACCTGCCGGTTCTGAGTGCACCTGGAAGAGAGGTGAGCTCTCTAATCATGTTCAGAACACGGCTGAAAGATCTGGCTAAAATATTTTCTGTGGGAAATGGAAAAAAAACCCACCCCACTTGTCTTTAAAACCACAGAGCTGGTCAGAGCGTTGAGCTGGCAGCAGTAGGGAACACATTTATCTGAGTTTGAACAGCTCCATTACCCAACTTTCGTATAGCTCTAAAAGTTATTTTTAAATAAAGGGAAATTCCCTTTTTGTTTCATTTCAGAAGCTCCAAGGTAGCTGACATCTTAATCGGGCACAGCTCCAGGTATCCGTGAGAAAGTCTGGGATGTGCAAGAACTGGTATTACAACAGGAGGGATATAAGAAAAAAGGAGAAACTAAACAATAATAAAAACAAAAAAAAAAAAAAAAAAACAAAAAAAAAAAAAAAAAACAAAAAAAAAAAAAAAAACCAAAAAAAAAAAAAAAAAACCAACAACAACAAAAAAACCCAAACAAAAACAAACAAACAACAACAACAACAAAAAACAACAAAAAACAACAACAACAAAAAAAAAAGACAAAAAAAAAACCAGAAACGTGGATTTTTGCCACAGTGAAGTTTAGTAAAGGTTCTGGTAAAGAAAATTATATAGAGAATTTCCTATCAAAGAGTTTTAAAAGGCAAACCCTTTAAAATCCTTCTCTTTTTTTTTTTTTTTTGTTTTGTTTTGGTTTTTTTTTGGTTAATTTATGAACTAAATGAAATTATTTAGCTAGTCCATCTTTCAGTTCTCTTTTATTTTGGGTTTGCTGCAAATTCTGCAGCAAATTAGTATTTTTTAAATGGTCTGATTATACTAGGATTTGAAGTACTTCCATTTTCACATTAGAAAATGTATTCTTTTATAAGTCTTTGATAAATGCTTTCATACTTTCAAACATGTTACCAAAAAACTTTGGAATACAGTTAAAGTAGATTTCATAGCAAATGGTTTGTGTTTTAAAGAAGAAAATTATCTAAATGGGGTTTACTTGCAGAATTCATGAATAATCCAGGGAGTTTTGAGTTGTGGAAGGACCCAGCTGTTAGTCCACATTTACAGGAGTTTAATTTGGAATGCAAATGAATAACAGAGCTGTAACAACTCAGGTTTTCTGGAAATAGACTTTAATTCTGCTGAAGAAAAGCAGCGCACAAATGGATATGTGATTGTAATGAGAGGGGAAAAAAAATACAGGAATTTGAAAAACATAACCCTAGAAGCAAGGCTTGAACTTTTTACCTTTAAAATAATGCAAACGAAAGCTCTACAGAAATACGGTGATGCAGCTGTCAAATTGGGCAATCATAATTAGCCGTACTTAAACCTTCCTACCCCAGGGGCAGCTGCTGGGCTGTGCACCAGTGGGGCTGGGATGTGTCACCAGGTCTCTTCAGCTGCCCTTGTAAAGATGGGAAATGGGAGATGGATGCAGTTCCTCAACCCGCTTCTGAACAAAGGTTAAGCCTTGAGGAGGTGTCCGTCCCTTCAAGCCAGGGAAGTAAATGTGGAAGGCCCAGGATTCTCACTTGGCCGTCTTTTTGGTACCAACCCGCTTTGATTTGTTGAGGTTGTCTCCATCCAGGTTGAAGTTAAAGCCCACCAGGATCTGGGAAGCTGTTCTGCACAAATGGGATGGTTTAGAGACTTTTCCATTAAGCCTCCTAAATGATCCACTAAGCATGTGCAAATACCAACTTCCAAAGACTTAAAGCACAGCCAAAGCAGACTAAAAGACAGATCCGTCTTGCCAGATTTCAGGGTTTCTCTCAGGAGCTTGGAATCGTGCTCAAAGGTTCTTCAAACAAACAGTCAGGAGAAAATCAAAACGTCTCACCAACAAATCGTTTTCTTCTCCAAATTTCTCTTTTGACACTATTTAGCATTCCGTTACTCTTTCCACAGTACTCTTTCTATAGTGCTTCGTTGCTCTAAAAAGTAGACTGAGATAATGCAAAGAGGGGGAAACCTAGAGCTCAAACGGTTACGTGCCTGGCAGAGAAACAAAAAAAAATGGAAAACAAAGTTATACGACTTAGGGTTTTTTAAGCAGCTTTGACAATAGGCTTTATTCTGTCAGAGCTGAAACGCACTGCATTTATTAGAAAACAGCCTTTAATAGATAACGGCATAAACTTACAAGTATTAATTGCTCCTTCGGAGATCACTCTTCTTTTACATTTTTTTTTTTAGTGCAGGAAAACACACACTGAACCCGAATCTGCTTCTGATTAAGTCGGTGAAAGCAGGACTCTGATAAACATTTAGTTTGACAAAATGAATTCAAGATGTTGGAATTATTTCATCCATTTTATTAAACATTTTTTTCCTGAATTCCTCCATTCACTGAAACGGTAAGATTTTAGTAAGGCTGTTACATCTTTCCGAGGATTTTTTTTTTAGGCTAAAGGTAAACTAAATGCATTCATAAAGGTGAATTGAATGACATCCATTACACAGAAGGTAGCTTGTGCACTTGAATCAATATATCACGCAGGGATATATTAAAATAATCCCTTTACTTGTTCACGCAGCGTGGAGCACCCAGGATAAGTGCAATGTATACACATGGTTTTGTGAAACTTTTTATTGGATTGGATATCCTTTTTTATCCTTAATAGACTACCTGTAAGTGCAAGATTGTCTTCTACTCACCGAGAAAAACATGCCTATTTGTAAATAGACTGCTTTTAAAATAGCATTAATTAATTAGCTCGCCACGTCTGTGGACCGGGTTGCCTTTGGCTATAGAAAATGAATGTAAGGTGACATATGATACAGTTGTGCACAAAAGGGTTTGTATTGGTGTGGAACAAAAACTACTCCTTTTAAAAAGTCAGCTTGTTTCTGTTCTTTTCCAAGCAAATGAAAATCGGTGGACTTGGTTTTCTGATTGAGAAAATCTGGTTAATTTTGGGTGGGAAAAGTGCTTGCGAAGGATGCTTCCTAAACACACTCGTTGGTACCCAACTTGCAGTTATGGGTAGTCTGTCAAGGATAAAAAGGATATCCAATCCAATAAAAAGTTTCACTCATTGATACCCAACAAGTACCCCAAAATCAGTGATTTTGCTGATGAAATATTGCCCAAGTGTTCATGTCCGTGGCCGTGATACCTGCCTCTGAAAAGAAATCAGTGTGGGATTTATGCTAAACAAGAACAAAAAGAAAGCACTCGTGAACTGTCTGAGCTAGAATTCCCTATTCTATCTTCCAGATCTCTCTGGACTGATTATACTCGAACAGTTACTCATGATGCTTCAGCCACTGAGTGACCACACGAGGAGCATTACACCCTGTATGGCCCGAAACACACGTTGGTTTTCCCGTAGCGTTCTCCTGCTCCCTTAAATACATACAGGATGGAAACTCGCAGCCTTTTTTTAACCTTTAGCTGCTATCCTCGTATAGAAACGACTAAACAAAAACCAACGGGCCAGTAAACCGCTTGAGTTCATTTTATTTCAGCCAATGCTGATCGCATTTCCAGTAGACACTAAATATAATGCACTGCTGACAGATGCGTAGAGACCTATGTACAATTAGATAGAGAAATCCGGGTCGAGGCAGTTCAAATCTCAGTTTATGCCTTTGCATTTCCTTGAATGCGGCTATAAAACTCTTACCTGCTGATGCAAGACCTCCTGCAGTATCAGCTTTCCCCAGCTCATCCAGACAGGGCGGTGGCAGCAGTGTCTGTGTGTCTCAGCCTTGATGTGAGCATTTACTGGAGTAAATGAGATTCTTTGCTTCGTATGCCTTTGAGTGAAGCCTTGGTGCCTTTTCCCAATTGAGATGTGGCTTTTCCTACATTTCCCAGAAGATACTCAAGACGTGACAACTGTCAAATCTGTGCCTTGGGTTAAAGTACCCCACTCAGAGCTACTTTAACCCAAGCTCCGTGTCCAGCTTTAGTGTCCTCAGCACAGGAAGGACATGGACCTGTTGGAACAGGTCCAGCGGAGGACCACGAAGATGATCTGAAAGCTGGAGCACCTCTCCTGTGAAGACAGGTTGAGAGAGTTGGGGTTCTTCAACCTGGAGAAGAGAAGGCTCCAGGGAGACCTTAGAGCAGCCTTCCAGGATCTGAAGGGAGCTCCAGGAGAGATGGAGAGGGACTCTTGGTCAGGGAATGGAGTGATAGGACAAGGGGTAATGGTTTTAAACTGGAAGAGGGGAGATTTAGATTGGCTATTAGGAAAAAATTCTTTCCTGTGAGGGTGGTGAGGCACTGGAACAGGTTGCCGAGGGAAGCTGTGGCTCCCCCATCCCTGGAGGGGTTCAAGGCCAGGCTGGATGGGGCTTGGAGCAACCTGGTGTGGTGGGAGGTGTCCCTGCCCAGGGCAAGGGGGTTGGAATTGGATGATCTTTGAGGTCCCTTCCAACTCTAATCATTCTATGGGTCTGTAATTCTAAATAAATGCAATGAGGGGTGACCTAAAGTAGCCAGAGAGCAACAGAATTAGGAGAACAAGATTTGAGGCTTTTTAATTCTGTGGGGTTTTTGAATTTCACTTCTTATGGAGGGAAAAAAAAAAAAAAAAAAAAGATCCTGAGAGGAGAACCATACTTGATGAAGAGATGGTGGGGTTTTGTTTGGGTTTGTTTTACTTCAGAGGAGGATGTGTCTACCACAGAAGCAATGGCAATTTCAAAGTGAAGTTTGCAATAAATACATAAGATGCTGAGCATTGCCTTAACGCTTTGCCACTGATTTTCCTGGTCAGAATATGAATATACAGGATCAGTCACTCCTACTGAACTATCCCAACTGCTCATTGCTTTTCTATCCATTTCGGTCTTCTACAGTGTAATTGGGCATTCACAGCTCTGTAAGACAATCTTTCTGTTGGCCTTTGTAGTATACATATGGCAAATGGCTCTCCCATCCTCTGGATGGGCTGGCAACTTTGCTTATACATAGCCAAAATGTTTCTCCGGAGAAAAAAGCTGTCTAATTAATTTATAAACGAAGCAAGAGATGGGCAAGCACACGCTGCACATTGGATTGCAATTACCCATCTAGCAAGAAACACTACTTGTCTGCTTTATGTACTTTGCTTGAGAAAGGCAGATCCATTGTCACTGACTGAAAGCCATCCACATTCCCCCTATATAAATATATATAATATACTTACTATATATATTATATTACTACATATATAAATCCATTGCGGTCTAAGTTCACTTGAAATTTTGAAAGTTTCCTAGAAATGACTCAAAGGAAAAGAAAATACTAAGTGAGCTAGGAAGAACATATGTCATGTAAGAGTGAAGAATCTTCCAGATGTATGGGAGAGTTGTGTTCGTTCACTGGTGTGATCTGTTCCTGTGGCTTAGTGTGGATGCCGTGACTGCTGGTGGTTGGGATACACATAACGGGAGGCAGAAGTTCCTATTCTGACATTTTTTGTGCAATGGCTAATTTTTTCTCTTAATTTCTTTGCTGACTTCTAAGAAATACCTGGATATTTCATAGAATCATAGAATCATTTATCCATTTATTCCTCCTTCTGTTCATCTATTATATATGTACTCCCTCGTGCACATCTTTTACAAGCTCTTTGAGCAGTTTCATAAGCCTGTGTGATTTACTTCATAATTTCCTAAAGCAAAAATTAAAAAATACTGGAGTTCTCACATCAAATTATCATCTGCTTTCCTAGGTTTGGTAAAAAGCAAAGAAAGAAGACCTTAAAGGAACCTGTATGGCTTTGTTATTCTGGCTGCATTGCAAACTTCCCATGTAAAAATAAGTTGTTATAGAAAAAGTGGGTTGCTACAGATAGTATCACAGTGCATTTAAATACTGTCACCTTCTTCTTTAACAGGTCTATGGAAATGCAAGATCTAGCGAGTCCTCATAATCTTGTTGGCAGTAGTGATGCGCCGGGTAGTTCCAAACTGGATAAACCTAATCTCAGTAGCACATCAGTAACAACAAATGGAACAGGAGGTAAGTGGGAGGCACTGCTTGCACACACACAAAGTTTTGGCTGGTTTTCAGTCTTAGGCAATTTTTTTAACCTAATTTCAAGGGCAAGAGTCAGCCCCTTTATAAAACCAGCAAGAATTATGAGAACACGGCAGTCGTACCAGTACAAATGCACTGATTCCAACAGCACTTCTTTAATTTGCACCAACTGAAGTAAGAGGCAGAACTGTGCAACGGTGAAAGAAGGAAAACCTTGAAATGGTCCATTTCAGCCAAGTGTTAAAGCTTTGGTTACGCCTGTTGGTAACTTGAAAAAGATTGCATTTTCTGCGTCATACTTCATTGCTGAGTACTCTTATGCCCCAGGCTACCCCTGTTGAGGTTAGTTCCAAAGCTCTGTTGAAAGAAGTTTATCAAAATTAGGCTTAGGTGTTTTTTTTTAACATGGTGAACATGCTAGTTCTGTGTCTTGGCAGGTAATTAAAAGAGATTTTTTAGGTTTTCCTCAAAACTTATTGGCTATTATTGCTGCATCTGTTACTGTAGGGGCAGCGCTGCCCTGCAGCTCCAACGCTGATGTTCCAATGCTTTCAGATAATAGATGCTGCCTTGACTGAACTGGGGCAGTGGGAGGCATGGCAACACATTCGGAGACAGAGTCCTGACCCCCTTGGTGTCCATCAGAGTGACACTGGGGATATGAATCAGGCTGGAGTTCAAGCCACCTTCTATATAATTTATATGTTGTTGACTGGTTTAACAGTTGGCACTGAGAAAATTTTTATTTTTTTTTATTTTATTCTTTCTGGCCACAATGTAAAGCATTTTATTCACTTAGCCCTATTTTAAAACAGCCTGTCAATGTAATTAAAAAAGCAAATGTGCCTGTGACAGTTGCAGTTCTCTACAGAGAAGGGCTGAACTGTTAAGGTTCAACCTGTTTCTATACTCATAAAATCCTAGGATGGTTTGGGTTGGAAGGGACCTAAAAGATCATTTCATTCCAACCCACCTGCCCTGGGCAGGGACACCTCCCACCACACCAGGTTGCTCCAAGCCCCATCCAGCCTGGCCTTGAACCCCTCCAGGGATGGGGCAGCCACAGCTTCTCTGGGCAACCTCTTCCAGTGCCTCACCACCCTCACAGCAAAGAATTTCTTCCTAATATCCAATCTGAATTTCCCCTCTTCCAATTTAAAACCATTACCCCTTGTCCTATCACTACACTTCCTTACAAAGAGTCCCTCCCCATTTCTCCTGTAGCCCCCTTTACGTACTGGAAGGCTGCTATGAAATATTTGGTACTGGAAATAAATGAATAAAATATTAGGTACTGGGAGGCTGCTACTCTATTTTAAAAATAGAATCATTATTCCAGCATAAAGAGAAGGGAAAACTTCCAGCATACCATTAAAGCACACTAATAACTAGATGCCTCTATATTATACACGCATAAATAAGCCAGTTAAAATAATATTCATTAAAAAAAGTTGCAATGCTTGTAAAGACTTGGCTCAAAGTGCAAAAACACCTCCTTGCCTTGCTGGCTGTTCACGTACACTGAGCAGACGCCGGGAGAATGAACGGTTGTACCATTCCTGTTCCCAGGAGACAACATGACTGTGTTAAATACCGCAGACTGGCTGCTGAGTTGCAGTACTCCCTCTTCTGCAACAAGTATGGGAGACCCTGGTACAGTGCATGTGTGTGGTGGCGTGTCCCCGTGACTGCTGTGTGACACCTCTCTTGGTTTGCTCGGTTCTTCTGTTACGCGGTTTGGACCTTCTCATGGGCTTCCTACACCTTTGTGTTCCCTTCTCAGAGGCCTTTCCCACCGCCTAGAAAATGGGGACGAATTTTGAAATAACTAGTTTTACCTGAGCACAAATCAAGGCTGGCATTATTGTTACTGCTCCTGCTGCCACTGTCCTTGCTAATTAAAGCTTAGATCCAGGGTGATACTACGTGTAACTTGCCACTTTGCAAGCGTTTGGCCAAATTTTCCAAGCTGTTGTTTTCATCTGTGATTCCCTCTCATGTATTACGAATTGTTATCAGAGAATGGTTAGAGTTGGAAGGGACCTTCAAGATCCTCCAGTTCCAACCCCCCTGCCATGGGCAGGGACACCTCCCACCACACCAGGTTGCTCCAAGCCCTGGTCTTGAACACTATGAGTTATAAAGATTAATATTAATTCTATATGTGACACTGTTTCAGTCCATATGGGATTCATCATAGGTGTCAACACACATCACCTTGACTCTCTGCAAGCCATTGCCTGGGAGTTTGAGATGAGCAGGTTTATACTAAACTTAGGAAGATTGCAAAAACTTTCCTTTTAAAAAAATACCCTCGGAATTAACTTGCCGTTTGTAAACCACGTATGCAGAGAGAATTTACCCCCAAAAAAATTTCAGACTAGAGCACAATGCACAAGAATAACCGATTCCATGTGAATGTTCCTCCTCAGTTACAAATTTCGGTTTAAGGCAGGACTGAGCAGACTTAATCCGTCCCCTCAGTTAACTCTTCAGCATGTTCAGAGAAATCTGGAAGGTAATATTTGAAGTCCTGATGATCAGGAGTGAAGAAATACGATGTGAAAAGCCTTGCGCTGCTTGTATTTAATCTGATTTTCCGCAGGCAGTAGAATGTTTAAATCTGTGTTTCTAGTTGAGTATCTGCCTAGGAAAGCCCTTAAGGCTTGCTAAAAGAATGAGAAAAACCTGTAATGAGCTAGGTGGAGATGGTTTTTTCTTTTACATGAGCTTTTAGTTAGCTTGTTTGCTCTAATAGCTATTGCACTTGCTTGTCTTGCTTCATGCATAGCAGTGGCCTCTCCTGCCCCTAAAACTCTGTGTTCGTTTTTAATACTTAACGTAGGGAGGTTCTTTAGGAAAAAAGAAGAAAAAAAAAAAGAGGTCAGCAGAGCAGTAGTCATTTTTGGTCTGCTAAATCCTTTCATCAAGTAAGGAACTTATATTGTAGAAGCTGTTGCCTGCTGGGAGCTGTATTCTGAATTCATAGAATTGAATTTGGAAGGGATCCCTGGAGGTCAGCTGTGCCAAGCCCTGCTCAGAGCTTGGGCCAACTTTGCTGTTAGATCATGTTGCTCAAGGCAGTGTCTAGTGGAGTGTTGAATGTCCCCAGGGTGGAGGTGCCACGGCCTCTCTGGGCACCTGTCCCAGGGCCTGACTACTCTCACGGCAAAGAATTTTCCTCTTACATCTAATTGGATTTTTCCCTTGCCCTGCCATGTGTCTGTTGCCTCCTGTCGTTTCACAGGGCACCTTTTTGAGAAGGGTATGGCTTTGGCTTTTTTCCATCTTTGCACCTTCTCATTAAATAGCTGCAATCTGTTCTCCCCTCAGCCTTTTCTTCCTAGGAAAGAACAAGCCCAGCTTCTTCTGTCCATCCTTGTCCATCACATGTCCCAGTCCCTGGCCATCACAGAGGTTCTTCTCAGTTAGTCTGTGCAGTCTTTGCTGTAGCAACGCTCAAACCTATTTCCAGCTTGAGCTTGCTTTTTGTTTCATTTTTCACCCTTTCAATTTGTAAAAGAAAAATTAAAAGTAGTCCACGCTTTAAAAAATTATAAAATATGTAATCCTTAAAGCGTTCATTCAAAGTGCTGCTTCAAACTCTTAGTCTGTGCTTTACAGTTGCTACAGTAGTATCAGAACCACATTTTATTTCATATGTGGGAAACGGTGATGATTCTGTGTTTTTCATTTAATTTCACCTTTAAATGTTCCTGGGATTTTGGTTTGTGAGAATACTTTTTATTTTATTTTATTTTATTTTATTTTATTTTTATTTTTTCTTCTTTTTTTTTTCTTTCTTTTTTTTTCCCCTTCCTTTTTTAAAGTTCACTCTGTCCTTTTTCCCCTCTTGGTTAAATGACATGCAACAGAAAGCAAGAAAGGTAGTAGTCCAAATTCCTGGCTGGAAAGTCCGTGATGAATTCCTTACTGTGATAAAATCTGAACGTAACGAAGTCGAACTGTTTAAAATTGAGCAGAGACAGAAATACTTTCTGCACATATTTTTCAACAGAGCAGAGTGCCACTATGATGTTTTTCTTCAGGTTAAGTACATGAGAGGGTTTCTTTTGGTTTAGATCCTTTTCTGCTTGGCAGGGGGAGAAAGAGATGGTGACTCGTGGTGCTGATGGAGGTGCACTGCAGCTGGCATTAACCAGAACTAGAAGCAGCTCTAAAGTAAACATCTGAATTCATTACTGAAGTTTTCATTAAATAAAGCAGTTAGGCACATGCTGGGCTGTCTTTGTGGATGCAATGCTGAACACGGGTTTGTAGCTCGATAGGGGCAGTAGAGGAATTCCTTCTTGAATAGAAACAGATAAAGGTAGTCAAGAGTATAGAATCATAGAATGGTTAAGAGCTGGAAGGGACCTTAAAGATCATCCAGTTCCAACCCCCCTGCCCTGGGCAGGGACACCTCCCACCACACCAGGTTGCTCCAAGCCCCATCCAGCCTGGCCTTGAACCCCTCCAGGGATGGGGCAGCCACAGCTTCTCTGGGCAACCTCTTCCAGTGCCTCACCACCCTCACAGCAAAGAATTGCTTCCTAATATCTAATCTAAATCTCTCCTCTTCTAGTTTAAAACCCTTCCCCCTTGTCCTGTCCCTACCCTCCATGGCCAAGAGTCCCTCTCCAGCTCTCCTGGAGCTCCCTTCAGATCCTGGAAGGCTGCTCCAAGGTCTTCCCGGAGCCTTCTCTTCTCCAGGCTGAACAGCCCCAGCTCCCTCAGCCTGTCCTCACAGCAGAGGTGCTCCAGCCCTCTGATCATCTTGGTAGCCCTCTTCTGGACCTGTTCCAACAGGTCCATGTCCTTTCTCTGTTGAGGACTCCAGATCTGGACACAGGGCTCCAGGTGGGGCCTCAAGAGCACAGAGCAGAGGGGGAGAACCGCCTCTTGCAATGCTGGTCACTCTTCTTTTGATGCAGCCCTGGATACAGTTGTATCTATGTAGATAAACGTACTAAGTTGTTCTATGTAGATAAATGTCCACGCTCTGCTGAGAAAAGAGAGATGCATCTTGTGAAGTAAAATATGACCAAAGATCTTCAGAAGGATCCATACACATCTTTCCAATTGACTACCATTTTTCATTCTCCTACTGAGGTGCATGCACACATCTGCTTATAGTAATCACAAACCAAATTAAGTTACCAAAAAAACCCCAAATTTAGTTACTTTTAGTAACTTAGTTTACCAAATTTAGTTACTTTTCATTCTTCAGGCAAGAACACACCTTCCACATAACTGATGGGGCTGAGGGTCAGGGGAGGCAATTGTTTTGTGACAAGTGACCTTTACGCTGTTTCTCGATGTAAGTTTTAGTCATCTAATGAAAATAAAATCCCATCTTTCTCATCTAAATAGAGAAATGGGGATGGTTGATGGCTCATATGAACGATTTTGTTAATTTTGCGTAAATTTTCTCACAGCTTCTTTTTTTTAAAAAAAAAAATCAGAAGATTATAGCCTACAAAACGACAGGGAGTACACAACAGCTTGAAAAAACGTGGCTAAAATTCTTCCCTGCTGGCTTCATATTGAATGAATATCCTGCTGCTTGCAGGCAGAATGTAGGGGTGGGACAGGTTGGGGTTTTTTTTTAAAGAAAATGATCGTGAAAAGAAGTTTAGATTTAACAGGCATACATACAAATATTTTTTAATCTGGCTCAGTAAATGGAAAGATCCAAGTGCGTAGCTTGTTTAAGAAAGTGCTGCTTGGTTTCCTGGGTGCCATTGCAGGCCACTCTCCCTGTCACAGAGACAAGGACATCGCGGCGTCTCCAATGCCCCCTGCTTGCTGGGCATCCCTTTGACTTCAGCACAGGTCACCTGTGTGATTGTAGACATCTGCAGCATCCCGTATGACCTCAAGCAGTGTGACTGCAAGTAGGGTGTGACACCCCAGAAGAGGTGACCCACGCAGGGTCCATCGCCGGTAGCTCTGCAGCTCCCGGGGAGCTACTCCTTGTGCTCACAGACACGAGGAGGATGAGCAGTAGGGTTCTCTGGGTGATGTTTCCCATGAGAAAACCAAATCTTATTTAGCTCATCCACTGCCTTTTTGTCTACGGACACAGAGCATTGGTGGCCCTTCCTAAGTAAGGACAGCAGTAAGTGGCATTGGAGAACTCGAGGGCAGCTCAGGCTGAATCACTCACTGGGAGCACCTCTCTGTCATAACCAGACATAAAGGGAGATTAGTAGGCACCTAATTTGTATGCTTGTTGTGGTTCTGACCTAATCAGAAAAAAACAGATAGTGTCCCTCCCTCCCCTCTTTAAGAAAAATAGGAGAAGAGGAAGAAGTTAAAGAGATTCATGAGTTTAGAAAAAAAACCTAAACTACTTTAATGAAAACATAATTAATAATAACATAATGAATAATAAAAAGAAAATTTTAAAAAAGGAAAAAAAACGTATCAAGCTCCCAAGATGACAACCACCTCACCATCAGGCTTCAGGAAAAGTCCCAAACTGGACTTGGTGATCGACAGGAGCTGGATTCCAGATCTGGAGTCAGGGACGCTCAGATCAGGATCAAAGGCAGATGAACAGGCAGGGTCCTCCTTGGATGGACATCAGGCATGGAAGAAAAAGGGTTGACCCTTTGATCCCTCAGCTTTTATACGGGGCACGATGCGGATGGGATGGAATACCCCTGTTGGCAGTTTTGGGTCACCTGTCCTGTCCATTCCTCCTTGCAGGTGGGACCCCTTTACGCTTTTCCACTTCCAACCCTCCAACGGGGCAAATAACGAAATTCCCTGCCCTTGGTTGTTCTAGCAATGTCTAAGCAAGGGCCCCTCTGCACCATCCCTTGGTGTAATCAGGTCTTAGCACAGTTCTGAACAAGGTGCTGTTAATTTCAGAGTTTAGTTAGTTAGAAGAGGCCCAGCTAAGAAAGTAAAATTGTAAAACAGAAACTTGGTTCATTTTACCTCAAACCAGGACAAGGCTTAAGTTAAGTGACTTGATTCTGAGCCACAGTTTGTAAATACATTGCAAGCTCAGAACATGAAATTCCCCCCCTCCCCTTTCTCTTGCCAGTGAAGTCAAACGTGGATGTGGTGATGTTGGCAAGACCAGAGCTTTGATCAGCTTAGGTGATGTCCCTCCAAACTGGCAGAATAATAACTTTTCTTGGCATTTTGGAGAGCACCAAAATAAATTCTGGACTGTGTCCTTGGAATTTCCATACCTACTGACCGACCACAGTGGTGGCCCACGCAGCTCCTCATTGCCACTTTGCTCTGCACCCCTGGGCAGCAACCAGTCCTGTGCTTGCAGAGATGAGATAAATGCTCACACACACTCCCAAAGTGGCCTTCACAAAGCAGTTGGGATGATGTGTTGACGGTTCCCACATTTGCCAGTCAAATATCTAACAAAAGCTGCGGTGTCTTCTGTACCACATTGATTAGATTGATTGATGCGCTGTTTCTTACCACATTGATTAGAAGGGCGATTCCCCACACCCCGTTGTCCCCCAAAACCCCATGGCAGACAACAGGTGTCATATTAGGTAGCATATTCAACTATAAAAATCTAGATTGCTTCTGTGGTGCTTGCAGTTGGATGGTAAGCATGCATGATGGTCTGTAAGAAATAGTGTGAGTCCCGAGTGGACCCAAATGTTTGGTAACCTCTGAGTTAGAAGCTGACTTGTCGTGGCTGTCGTTTGTCTCTTAATTGAGTTCTTTTGCCTTTATTAATTTTTTTTTTCTCCTTTTAAATTTTTCTCTTTGTTTATGGAAAATTGCTTGCTGGTGACCTAGCTCAAAAAGCCCCCCGCAGGCTCTGTAGAAGGGGGAAGGCAGAACGCTGGCCTTGTGAAAGTAATTTGCTTCTATATGAGCATGAAACCGTATTATTATTATTATTGTTTCACTTGTCAGGCAAAACTATTTTTGTTACGTGCTACATCCCTTGACAGCTAATGTTTCCTTCCTCTCCGCTCCTCTTAGGGAATTGTTAGAATCAATTAGATTTAGGTTGAAATCTCCCCAGAAGATATTCCCCTTGCTGAAAGCAATAGATGGAATAGAGGAATGCAGAGATAAAAAGCTGCATAGATGCATGAATTCCAGGTGGAGCCAAGGGTATTGTCTCCATAGGGTGGTAGAGTGGAGGTAGAAGCTGTCGCACCCGCATGCTTGTCCTAGCTGGGCTGCCGCTGGTGAGACTGGCACGAAGACTCCAGCATAAAATTTAGAAGTAAAGAAAAAAAAAAAAAAAAAGTCTCATGTCTACTTATTCTTCTATGTAGTGTCTCTTCTTGCAGTCAAAACAGAACCCATGAACAGCAGCGAAACAACTACAACATCTGGAGATGGATCGCTTGACACTTTCACTGGGTCAGGTAAAGCCGTAATAAGAGCACGTATTGTCACGTTACTGCAGCGTTTAATAACCTTCACTAATGAACACTGAGATCGTTAAAAGACTGCCACAAAGTAACATTTTCATACCAAACTGTAACAATAGTGACGGTAGCCGTTTTGTTTTTGTGACCTAAAATCTGCACTTTTCACGAGCTACGGTCTTAAAGAAGATTTAATGATGCCGAAGGTGATCGCTATATGCAAAAATCTTATAGTAATAATGTTATCATTACGCTGTGGATTTTTTTCCATGTTGGTCTTGTTTGATCTTAGGAAGGAAAAAAAAACCCAGATTGTATTTATAACAGCCATTCTATTTTGTAAAATTTAAAGTCTTACGGGTTATGTTTCAGCATTAATCTTTTTATTCCTATGAGCTGTCTGTTTTAACAGTGACCAGATTGCCATAAGCTACTTTCTTTCCATGACAACAAAGTCTATATTTGACTTCAAATAAGCATAAGTTTCAGTTACTTCTTCTTAAAAAAATCTAGCAAACAGCAATTTTCTAGGTACACTCCTATAAATTATTAAAAGGTGATAAAGTGTGGAAAGGCACAGATAATCAGCCTTAATAATCATTAACCTGAATCCTGCTAATAATAATATTAACAAGGAGAGGAGTCAATTTCCATCTGAAAATACCGGGTCAGTGATGCCCTGATTGAAATGTCACTGCTTCAGGAATCGCCACTCCACGCTGATCCGGCTATTCCTGTGGTAGAATGAGGTAGTTGAGCCCTATTTAAGATATTTTGGATATCACAATGTGTCAGTCTATTGAAAATGTTTTAAAAACTGAGGATTTGTTTCTGGAATGTTTTTTTAAGGCATGAGTGACTGCAGATACGTTCTGGAGTTGTATAGTATTTATATATATTTATGTAAATATATATATAATTATATATATAGTACAGAATAGTATTTATAACAAATTTAGTGCATGAAGAAAAGGTTGTTTGTGAGATGTAACACAAGAGTATACCATTTCTAATGAGATAAAAATGAAAACATTGTTCTCATTA
>VZRU01021121.1:60183-85056 GCA_013398155.1 Pedionomus torquatus | reverse complement strand
ATGAGGGGCAATGGACTTAAGTTGGAGAAGTTTTAAAGTTGAATATTAGAAAAAAATTCTTTAAGGGTGGTGGAACACTGGAACAGGCTGCCCAGGGAGGTGGTTGAGGCCCCTTCCCTGGAGATATTCAAGGTGAGGCTCAACGAGGCCCTGGGCAACCTGGTCTAGTTGGGGGTGTCCCTGCGACTGCAGGAAGGTCGGACTAGATGACCTTTGGAGGTCCCTTCCGGCCTGGATGATTCTATGATTTTAAGTTAACACAGAAGAATGAGGACAGTGAAACACAAGGGGTTCTGAGAGGGTGCTGGTTTTACTGAGGTCTTTAAGGTCTTATCCAACCCAAACCATCCTATGATTCTGTGATATGTGTGTACAGAGCTACTGTGTTGTCCTGCCTACCCTGAGTGTTACTGTGACAAGCTTGTGCCCCTTGATCTTCCACTCCAGCTGGGCATACGGATAGGCACAATGGGATGATTTATCTTTGCCTTTGAACATGACTATTTCTCACTTCTTTCTTTTAGGGGAGTTAATGAAACCTGAGCAGGAAATTGTAAAGGTTGTTCCTGGTAGACAGTTCAGGACAAGCAAGGCACCAGGTGGTCAGAAGAAATTGTACTCAACTGAACATGTCTGTGTGCTGAAACTGTACAGGCTGAATTTGAATAGAAAATGGTAGAAAGACATGGAAAGTTTGAGCAGGGCTGGCTTGGCTTCTGCAGGAGGAAAGCTTGAGTTCACTGGGACTCTCTTGAGAGAGGCATTGGGTTGTAAACAGAGATTTTGAAAATTGAATGGGAATGTAGGAGGTGTGTCTGGCTTAAAATTGAAGGAAATGCTCTGTAGCATGTCCAGTTCAGCTCTGAAACTCACTGCTGCTGGATGCCTTTCTATGTACTAACGTTTTTGGACTTTTTAGAAATACTGGATAACCCCACACAAGACAAGCCCATTGAGGCCTGTTAAAACACTTAAGTACCATCTCACTGAGAGTGACCAGGAGGTGGTGGATGAGGCATTTAAACAGTGTTCTCATTTGTGCACTTCCTTATGGACTTTGGGGTGCTTTTGAGTTGATCCACAGGTGACTGTTGTGCTTTCCAGAGTTACTTGTTTTTGGAGAGTACCCAGATCTTGCTCCCTCAGCACATTGCTGAATGGTCAACTGTGGACCTTGTGCCCTCTGGCTCCAGAGCTGACCTGCCAAAAGCCTGTGTGGGACTGTTTTGTGGTTTCTCTTGCCCTTTCTAAGTGGTCCGTCCACTAGGTGAGGCCACAGGAAGGAGGTCCAGGAGGATGCGTTTCCCTGGTGTGGTCTCCCTGCCCAGCTCCAGGGAGATGAGGTGGTGCTGCCTGTGACTTGCCGGAAGGTGGCACTCCAGCCCTGTAACTGCTGTCCCCAGGTGCACACCATGTCGTAGGTGAGGATGGTCCCCTAGGGTGGTGGTCAGGAGATAAGCTCTCTCCTGAACTTAGGGCAAAATACATTCTTTAAAACCACAGAACAAAACTGATCCAAGAATACAGCTGAGCAGCAACCCCAAAGCAAGGTCTTTGTTCCCTAAGTCACTTGCTGACACTGATTATTTGGGTTTGGTTTTTTTTAGGTTGTGGGGTTTTTTTTTTCCTTGTGTGTGTGTGGTGTTGTTTTGTTTTGTTTTGTTTTGTTTTTTTTTTAATCCTGTTGTGCTTCTCTCCTGGCACCACGCTGACTCTTTCCTGGCTCCGATCCTCTCCAGGTCCTCTTCTGTGGCAAGTGTTGCATTGTTAGTACCAAAATATTGAGGAAGTTGGCCCATTTCGCTCTTGGATTTTTCAAGTGGTGGCTGTAGCTGGCCGCCTCTGCCCCACTATGTTCTGTGGCAATGAAAAGCTCAACTTGCTGAGTCTGCCATGACCTCTATGAAACACCTGCTAGCTTTGCCTCTTGCTAAACAGCTCCTTGTTGGAAGACTGCTGGTGCTTCCCTCTGGTTTTCATCTGCCCATGGTAGGTTCTGACTGATAGGCACAAGTTGGCTGTTAACATCTCTGGTCCAATACAAACAATTGACTGGCCGGGGGAATGCAGTGATGTTCTGTAGGGCAGCAACAAACAGGTATTAAGTGTACTTGAAACAGCAAAAACCACTTCCTGAATTCAACAAGCACATATTGACTTGTGGGATGGAAGTGGGTTTTAGCTTCTTCTCAGTGATGTTCTGCCCTGCCTTTCTGTAAAAGCTTTGTTCTTTGTGTTAGCCTGACACGGTGCCATGTCCTGTCTCCCCTTCCTTCCAGTGCCCCTGTATATAGTTTAGATAGGATTCTTTATTGTGGTGTAGTTTCCTATTCTAGCCTGATGAGATTGTCAGCTTTAGTATTTTTCCAGGAGTAGGGTGGGTGGGGGAAAGGGAGACATTTCTGGGAAATCTGGTTTCATAGCAGCCTGCCCCTTAAGCCCTCACAGAGAAGGGTTTGATCTTGTGCTCTGATGGAGAAGTTGCTGATGTTGCTGTGTGGAAGCAGCTTGCTGTAGGAGGAGGGTCTGGGGGGAAACTGGGTCTAAATACATTTTCCAAGTCCACACTTAAGCCCGTTGTCAGGGGACAGGCTAAGTTGTCTTTTATTTCTACCTTACCAGTCTGCTGGGGCTGGGAACTGGGTTCTTTGTTGTCCTGAGGATACAGCTGAGAACTTGGCTTTCAATATGTTTTTCTGGTCAGAAGACGTGGGTTTTTTTATGAGGTTGCATGTACCTTTTGCCCTTGCGCATGCTTTTTCTTAGCTGACAGTTCCCTCTCTTACCTTTTCCCTGACCCAGTCCTGCTCTGCCTCTCCCCTGCACTGGATAGATCTAGTTTCTGCTGCACGACTTTGAGTTCAAACTTAATCTTGCAGCAGTGGTTTTTCTGGAGCCAAATTTTTTCAATTGCTACTTGAGCTGAAGAGCAATAATCCTCTTCTCTGGAGTAGGAAGTTGCCTGTCTTTATTCTAAATATACTGCAGTGTGCACCCTGGCACAACTGCAGGGGTTACAGACCAGAACTACATTCCTTGTAGAAGAAAAAGCTCCAAATGCTTTACATTAGACACTTGCAGTTTATTTGGGCGAATGCAACAGTTGGAAGGATCTTTCCTTATACTGCTTTGCTTAAAACTGTGCTATACTATTTTCAATTAGTTGTTGATCCTTTGGTGACTGGTGGGATTGGGAAGCAAAAATTACTGTAGTGGCTGGGGATCCTGCAATAAAAGATTTACAAGCCTTTTCTGGCAGAGATGGTTTTGGCAGAGAAGCACAGGTTTGTGACAAACAGCTTCCCTGTTTGCAGGGAGTACAAAGTTGAACTGATAAGCTACGTTCTTGGAGGGATTAGGCAATATTCAAAATAAGAGGGCATGTAACTAATGGTCTGGAAATGATCAGAGCCTTGCATCCTGCGGGTGGTAGCATCAGAACTGCATCTGTCCTCCTGCATACCCAATGAACATAGATCTTGTACCAGTTTCCCAGAACTAGCATCTGTGAAGATGGACTGGGTTATGTGCTTAAGTGGTGGCTGTGGAAGTCATCTTTAAAAAATGGTGTGACTGCGGGTACCCTCATCAGAAAGGGAGTCTTTGAAAGGTGGAATTCACTGTGTATTATGCTGAGGGTATGCTTTGTTCCCAAATCTGGTGCCTGGAAAAACGCTTCATTTTGCCAGTAGATTTCAACTGGAACAGTGTAACCCTCCTTCTGGCCAGTGCTCTTGGTTGCTTGGAAGGTGTTAGCATGGTGTCTGGCAGATGTAAACCTAGCAAACCACAGTGGTGATAGCAAGAGTTAGCAAAATGTTATCAGTTGCCATAAAGATGCAGCAGAAAACAGGTGATGAGCTCTGGATATAAGCCCGTGGTTCACTAAGACAGAAAAATCTTTAATGAAACTGCAGCACTAGGAAGGGGTTCTGGCATGGAAGCTGTAGGTGATTAGGTGAGAACACGATACCCCTGGATAACATCCCTGTCCTGATACTGATTCATCTAGAGGCAGTGTGGGGATTTGGCCATCTTCCTGGGCTTTGTTTAGTGCCAAATCCCCCTGGTGATTCCACAACTCACAGGAACAGTCCTTGCACTTCCCTCATGTTCCTTCTCACAGTTTTTCCCTCTATAGACTGGACAGTATTTCTGTTAGAGAAATCCTAAAACAAGGTGGGGAGGGAATGTGTTCCCTCTTCCAGATCTGTTCTGTGTGCTAGTTTGAAGTGTAGCAAATACTCATGTAGAGATTTGTGTAAGTACTGCATCGTACTGCAGTGTTTAGAGGTCGAGTAAAATCTTGTTTCTGCCTAACATGGTTTACTATGTGTCAACTAGAATGATGATAATTTTAGTTGTCTTCTGTTGGTAGCAGGCCTGTATGCACAGTAACATTGTGTTACACCCAGACCACTGAGAATTGGGTAAGGGCATTTAGACGCTTAAGTTCACACATTTTTCTTAGCTACTTCAGTCAGTTTTGGGGACAACGTGAATTTGCACAGTGCAGCCTTTAATCTTATTTTATGTCCTAGGAATATTTGTGGGATTTTTGTTTGTTTGGACATATGTGAGGGTTTTTTTTTAATTTTTTTTAAGTGCTTTACATGTAATGAAGGTAAGAAAACAGTATATGAAAGTTTGGGTTTTGCAGTTGGTCTGCGTACAAGCAGGACAATTAGATGTTTCTGGTCAATATCAAAAATATAATTAGTGCTGAAACCTGCTCAGCAGAGTGCCAGGATTCAGCCTTGGATGCCAGCCTAGTCTTTCTCAACAGTAAGTTGAAGCAACCAGAGACTTGCAATGAGGCTGCAAGGTGGTCAAAACATTGCCTGGTGTTTCAGGCAGTTTGTGTGCATCTAGAACATGTCACATTCATAAAGCCTCAAAATTAAAGGTATTTAATCTAACTTTTTTTTTTCTTTGCTAGCCTTAGTGCAGCTAATGCTGTATGATAAGTTACCAGATGATACCACTGGAAAACTGAGGTCAGTATCCCAAGGGACCTAGACTCACTAGAAGATGGTAAAAATCATGTGGAAATGCAGCTAAATATAGATTGATGCTGAGAACATTCCTGGATACTTGGATTTGAAGGGCTGCCACAGCATCTGTACTGTTGTGAAGTTATAACTCTGTGAAGTGGACTTGATCTAAGTTTAGCAGAGCACCCACTTATTGGCTGAGTGCCCTTGGTTTGTGGTGGCAGCCATGAAATGCTCAGCTTTCTCTTTGGCAGGTTCATGAACCTACTTAGGTGTGGTTTTTACTGATGGGACTCTAGGAAAGACAGCGTGCGAAGACAGGAAGAGGTCAGTGTGCTTTGAGTGGAGACTCATGCTGCATCTGCTCTTGCTTTTCCCTGGACTGACAGAGCTTCAGCTGCAGACAAAGGGTTAAACTGCTCCTGGCCAGAAGCTGCTGGTCTGACATATTCTAGTCTGAGCTGAAAAACTGACTTAAGGATTTGACTCAGTTCATCCACTTTCTATTACTCCTCCAGCAAGCCTCAGTGAGGCAACTGAGGTCTTCGGATGTGCAGCATCCTTCTCCTTTCCGGTTCAGGACAGCTGTACAGTTATTTACTTAAAATGATACTCCAGATAAAAACATCTGAGCTGTCAGCACTATTCTTAGTGTCAGCTACTGTTTTTTTTTTTTTGTACTTTGAAGTCCCTTGTATGTTGTTTTCCCCCAGGACTGCTTACATTCAGAGCTTGAGAGAGGTGTGACAAGCAGCTCTGTGTCCCAGTGCTTTTGCTCAGGTCTGGAACTCAGTGGGATATGGAGAAAGGTCTGTGTGTTACACACAAACCCAAGGAAGCAGTGGTAGAGACAAGCCCAACCGTTTTCCCCAAGTTACTTGCCTCAGACCCTGAATACACAAACTGGATGAGCTGCAGGAGGGAGGGGCTAGATGTTGAAGTGACTAGTCAAAACAACTTCATCATTGAAAGCTGTCTCTAGAATTCAGGCTGAGTTCAGAGCACTGTTCTCATCCTGCTAGAGATTTCCCTTTTTCATCCCAAAATAAACACAGGCTTCTACAGTAATCTGAGTAACTGCAATCATGTAGTGACTTTTGCCCTGCTAGCATTAGTTCATGTTAAGCCCTAGTGCTAATTTTTGGAAAGCGTTAGTTGCCTGAAAAACGCGATAACTTAACCTATCCCAGTAAAACCCCCAGAGCCGCAGCCTGGTCTTCCACTGCTCTCCAGTTGTGCATCAGCCTGTGGCTCCCTCTGATTTCTGTCCTCATGACCCCTTGCAGAGCAGCTGTTAAGCTACAGTTTGGCAAGGCTTTCAGAGGATCCCTGAGAAACGCAGGTCATGCAATGTTCCGTCATTAGTCATGCTTTGTGACCACTTGCTGCATTATTGTTTACGGTTTCTTTAGTATCCTGGAGCAGAAAGCAATAAAAAACCAACCTATCTGCCATAGGACAATGACTCTTTATGATTAGATTAGATTAGTAAGTGGGGGAGGGAGAAGCCCTAACTGTCTTGGGGTCACTGGCCAAGTTGTAAACACCCCATGTGATGAGCTTTCATGCATTTTATGTGCTCCCCTGCTAAAAAGCCCTTCCCATCGCAGTCTTTCTTGCGTATCTCACTTACCTGTGGCTGTACTGAAGTAACTCTAAAAGGAGGAAGACATACATTGTATGGTCTGAGGCATGGAGCCCCTCTGCTGTGAGGACAGGCTGAGACAGTGTTCAGCCTGGAGAAGAAAGGCTCCAGGGGGACCTTAGACCCCTTCTGAAGGTTCTACAAGAAAGCTGGGGAGGGGCTTTTTACAAGGCCATAGAGTGATAGGACAAGGGGGAACAGTTTTACACAGAGAGAGGAGATTTGGATAAAATCTCAGGAAGATGTTCTTTGCTGTAGGGGTGGTGAGACCCTGGCCCAAGTTGCCCAGAGAAGCTGTGGCTGCCCCATCCCTGGAGGTGTTCAAGGCCAGGTTGGATGGGGCTTTGAGCAACCTGGTCTGGTGGGAGGTGTCCCTGTCTGGAATGCGGAGCTGGGCTGAATGATCTTTATGGTCCCTTCCAACCCAAACCATTTTGTGATTTTTTTTTTTTTAATAACTTTTTTTTCCTCTCCAAAGTACCTATACGTGGCTTTTGCACGTGTGCTTTCTTCCTCTATAATTCTGCTTGGCAGTTATCCATGGCCAACATCTATCTCCTGTAGGTGATATTTTTACGCTCACTGACTCTTTCCTGTCCCATGATAAGAAATTCTACTCTTCTGGGAGATACTGCTAATGCTTCTCAGCATCAACTACAGTAGTATTTCTGTGAAGGCATTTCTGGAATACACCACACCTTTGTTCAGTGGGTGACAGGAAGAGCGATGCAGGGCGTAGCTGTACACATGAAACCCTGGCTGCACACCTACTTCTTTTCTGTCCATCTCCCTGTGTGGGCAGATGCAGCTCAAAGCAGGAGTGTAAAACACATTCTTGCCCACAAGGGTTTTGCCTATGGTCTTTGTGGAGGTGAGGTTGGGGTGTTGAGATCAGATGCTGTTTTAACACTTAAAGCCATGCCAAGCTGGCTGCAGTAATAGTATTGCAAGTGACCATCTACTGTCTTTTTCTGATGTGTTCCATAGTCTGATCCTCTTACTAGCTGCATTGAGAGCTTGTGAAAGCTAAAGTGTTCTTGGAGGGTTCTGGGCCTGCATTAACCATGAAAATTGAAACACTTGAAGCTGTTCAGAACCTAACAGGAGATGGGGAGGAGGATGATGACAAAAGCTGCTCTATTAAACAAGATGTTGGAGGTTCCTAGGAAAACTGCTGCCACTGTAATAAATCTAATCTGTTGGCCCGGGGAGGAAATGCCAATGTAGCCAGGACTTCTGTTATGGTCTTAGCACAGCTGTGCTAATGGTGGCAGATGCATTCTTATTGGGACCTGGTACAGGAAAGTGAATGTTGCCCCTTCCAGAGATGAAAGAAGGCTTTTTCAGCTGCTTTGGCACTAGAGGATCTGCCTCATAGTCACGATTGACTAAGCCATGACTGTTTTTGCTGTCATGAAGCAGCAACTGAGTGTGACTAAGTGTGGTCCAACCTTGCTTGAAGGAAGCAGGCATTATCAGGATGGAGTAGGTAGTAGTACTGTTGTCTGCTGGGTATCAGCAGGCACACGAAGACTTTTGTCCTGCTGCAGCTATCCTGTTATTGTAAAAGTTTAAAACGTTGTCACAGTGGAAAGTTGAGTAAGAAATTTCCCCTCTGCCTTACGTGCGGTAATTCTTCCTTCTGCAGGGATGAATCCTTCTCAGATTTAAGAAGTCTTGATAGGTAAAGTTGCTGCTAGGTGGCCTTAGAGACCTTAGAACTTGGTCAATGGATTGTGCATTTCCCCAGACTTCCCTGAAGGATGAAGAAACACGTAAGTTAAGGGGTATAAATGAAATAGGGACAGATGTGGTTTGCACTCTGGAAAAGGAATTGTCTTTCCTGGGACCATCAGTCTTGAAAGCAGAATCTTGCATGTGAAGAGGGTCAGGCTTGGGCTGCTCTTCCCAAACCTGGCTGTGGCTTTCATGCTGATGATGGGTGAGCTTGGTGTGACTCAATAAGCAGGGGCTTAGCTGCTCTGAAGACCTGCAAACAGAAAGGACTCCAGGCGCTTTCCCTCAGTTCCTCTTATACAGTTGACTTTGGCTAGGCTCCCTGCAAGCTGCAAAGATCTTGCAGACAGCAAGATCCATGTTAATCCAAGAGAAGAGGTATACAATGACTGTGTTTCCTTGTCTGTTCCTTCACCCTGGGCTGAGTTGAAGACACAAATTTGTTCCGGTCCTGTGTTCTTACCTTGCTTTGGTGAGACTAGTCATATGTATGGTCTTTCTGAAAGCTGTTGTGTTGCACTGAACAAACTTTTATGTTTGAGTGCAGATGGTGGAGCTGGGAAATGATCTGCTGTACCCTTGGTCTGGCACACCTCATGGAGATGTATCTGTGTGAGGCTGCAGATGCTTGTATTTACCAGGGACTTACCCTGAGTTCTCATAAACAGGCCCTTCTTGCTGCCCTGGAGATTGCAGTCATCTCCATGGTGAGAGTTGCATGAATAGAAGGCAGGATAATGACCTGGCAGATTAAAGGGCAAAAGGAAGTTTCCTAGTACACAAAGCTTTTGGCCACTGCTTTGGTTCTAGATTGAACATCCCTGCAAAGATGGGCTGCAAACCCGGAAAGGTTCTTTGCAAAAATTGTGGGGCCAGGAAGTGCGTTATCCAGCCCTGTGGTGTGGAGAAATAAGCAGCACCTGTTTGAGGAACTAAGGTGTGGATTTGTTCATGGACATGCCCTTTGAGCATATTTGAGAGGCAGTAAGCCCATCTAATAAAAACTACTGAGATCTGCTTTTAACTAGTTCTGCTCCCCTGCCTTTGATGTGGTTCAAAGGGAAACAGGACTGCACTATGTCCTCTTTGTTGGCTTGGAAATATAAAAATCAGCAGCATCCAAATGCCTGACAAACTATGATTCTCTGATAAATGTGTGGATCCTTGCCATTCCTGCCCTTTCCCCAGTTGCACTATGCTGGCCTTGAGTTCACTTACTTCAGGGAAATACATGTACTACATGAGAAACTTGAGCCTCAACAAAGGTTCTCCAACGTTAGATGTATGCTGCTTCTGCCATTCTAGTTTGGGCCTGATGGCCTTTGTTTTGGAGGACTTTTTTCAGGTCTTTCCCATCATCTGACTTTTTAGAGTTAGACCTCAAGCAGTGAAAGCAATGGAGTGTAAAATCCCAAATATCCCGTGCCTCCAGCATCTGTGCCCTTTCTTTGTGCTGATGAGGGATATCTGTAAAGGCATCTTCTGCTGACTGAAAAACAAAACAAAACCCAACCCTTCGTGTTTCTTGATGTTTTTCAGGTTCTCATCTTGATTGGTTCATGGCTCAGGTCATGGTGAATGTGCCTATAGCACCATGCCTATTCTTTCTGGGAATGCTTTTCTTCTCAGCTCCTTGTATTTACATGATGTCTTGATCCCTTGCTTGGAATCCTTGCTTCTACTTTAAGAAGGCCTTTCTTATATTCCCAGTCTTTAGGCCAGCTGTGTCTCCCTTCTCTGGCTGGACTGGGAAGTGATCCTCTCCTGCTCAGCATGGGTGAGACCTCAGCTACAGTACTGTAGCTCCAGTTCTGGGCTCCTCGGTGCAAGAGAGTTGTGGAGAAAAGGGCCTTGAAGGGCTTGTGTTTGTGGCGCTTGTGCTAAGTGCTGTGATTCCACATTGATCATCCCATTACTTCCGTGCTAAAGACTGAATTTGCTAGTCCTGTGTAATATAACTTGATTAGGGACACCATAGTATGGGCTAATGCAAAAGAGCTTGTAGCTTTTGATGGCAGAGGAGTGAAAAAGCTTGTGTATAGTTTTGTGAAGATGTGGATGAAAGTTGTGCCAAAGCTGCCAACCTAGTTTTTGGGATGGAGCGGGACTGCAGAAACAGAACCCTTACTCCATAGTCTTGGCAAGAGGGAGTGGTGGTGCTGAGCTCAAGCCAGGCTGTCTACAGAGTGTGGAGTGTGGTCCCACCAGGAGAGTGGTGGGAATGCTGGAAAGACAACTTTGGGAGGGTGTGGAGAAGCTGGAAACAGGCTCCTCTTGGAGGTGTGTGGGGTTAGGATGAAAGACAAATAGCCACAAAGGTAGTTCTGAGTATCTGTTAAGAAAAGACTTTGCACAGTCTTGAACAGCCTCAGCTCACCATCAGTCCAGAGACCTCCAGAAGTCCCTTCCAATCTAATGCTCTTCAGTAATGGGTGGGAGATGCCCATATGATAAGGTTGAGCTGTAGCATAAGTCACAGCCTGAGACTATGCTTGACCCCATTTTCCTAGGTTGGTATGATGACGAGGCATTAAGGAATTGACTAGTTCTTTGTGGGAAGGGTGTGACTTTCTGGATGTGTTTACAGGGACTGAAGATGTGTGTCCATCTGGTGCCAGGTGCTGGTGTTTGTATTATTTGTGTTGTGACAAGCTTCCTCTTGTGTTCCTTCAGGTACAGTTACATGATCGACAATGTCATTCTGCTGATCACTGGGACCCTGCACCAACGCTCCATCTCTGAGCTGGTGCCCAAGTGTCATCCTCTGGGAAGCTTTGAGCAGATGGAAGCCGTGAACATTGCTCAGACGCCTGCGGAGCTCTACAATGCAATCCTGGTGGACACTCCCCTGGGTGAGTGGAGCCTCTTAAAATACCTCTTGGCTGTGTGTGGAGCAGATCTCCCTTTGTCCTGCAGTTTAACTGGGTCCCACTAAGTCTATGTTGTGCTCTGGGAAAACCAAGTGATGGGTAATGAACAGCTGTGACCATGCTGCCTGTGATGACTGGGCTTGGGTTCAGGTTTGTGCCTGTCCTTTGCCAGTTTTTCCTCTGGAGGACCAGCTGTCTCTCTCTAAGCTTCAACAAACATCCAAACCTCATGCTGGTAGTGCACATCACTGGGGAATTTAGTTTATGTGAGCGAGACCTTGAGCTGTCATGACAGTGCAGGTGTAATTATGTCTGATCTGCCAGATATGTCCATTTACTGGTTCTTCTGGGAAATGTGGTCTGAAACTAGGGAGGAAGGAGAAAGTGTGAGAGGTCTTAGACAATATGATCTTTTAATAGCTGTCAAGGGACATGTGGCACATGTGCTTCCTTAATGAAAGGCTATCAGCTCCTCTGCTGGAATTAGTCACTTAATTTCCAGCACTTCTAGTTGGACAGTTGAGCAATTTCTTGTGGATAATTACAGAGATCTGCACATGCCCACTCTTGTTCTAGGACTGATAAAATTAGCTGTATGTCGAGGAAAGCTCTTTACATACAAAAAAAAACCCAAACAGCAACCCAACCAACAATAGGGGAAAAAAAAAACTTAAAAAAATTAATCCCTAAAAACCTTTTTAAACACACTGTATAGCAGCATCCTGCACTGAGTTACACTGTCTCAGGGCTACAAGCCTTGACCAGGAGACACATGCCACTGAAAGCAGGTGTCTGATAAGCAGTTAAAGAACAGACGTGTTCTTTAAAGATAAAAGGTGCAGCAAGTGGTTCTGAAGAAGATAGGGACATCCTTTTGCAGTAGTAGGAGAGGTAGTCGCAGGAGACATTCTAGGTTATAATCTGTGGGCAAAAAATTAATGAGCCACACCTGAGTCAGTGATTAATCATTCTTTTGGGGTTGCTAGAAAGAACAAAACACTCTAAATCATCATATTGTCATTGCTAGAAATAGTTGTTTTTGGAACTGAAAGTGCTTTTGCAAATGCGATGTCTAATAATGGGGCAAGTGAAGTAGTTGTCATGGCAAAATGACTTGCCAGCTAGAACCCAGCAAGGGTGAAGAATGTGTCTTGATCTGGGTTGCAAGGTAAGGCAACACGGCAGCAGGAGAACTGAGGCTTTGCAGGCAGCAAAGGGATGATATATGGGAAAAAAATCCTCCTCACAAGTAAGTGGGAATCTTCACATTTTGGGAATAAGATAGATTATTTCAAAGACACTGTTTTTCAGAGACTTTAAAGCTTCCAGCTGTTTGGAATGAAAATGCTGCATTGAGGCTGCAAGTTGAGAGACTTGACCTCTGGTGGACATGTACTTGTTCATACTCATAGAATAGTCAGGACTGGAAGGGATCTTAAAGACCATCCAGTCCTAACCCCTGCCCTGGGTAGGGACACCTCCCACCAGACCAGGTTGCTCAAAGCCCTCTCCAACCTGGCCTTGAACCCCTCCAAGGATGGGGCAATGACAGCTTCTCTGGGCAACCTGGGCTAGTGTCTCACCACCTTCACAGCAAAGAAGAGCTGGAGACAGAACTGCAGGGGTGTCTCTCCAGAGTGGAGCAGAGAGGCAGAATCCCCCTGACCTTGCCCTGCTGGCCACACTGCTGGGGATGCGGCCTAGGATGTGTGGGGACTTTCTGGGCTGCCAGTGCACATTGCCAGGGTGTGTTGAGCTTCTCCACCAGCCGCCCCCAAGTCCTCCTCAGGGCTGCTCTCTGTCCATTCTCCACCTAACCTGGATTTGTGCTTGGATTGGCTGACCTACAAGCAGGACACTTAGCCTTGTTGACCTTCTTGAGGTTGGCATGGGCCCACCTTTCAAGCCTGGCCTGCTTCTGCCCTGGCTAGGCCAAGTTCTTCTTCAGCCCCATGCCCTGGCCATGCCCTTGAGGCTGTGTACTACCTAGTGTGGCGTTCCTTCAGCAGGAGAACGTGGGGAGTAGCTGTGTTGCCTAAACAAGCAGGCACGCGGGTTCCAGTTGTTTAACTTGCACTCCTTCCAGTGACCACACGCAAAGAAACAGCAGCTCTATCTCCTAAAAGTACTTGAGTAGCTACGTGGCTTGGTAGGAATGCCTAACCCCAAATGGCTTTCATAGGTTAGCAGGGCAAAATAAGACTTGCTGTTAGCCTAATTTGGGATATTGGAGGGCCAAGAACTGAAATAGCTGTGTTCTCATTCCTCTGCTACTCTGAAGTAGCCACTGCTTAGCTATCGAGGCTAGCCAGTGAGTCCTGCCATGAAAACCAGTCCTGGCCACACTCTGTTTCCATTTTTGCTAGTTGTCGGGAGTGGTGCTCCCCCAGCTACGTGGCACTGGTCTCTGGGGCTGTTGCAAAGAAACCTCTGTGGGGCTTAACCCCTGTTTAGGGCTCTCCAGGCCTACAGTTCTCTCTATGCCAGGGAGCTTGTGCTATAAAGTGGTGCAAGCCAGAGGTGTGAGCCTGCATCAGACCTGCTTGGTCACACACAGCAGAGCAATGGCGAGTTCTCAGCATGAGTGTGTAGACCTTTGCATGCAGCTGGGCTGCATGAGCTGAGAAAGATCATATTTCTTTGAGGCAAATTCAGCAGAGTTGATTGCTGCGTGAGAGCTGAAAAAGTCATAAAAATCCTGTCAATGGGTTTTATTAGCGCTTGCTAATGAGTGAGTGGTACAACAGCTATGTTATGCTAAAGATATGCAACTGATCTTTACCTGCAGCTTGCAGTACCCTGTGTGAGGTCTGAAATCTGTGTTCTTTCAGTGGCAACAACTTCTCAGATTACTTTGCCAGAGTGTCTCTGGGAGGCACACAGGGCTGAGTGTCCTACCAAAACCCACTCATTTGTCCTATCTTCTGTTGCTTACCTTCAGCTGGAGAAATGAAAGGTCTTGGAAAAAGTGGAAAATGGGAACTTTCCCCTAGTGGACTAGGGGAAAGAGCTTCTGACTCCCAATTGTGGAGTGTCGTGGGCTGTAGGAATTGTGGCATCCCCATGGCTCCTTAGACCAAGTGAGATGTTGGAGAAGGAGGGAGAAGCACCAGCTTCCTCAGGACTCACTAGCTGCTGTCTTTTGGATGTTGGAGCACCACTGCTTTGCTATAGCAGTCAATTGGGAAGCAGTCTTGTCACCTTGGAGTCCATGCAGTTTGGGTTTTGCTCATTTTTAAATACAGGCTGCTCTGGCACTGATGCTGGGGGCTAGAACTGAGAGTTTCTGCTAAGAATAGGCTGGTGTGAGTACCCTGAAAATGACTGTGGCCTGAGGAACCTGTAGTGGAGCCTGAGGTTTTGAGTCATGGCAATTTGGTGCCTGCTTGAAGATAAGGACCAGGGCTAGGGGGGACAAGCTCAACTTGGGGTGTTGTTGGGGGCTCTGGAAGGTGCTGGTCATGGGACTGGGTAGGGCAGTACTAACTGCGTGGTTCTGTTTCAGCTGCTTTCTTCCAAGACTGCATATATGAACAGGACCTGGATGAAATGAACATCGAAATAATTCGAAACACACTGTATAAGGTAAATAAGCCTCTGGGAAGGGAATGAGATGTTAACTTCAGGATTTATTCCTAGCACGACTGCAGCTCTTTCTTGAGTTGGGAGCTCTGACCTGGGCTGGCTTTTTTCAGCAAAAGCGGAGAGGGTATTTTCCTCTTAAAGTGGATATAAATATAATTTTGCTTGCTTTCTGTTTTCTTCCCTGGAATAGGGTGAATGTGACCAAGAAGTACTTGCATCCACTGGAAAGTCAAGATAGTGTTTTTGCTGGAGCCTGAGATCCATTCTGCCAGCTCTGTAGTCAGGGCACCAGAGTGGGTTTGTTTTTTAGAGCTGTCAGACTGTCAAGAGTCTGTGTGAAGAGATTTTTGCAGAAGTTCTGCCTTTGAATAAATTTCCTCAGGCCCCAGATGGGTGGGAGAAAGCTGCTCCTTAACTACACAGAGTTAGATGTGTCATGAGCCCTCTGCAAGCTAAATTGGCTTGATCCTCAACTTTGTTGAAGGATTTCCATGGGCTTCACTCTCTGTCTTGAGCTCTTTCAGAAGAGCCCTTGGGGATTTGCCTTCAGTGGTGTGGTTGGGGTTAGATGCTCTTGGTGGAGCAATGTAGAAGGTGGAGGGGGTTGAAGAGTCTTGCAGGCACCAGAATGTGAAGGGGCAAAGGTTCTTGTCCTGAGTTCGTGGAGGGAACTGGTATCTCCTCCGGGCTTTTTCTGGTTTTAGCTGGCAATGCATGTGTTTACGTGCAGGCTGTGGCTATCGCTCCATCTCCACTCTCTGGATTAAGGGTGGGATGCAGATGGTATCTACCAGCCTTGTTTTGGCTGGTCACAGCCAGCCCGCAGTCGATGCGACCTCTGCTTCCCGAGGAAGCTGTGGCCCCTTTGGAGAGGGGGAGAACAGGTCAGGCGTGAAGGGGAGAAGGCAAAGGAAGGGGAGAAGGAGCTGCGTGTCAGCAGTCATGCCCAGCTGCCTGTAGCCTCTGGCATGTACTAGTCTTTTTGCTGTACTGGGTGGGAGGGGGGTTTCCTGAACACATAAGTACCCTCAGCCTTGTGGGGTGCACACCTCTGCATTGAGATGGGGAAGGCAAGGAGCAGAGGAAGCACAAGGTGGAGGGGTGCTGTCTCGTTGGGTCTCAGCTTCCAAGTCCTTTCCCTTCTCTTTTTGAGGCCTCATACTGTGTGGTGTTCTGCTCTTCATACCCCCAAATAAAAGCATAGATGCCTGTTATCTTTTGGCCTGTGCTGAAACTGGCTCTTGCTAAAGAGCAGCCCCTGTGGAGCACAAGGGCTTCATTAGTAACAAATTACAGGAATGCAAGGATGGAAAAGGTAACTGCTCTTTCCAGACTCTCACTCGAAGCCCTCTATCCCCAAGGGCTGGCAAATGTATAATACAATGCAAATGGTTTTCATAGGCAAATGAGGAAAACTAAATCAGATTTGAAATCTGCATAGAGCTGCTCTGAGGAATGTGCAGTCAGGTGCCCAGGATGGATACCTGTGTCTGGAAGGAGCTGGCATGGGAGTGGTAGTGCTACCTCCCAGACCTACTGGAGTTGTTCTTTGTTGCTGGAATTTATTTTTTTTTAAGGAATCTGCAAGCATGTAGAATATTTGAATAGGATTCACAGGAGGAAAACAGTTACAAAGGTTTCGTGTTAGCAGTGACAAGTGAGAAGGTTCTCAAATGAAAATATGGTAAAGATGGGGAGTTTAAAAGTAAATAATGAGTACTTGGTGTAGAGGGTGGCCAGCAGCAGAGTCCTACAACAGGAGGTGTGCTGGACTTATCTTCAATGCTTACTTCCCTTTTTCTGCACTTTTAACGAATATATTTAAGTGAAGCTGACTCACTGTTGGCCTTTGCTGGTAACTTTCTTGTAGGAAGGAGCTTTGTGACCAGGCAACAAAATATAGCAGGCAAATCAGTGATGTATGGGAGAGGCAAGGAGGTAATCCTAGATCCGCTTGTAGAGTGAGGGTCTCCATGTTCCTTTCTACTACTAAATTGAATCCTGGATTATGACTGACCTAAGCAAGGGCCTCTCTACAAGGCAATCTGCTCCTTAGAGAGAAAAGGAAAGAACTGTATGGGTATTGCTGGATATTTGAGTTCACCTGTTATTGCTTCTAAAGACTGAAGTTTGGGTGTGGACTCTGAGAAGGGCAGAGGTAATGACTGAATCTCATATCAAGGTTCCCTCTTCTTTTGGCTTCAAGCAAAGTCTGTTTTCAGTGTCCTTGTTCCCAGGGTAACTCTGCAGACTGCTCCATGCTGTCTTCTGCTTCAGCAGCAGCAAGTGCTGAAGCCAGTGTTTCTTTGATGTGTGATGTTCACCTGGAGGTGTCCACTTGCATTGTGTGGTAACAAATATTTACAGAGCACAGTATTCCATGTATTTTCCTAATGCAGAGAGTGAGGGAGTCAGATATGTGCATTCTTGGCCCATCTTCAGTCCTGGGGCTGTTGTGACAAAGCAGAGATTTGTGATGTCTCAGCCTTGCTTTATTATTTATTCTACCCCTTATAACTGATTCCGGTTGCAGTTCTCTGTCCAGGGAGGTATTTTATCACATGATGGCTCCTGAAAAAAGCTTTTGCTGAACAGCACTTTTAGCCATGCACTGCCTTCATGGGCCTCCCCCTGGGAGATTCAGTCATCTTCCAGCTGGATTACGGAACATCTTGACAAAGGATTACGTTTCCTGGAGGCCAAGACTGATATGTCTTCTGCGGTGCTCCAGTTGGGATGGAGACCAAGTGGCTGCAGTGTAAAAGGAGAATTACACAGAATGGCTGGCTGGCTTCACAGATGTCCTGTCTCATCTCTTGACTCTGCTTACACAGCGGTACTTTCAGAGTGTAGGTCTTGCAGCTATAGTTGTGTGGCTTGGCATGTTTGTGGAGGCCAGAGTGAGGTCAGGAAACCATGTGAGACATCAGTTAGACGACTCAATAGAGCAAAATATACTCTCTCCTTACTGCCTGGGGATCTTGTGTGCAGTAACTCATACAGTCACTTGGACAAACCTAACCACAACCCTTCTGTCTCCAGCTCCTGGGGAAGCACTGTCCCTTCTGTGGGCTTGGCAATGCCTGTGCTGTGTCTGGGAACTTCCCTGCTTGCTATCTGTCCCCTAGTGCATGGCCCCATGGAGCAGTAGACAAATCTGTGTAGAAGTGTTCATCTGCCCTCTCTCTTCCAGGCTTACCTGGAGTCCTTCTACAAGTTCTGCAAAGTGCTGGGAGGTACCACAGCAGATGCCATGTGCCCAATCCTGGAGGTAGGTCTGGAACCCCCTGTAACTGGATGGTGTTGCAGTGAAGCTCAGTGCTCACACCCAACTTGCCTGCCAGCACCAAGGATGCTTAAAGTCTTCTTCAGCATCCCCATGCAGACTCGGTCTGCTCACTGGGAGACCTAGGAAAACTGCTTAAATGTGATTTTTGGACAGCTTTGGTTGCCTAGTCCTCATCTTGCCAGATGCTAACATGTCTGTTGCCTTCATGGCATGTATAACGAGAAGGGTAACAGCCAGAGCTGTTCAGTGCCTGGTCTGTCTCCATGGCAAGGCCAGCTGTGGGATGTGAAGGGCGCAGAGCCAGTAGGTGAGAGATTTCTTGACCTAGACAGTCATTTAGGGGAATTCCTCACCTGACTGCTCCCCAGGCATCAGTTATTGGGCATACTGTGAGCCTGCACAAGTAGCCAGCCCTTGCTGAGCACTGAATGCGTCCTGGGCACCTTGCTCATGCTGCCCTCTGATGTATCTCTTTTTGGAGCAGCGTCAGTATCTGCTGGCTTCTGGCAAAGATGCTGCATCCCATGGTGAACTGCTTTTCTTTCCCCACAGTTCGAAGCTGATCGGAGGGCCTTCATCATCACCATTAACTCATTTGGTACTGAGCTGTCCAAGGAGGACCGAGCAAAGCTGTTCCCACACTGTGGCAAGCTCTACCCTGAGGGCCTGGCTCAGCTGGCCAGAGCAGATGACTATGAACAAGTCAAAAATGTTGCTGACTACTACCCTGTGAGTGCTTTGGGGTGAGGGCTGTGGGGACCTGGTGCAAGGACGTGCTCTGGATCAGAGCTTCTNGCTAGTCATAGCTACCATGGCCGTGGGGATAAGGAGACAAGCCCAGGGCGTGGGGACTGCCCTCACCACCAAACCCTTGAGGTATTGGTGTGGCTGCAGTGATGCATTTTGGCTGGTTTGGGGGAAAAACACATTTTCAGCAAGAAATGGTGTGCCACATCTCTAGGGAGTCGCTCTGAGCTCTGCTTTGGTCATTGAGGAGATGTTAAGCTGGCAGGACCCACTTGGATGTGTTCAGGTTCCTTAAGCTTCTCTGATGCATGGCTGGGGGCCTGTATGGAGTCAGAGCTCAGTGTTGCTTTGCTGAAGTGTTTGTGTCAGTGTTTGTGGGCAGAGGGGCCTGGCCCAAACTCTCTGGTCTGTACATGGAAGTATCTGTAGCTGGTGCATCCTCCTTACAGGCTCAAAGTGATGATATGGCTCTGAGAACTGCACATTTCAGAGGAGGGGTAGTATCTCTGGCTGGACAAGCTCACAGATGAAATAAAGGCTTTCTCTGCCTTTCTAGGGATTGCCTTCAGCTGGTGTGTGTGTGGTGCAGCCCCAGCAGCATCCTGTTACCAGTATGTGCACAAGGCAGACTCCTGGCTTCTCTGTGTCCTCTGCTGACCTGCCATGGTGGCTGGGGTGTCTGTTTGATGTGTGGGGCCCAGAAACAATGCTGTGCTTAGAAGGGTTTGGGTATAACCTCTTGTAATGTCTTCCTGCAGGAGTACAAGCTGCTATTTGAAGGGGCTGGCAGTAACCCTGGAGACAAGACCCTTGAAGACAGGTTCTTTGAGCATGAGGTGAGTGAACCCTGAGACACTTCTTGGCCTGTGATGTTTGCAAAGCTCAGGGGAGCAGGAAGCTTGTCATCTGCGCTGTCAGCAGTGCTGTGGGCGAGCAGAGTTGAGGGAGAAAAGGATGCTCTAGGGAGCACCAGCCCAGCATGGTGCTCTTGGTTTGTGTTCCCACCCAGACAGCTTAGAGCAGTGTAGGAGGCAAATTTGGGGCTGTGGGTGATGTTTGGTCCATTGATAGCAAAACCAGACTGCAATTATGTGGGAGAGGAGGATTTTCAAGTGTCAGAGCCTGTCCTGAGCCATGTGCTGTAGGTTAGAGCTGCCCTGAGGACCTGAAGGGGTGCAGAGCAGAATCCCTGTGCTGAGCCCTCCAGCCTTGCTTTGACCAGCTCCTCCCATCTGAGGTGGACAAGTGACATGTCCTCCTCTGGGTTCTCCTCAGGTGAAGCTGAACAAGTTGGCTTTCCTCAACCAGTTCCACTTTGGAGTCTTCTATGCCTTCGTGAAGCTGAAGGAGCAGGAGTGCCGCAACATCGTGTGGATTGCAGAGTGCATTGCCCAGCGGCACAGGACCAAGATCGACAACTATATCCCCATCTTCTAATCCTGCTCTGTTCCCGTCTGACATTCCCACCCCTGGAGTCTGGAGGGACCACTCTCTTAACTCTCTGAGTTATCCCTTTCCCAGACACCAGGGGTGTCCTGTCTGGAACTGACTCAGATGAGGAAACTGTACAGTCGCTAGTTAAATTATTGACAAGCTGAAGTTGTGTGTGCTGTGAGGGGTCCAGAGGGACCAGTGTCACAGGTTTGGCCCTGTGTAGCAGGAGGGGATACCTTCTGTTGTGTATCTGATAGCCCCTGTGTTACTCTACTAATCTGCTGTATGCACTTAATGCTCATAGCGCTGGGGGGGGGGGGGGGTGNGGGGTGCTGTCTCCAAGGGGTTCCCACTGCTGCAGAGGAACGCATCAGGTCTGCCATGGCCGGGGGTGTCCTCTCCGTCAGTGCTCTGCACGCCTCCTAGTCAGTGGTGTTCCTCTGAGATATAGTTGGAGTGTAATTTGTTGCGTAGCCGCTGCTACTGTGCAATCCCTGCATCCCCCTGTAGCTAACTCTGACCTGGGAGATATTGGGCAGCCCTGGCTGAGACTTGAGATGGAGCCTGTGTGAAGGTCAGGGCAGAGCCAGAGTGCAGGTGGAGCACATTCTTCCCTGCTCCACCAGCATTTGCGTTAGTGTGGCCTTGCCGTGTCCTCCTAAACAGCTCTCACCAGTTTCCCTCATGCCCTGCATCCTTAAAGGGCTCCATAAACTGCCTGAGTTCTGTCTTCCCTTGAGATCCACAGCTTAGAGCTCCTTTTGGCGCTGGGGATGGTGCTGGACCTCTGTACTACCCCAGGGCGGACATCTAGGCTGGTGCAGCTTCCTCCCCTGCTCGGAGTGACCAAGCTAGCACTGCTGTGGAGCTGCAGGCTAGGGCCGTCCTTGGGTCTGGCTCCTCTTGGTCACCCTGGTGAGTGCAGAGGGCAGCTGGTGGCAGAAACATCCTATGCCCTGTCCCCCTTCTGCCCCTCTGTGGTTAGGAGTGGGAGCCATGCCCTGGGCACAGCCTGCTCCTTGCTATTCTCCACCCAGGCAAGATCCCACTTGTCCTTAAGATCTGGGAGATGCCCTGTGGTGGTGTGGTACTGGGGGGGACCTTGCTTATGGAAAACATGTTGGGAGGCATCAATGGAGAGCGGCTCTTTCCCACCTTCTGCTGTGGTCACCTCTACAGTGTTTGTTAACCTGTGATCCCCGTCCTCTCTACACCAATAAATGTCTGCCTCCTGCACTCTGTGCTCCCTGCTTACTTGGGCACCTCCTCTCCTGTCCCCAGGAGGAGCCTGTGTCTGCACTGGGGCCACAATATCCTGCCTGTAGTAGTGGAACCTGGCATGGCTCCCACGTGACTTGGGCCACTTCTGCCGCAGGCAGGGGTTGTGCCACCCTTGGGGGCCCTGGGCATTAACCTTAGCCCAAGCTGGAGCTGGTGGGTGCCCAGGAGGTGTAGCCCTTGCTGCTTGTGTAGCCGTAGGGGCAGCAAGCTTTGTGTTTGGGGAGCTGCTGCCATGTACCCTGCCTTTGCTAAGCTTGGCCTGTGCTTGGGCTTTCTGTGTGGTGCTGTCTCCCCCTCTTCCATCCTCACCCCAGCCTGGGAGCAAAGCAAAAGGAAGTCTTCAGAGTGGATGTGAGCTCTTCCTGGCACATTGTCACCTTTCCTGGGCCTGCCTGTGGCATCCTCTCCCCCATGAGAGGTGCTTACCATGGTGCTTGGTGTGCTTGCACACTGTCACCCATCCCTGCCCAAGTACCACAACAGTGCACTGTGGAAGGAGATGACCAGAGCCTGGTGGCATATCAAGAACCGATTTATTTAAAAAAATGACAATCATGTAGTTCATCTTGTGAAGAGCTCTGCAGCCTGGCTTTGGCCCCTGCGCTCACCAGGAGCACGTGGAGTGTGTAAGGGATGGCAGGGAGGCACTGGCCACGGGACCCTGGGCCTGACCCAGCCAAGAGGGGATGGAGACAAAGGCTTGTGACTCCCACAGCATGGAGGAAGATGTTGGGTACCTGAGAAACACCTGAGCTCCATCCCAGCCCATGGTGTGGAGCTGCTGAGTCAGGCAGGCGTTGGCCCCCTTGGAGGATGTGTGGTTAGAAAAAATACAAAACCAAAGTCTATAGAAAATGTTGATTCTCGCATGATAGAAAATAGATCTGCCTGATTTTGTAAAGCAATTTGGTATTTGACAGCTAGTGCCGATTGCTCCCTCCACGGTGCAGGAGGGCGACACTGACAGCCACGCACATGCTTGGGGGCTCATGTCCCTGGGAGTCCTAGGAGAAGACTGGCTCCTGCCCCACAACTGCACGTGGACTGAAGTCAGGCCTTTTTGGCGTGGTCATGGTGCTCTCGCCGTAGGGCACGGGGCAGTTTGGGGTTGATGAAGAATCCTTTCAAGAACAAGTCTCGGACAAAATAGGGCAAGTAGCGGTGTATAAAATACATGAGCCCAAGGCCCTGCCCTGGGTAGTAGCGCACAGCTGGGTTGGCCGCCAGGAGCCCATCTGTGATGCTGTTCACCACCGCGCTGAGGTCCTCCACTGCCACCTTCATGAACTGGATGAACTGCCGGTTGATCTCCTCCACATAGTCCTCACCATAGGCCTGCAGCAGTTCCTGGGGCAGGCTGGCCACCAGCCGTTGCTTCTGCAGGTTCCAGAAGTCAGGGTCGCATGTTGTCCCTGCAAGGACACAGCCCCCCATGTGAGCGGTGTGGCCCTTCCTCCCTCCTCCAGCAGCCCCCAGTCCCCTGCCAGAAAGGTCCTGCTGAAATCCTGGCCATGATGGGAGCACTGTGGTGGCTCTTTATAGGCCAGAGGGTTTGGATCCTGTCTGCAATGGGATGGTGCTACTATAAAGGTAGCAGAACTGCTTTGGCCAGCCCCAGCAGTAGAGGATCTGCTGGCAGGGCTTGATCCTGACCTTGCCTCTCACCAACTGGGAGCCCAAAGGCCACAGGATAGCCACCATCCCCAGTGAGGGAGCCAGGGATGCTCAGAAGCTGCATCCTGCATCACTGCCTGTTCCTGTCATGGTTCTGTCTGCCTCCTGGGAGAAACCTGCCCTTTGCCGGTGGGTGCAGGCAGCAAGTGGGTGCCAACCCTCTTACCTGTTTTGTAGTAGCCGGGCAGGATGAGGCTGACTTTGACACCCCAGGGCTGGAGCTCGCTGCGGAAGGTGTCCATGAGCAGGCTGAGGGCTGCCTTGGAGGCCCCATAGGCTGCCAGGCAGGGGAAGGGCAGGTCACCTTGTAGGAGAGAATCATGGAATGGTTTAGGTGGGAAGAGACCTTAAAGATCATCCAGTCCTGCCCCCTGCCCTGGACAGGGACACCTCCTGCCAGACCAGGTTGCTCAAAGCCCCATCCAACCTGGCCTTGAACCCCTCCAGGGATGGGGCAATGACAGCTTCTCTGGGCAACCTGGACCAGTGTCTCACCTCACAGCAAAGAATTTCTTCCTGAGATCTCTCTTCTTTCAGTGTAAAACCCTCCCACCTCATCCTGTGTCTCTCCTCCCTGATCAAGAGTATCTCCCCAGCTTTCATGGAGCCCCTTGAGGGACTGGAAGGGGCTCTACAGTCTCCCCAGAGCCTTCTCCAGGCTGAACCCTCTCAACTCTCTCATCCTGTTCTCATAGCAGAGGGGCTCCTCACAGCAGAGGGGCTCAAGAGCCCTTGCAGCATTTCCATGGCCTCCTCTGGTCCCACTCCAACAGAGAAGGGCTGAGCGAGGAGATGCCTGTGTGCCCAGGGGCTAGCAGGGATCAGGAAGGATTGCCTAGGGCTACACTCCTCGTCTTCGCACAAGGAAAGGGTTTAGGGTGCCAGCCTGATGGGGCTGGAAGTGGAGATGCCTGGATGTCGTGGAAGCCGCACCAGACCATGGGGTGCTGGCCTCCCCACCTGTGTTGGGGTGCCGGGGGTCTGGTGGCCATTCTTCTTCAGGTTGCTCACCTGCGGGGCTGCTGACAGTGACGATGCGGCCACCGGCAGAGCGGAGCAGGGGCAGCAGCCCCTTGGTGAGTTCCAGCGAGCCGAAGAAGTTCACTTCCATGCAGGCACGAAACTTGCCCAGTGGTGAGAGCTCGGCATCAGCGATGGTGTCATTGAAACCAGCGTTGTTGACCAGCCCCCAGAGCCCTGTGGGGATGGGATGCTCAGAGGCATGACACACGCCCCTACAATGGCGTGGGACCCCCCACCCTGCCCCTCCCCACATCATGGGGGTCCTGCAGGGGAATTGCTGGGTGCCACAGGCTTGCCCAACAGCTGGGATGCAGCCCGTGGTGGGATGAGGCCATGGAGGCCTTGTCCTGCCACCCTGGCCACAAGCTGCGGTCCCAGGGAGCTGCATGGGGGTCACAGGGCAATGTGGTCCAAGGTCTCCTACCTGTGCTATTGGTATGGGCCTGGATGTGTTGCAGGACACTCTGGATGTCCTCAGGCTTGGTCAGGTCCATCTGCAGTAGTGTCAGCCTTGGGGAGCAGCTCCTGCGCAGCTCCTGGGCACCAGCGCCCTGTGGGTCCAGTACGCTGGCAAACACCCGGAAACCCATAGAT
>VZRU01021121.1:45657-60178 GCA_013398155.1 Pedionomus torquatus | reverse complement strand
ACCCCATGGCATCCAAATGCTGGGCTGTCGCTTGCCCAAAGCCTGAGTCGCAACCTGCAGGAGCAGAGGAGCCCTGCAGTGAACACCCTCAGCTCTCCCTCTCCATCCCCAGGGACCAAATGTCCCTCCCAGCACTGGTCCCCTGCTTGTGGCTCACTGCCCCACTAAGGCTGAGACCTCTCAGGGATGTGACTTTGGCCTGGGGCATTTGCAGGTCATTGGGCTGCTGTTTTCTCATCTCATGCATAAGGAAGAAAACACTCCCTTATCTGCAACCCGATCATCCTGAGTGCCTTCTCTGGCGTGAGGTGCTGGTAAAAACCGCAGGCCCTGGGACAGCTGAGAACATGACAGCGATGTGGGGCAGGAGGAACCATCCCCCAAGTATCTTCCAAAAGCTCCATTGGGCAGCACTGGGAGCTGGCACAAGGCTCTAGGGGAGACGCTGCCTTTCCCTGAGTGCTTTTCGCAAGAGGTACAGCACCCCCCACCCGGCTGGGGATGCTGAGGGAATTAAAACTGGGGAAATAAAAAGAGGGATCCTGGTCCACTCCTGCCACCCTGCATTCTTCAAGGGTGCATCTGACAGGGATGTCCTGTGCAGAGGAGTGCTGGGCCCCAGCCTCATCTCCTTCACCTCAGCTGGAGCAGGGGCAGCACAGATGACACTCACCTGCAAAGCCACCATCGGGGTGGCTGGGGGACAGCCTGGGTGTCGCAGGGCCAGTGGCTGGGATGCAAACAAACAGTGGGCAGGAAAGGTACAGGCTGTTCCCGGGGCCGATGGCAGGGCTGATAGCTCAGAGGGAGCCCACGCTGCCGCTGCTGCCTGGCCACATTAACCATTAACAGGGGAGCGCTGCAGGGGCAACCCTGTGTCTCCTGCACCCTCCTGCCTGGCACCCTTGAGTGCTCCCTAGTGCATCCCTGAGAAAGGAACCTAAACAGCACCTGGAGCCACTCCGGGATGGAGGCAGCTGTGTACCCAGGCACTGCCACTTGCTCCTCAGGCCTCCAGCCTCCTTGCAGCACCTCTCCTGCCAGCCGCAGGGTGCCCATGAGGACCAGCTGCCGCCCTAGGCTGGCATTGGGGTGCTGCCAGCTCCAGCTCTGGGGGTGTCAGCTAAACTGTCTGTGGGCCAGTCCTGAGCTCAGCTTTATTTTATTGCTGCGTCAGAAACCCGTAATAAAACCCCTGGCCAGAGGCCAGAGCGATAACACACCCAAAGAGGTGCTCAGCTGGCAGGAAGGGGCTGCAGGGACCCCCTTCCCCCCCTTTTCCCAGTAGAGCCACACAACACTGAGCACCCATCATGGGCGAATGCTGGGGCCGGCTCAGCATCACCCCAGCATTGCCCCAGCGTTGACCCCAGCACCGCAGGGGATGCCGAAGACTGTCATGGTGCTCCCGACATGGCACATCCGCCTCTCCCCTCTCCCAGGAACAGGTCGTGCTGCCAGCAGCCGGCCAGATAAGGTGCATTTCGCCTTTCCCAGCAGGGCAGGAGAAAACTGCAATAAAGATAAGGCTTGAAAATAAAAGTGCTGGCGGCCACGGCCTCGCTGTGCCGCAGCCAGCAACCTGCCCGCCACCTCCACTGGGACACGGTTACCTGTGCTGCTCCCACCCCAGCCAGCAAGAAAAGCTTCCAGTCCAGACATGAAGCTCCCTATCACCTCCCAGGTCTCAAAACACTGGGAAACATCCCAAAAACCCGAGAGAGAGGCAGGTTTGCCGGCTTGTCTTGGACAAGAGTGGCATGGAGGGAGCAAATACGGCCGTGTGCCATGCAAGCCAGGCAGGGTTTGTTTGGCCTTAGAGGAGCAGAGCGGTTGGAGGGGTTGTTTCGGAAGTTTTAATTTATTCAGACACACACACACATTAAAACAAAAACAAACCAAAAAAAAAAGCCAAAAACCAACTCAAAAAAAAAACCCTCCTGGGAGGCTGGCAGCAGGCCCAGGGACAGGAGGGTGAGGATGTTCTGGTGTTATTTAAGGTCTCCAGTGCTGCTCAGCTTCCCAGCTGCCATGCTCAGGCTCGGCCAAAAGCACAGGGACAGACAATTAAACCCGCTGGGACAGTAACATGTGGTCTTGCCCAGGGCCATGCTTGCTCCCTCTGGCTACCCAGCATTTGAGCCGCTGGCCATGCCAGGGCTGGCTTGGGAGCTCCCGCCCCTGGCTCGGTCCCACCGGCAGTGCTGGAGCCGGCCAGTCTGTGCGGCCCCGGCAAGGCTGGCACTGGGCACGCCGCCCTCTGAGGATGCTGCATCACGAGGAGATGCTGGCGCCAGCTCCCTCCCGCCCTGGCTCCCCACTTGCCAACCAGTTTTGCATCCATGTCGGTGGTCAGACTGCGCGCCGGAGGAGGGCAGCAGGCAGCTTGAAGCTCCCCATTGCACCCCCTTAACCCCTAGGCCAGCAGCCAGAGGCTTTTTCTGCTGCAAGAGCAGAGCCCAGGTTGCAAAATCTGGCAGAGCACGGGCAAAAGCCTGCTCCTGGGGCTGGCTGGCCTTTTGACAGAGTAAAAATTGCTTTCCTGGGGACTTTGCAGAAGCTACAGCCACCGCAGCAGCTCTCCCAGGAGTGGGGCACACCGGCCCCTGCTGGGATTCTGGCACAACGACCCCTCCTGGCTTTATCTATCTCAAGCAAGCAGAAAGGTTTACCCTCCAGCATTGCCTTTGGGGTGCCCTCCTGCCCTCTTGGGAGGACTGACCACACGGCATTGTGTGCCCACCACCCAGAGATGCCCCTCGCCAGTGAAAGCAGAGCCACTCGAGGGGCTGAGCTTTGCCCCTGCACTGAGATACTGCTGCCCAGCGGTTGCAGGGGTGGCCACCTCTCAAGCATCCTGCCAGGAGCCAGGCTGGGCTCACATGCCACCAGCTGAAGCTGCAGTCCTGGTTTGGTATGGGCACATTTCTTTTGGGCGAGTCAGGCGCTGGCTTTTTTACCATCTCAGGTATTCACGCTGCTCTGGCAGCCAGCACCAAGGCTGCTGCGCATGGACACGTGCTGAAAATCAATGCTGAGGTTTGCTGAGTGGAGATGAGATGGGCTATAACACGGCTACCACAACCACCTCTCAGTCCCTGCATCCACCGCTGGCACGGTATGCAATGGAGGGCTGGTGGCACGGGTCCACAGTGCTTAGCTAGATGTGACAGGCGTGGCTTCACCACCTGACCTGTGAGCTATGGATCCTCATCCCTAAGCTGTGGAGCTGCAGGCAATACATCCTCATCTCTGATCTGCAAGCTGTGCACCCTCATCCCTGAACCACAAGCCGTGCATCCTCATCTCCATGCCATGAGCCATGCACCCTCATCCCCAAGCCATGCATCCTGATCCCTGAACCACGAGCTGTGCATCCTCATCCCTGAGCTGTGGAGCTACAAGCCATGCATCTTCATCCCCTAGCCACGAGCTGAGTATCCTCATCTCCAAACCACAAGCTGTAGATCCTCATCCCTGAGCTGTACATCCTCATCCTCGAGCCATGTGCTGAGCATCCTCATGCCTGAACGACGCACAATGGGAAAAGACCAGCACAGACCTGCAAAGCCTCAGTGGTCAGAAGTGCAGATTCGCTGCAGAAGCCTGTGTAACTGCAAAGCTGCCCAGAGCCCAGTGGGTGCCTGAGCACAGTGGCAGCACCTTGAGAGCTGCTCCCTACACAGCCACCCCAGTCTGGGACTCCAGAGTGGAAGCTGGAGAGGGGTTGCCCCAGGACTGAGCATCTCTCTGATGGACCAGCTTCCCCCAGGTCAGCCCTTTCCAAGTTCAACTTGGGAACAAGGGCAGCCATGGGACATCCTTGGAAGGTGCTCCGTCTCTCACCAAGCTGGGTGCTTGTCAGCTGAGTCAGATACTTGGAGCAGCTAAGCACTGTGTGCCCCCTGCAGCTCTGTTACCGCTCCCCAGATCCCAGGACATTGATCCCATCTCCCATACAGAGCTTTTGGGCTGTGTGTCCCACCACCCTGTCCTAGATGTCTTGCCAAGATGGGGTTGTCACCACTGTCACCAGCCCTGGGACAGCATGGGGCTCAAGGACACCATCGGCTGGAGGGGAGCCGGCGCGCAGAGGCCGAGCGGATTAACATGCTGAGCTGCTTGTTTCCATAGGCTCAAGCTCAAATCCTGCCTGGGATGCCAAGCTAAACATGACTGACATTTTGCTCGGAGGTGTTGCCTTCTGGCCCCGGCAGAATTCACTGCCACCGCCTCTGATCCAGCTCCTTGGAGTGTAGGACAGGGGTCGAGCCCAGCCATGGTGTGGGGAGGCTCCACTGGGTGCCCCAGCAGGCGCAGCGGGAACCAATCCTGGCTCAGCTGCTTGGGGACAGTCATCCTGGCTCCATCCTGGGAACACCCTGCAGATGAGGATGCCTGGGGCGGGGTGGCACTGAGTGGGGCGGCTGGAGCAGGATGCAGTGGGGACGGTGCCAACAGAGAGGATGGGGATCCTCAAAAGGGACTTGGGGAGGGGTGGGGTCCCTGCGTGGGGCAGGAGGAAGAGCCCAGCAAAAGCCCTCGTGGGGAGGGCAGGGCCCTGTGGCCAACACCTCCCGGATGCCACATGCATTCGGAGCAAGGAGTGATAAAAAGGGTGATGTCAGCCCTGGGGCGAGAGGGAACAAATTCTTGGCAGGGTGCTAGGGAGGGAGGGAAGGGATGGCAGAAGCACCTGTGACCATGGCAGCTCAGCTGCCTTGGCTGCCCCCGCTGGCTCTGGTCACCCATGGCCTGCATCCAGGGTCCTGCCGGGGGAGCAGGGCCAGCCAGGGACACCAGCAGCCCCACCACAGCCAGGGGCATCACCGTCAACAGGAAACTGCACCCCAGCTGGTGGCTGGCATGGCAGTATGGTGTGCCAGCAGTGGGACGTTCCAACTCCCCACAGGGCCTCCCAGGAACAGCTACCTGTCCCCAGACACTGGCAGATGGGGGCAGGGTGGCAGGAGATGGCAGCGGCCCCAGTGTTGCTGCTGCTGGTTCTCAGCACCCGGTTTCAGGATGCTATGAGTCTAATTGTATTAAATTAGACCCAGGGAGATGGCTCCAGGGATGACCCAAATCCCTGGTGAGAGGACAACGTATGAGCACCCCCCCATCCAAGCAGCCTGGGTGAGCATCCCTGCAAAGCCTCAGCTCCTTCCCCGGGCAGGACCAGAACCAAGGGGGGTTCCCCGAGGACCCCCCGACAGCACAGCTAGAGGGAGATCATCAGCCGAGTTGGTGACAGCTCATGCAGCCTGGAGTGAAATGCCACATCTTTGTTCCCCCAGCATGTCCTACAGGATGGGATGAGAGCCAGGCAGCCCCCTGAGGGGACACATGAAGCAGAAGGCAGAGCCAGGGATGCCCATCTCTGCAGGGGGCACAGGGGTGGCCCGACCCCCTCCCCACACCAGGGACAATGGCCAGATGGTATGAATTACAATGGATTAGCCAAGTGTTTCTGAAGGCTCACATGCTGTCACCTCCACCTGGGACGATTTCTTTCACTCAACAAACCAAAGAGAAGGGGGAGAAAAATCTTATTTTCTGCTCAGACAACCCAGAGGAGCCGGACAGAGGTGGCAAGGAGCCCCAGTGCCAGCACCCACAGCTCCTGAATTAAAGCCCATTTCTCAGGAGCAAGAGCCAGCTCCATTGCATTCACATTGGGGACCCAATAGCACAAGACCATAAATTGGCATTGGGGAGCTAGAGCCTTCCCCTCACTGTCACCAAAAGCCACCCAGATACCTTCCCCTCCCTCAAAGCTACTTGCAGCTGGTGGAGCTAACAAAGCCAGGAGTTTGTTGCATTGCACATGGACTTGGTGGATCTGAGACAGCAATGAGCCCAACCGGGACAGAATGAGCCCAAACCACCTTCCCCTGCATAGGGTCAGCACCTGGTGAGATGCTCAAGGAGCTCAGGATCCAGCCAGAAGTTTGCAGTAAGACTTGGTGCTGGTTTTAAGCCCTTGGGAGGGCAGGTTGGCACTAAAACCTGCTAAACTCAGCTAAGGGCTCACAACAGCAGATGCAAAACCACAAGACTTTTCCTTAGATGGAGGAGGAATGGGCACAGGATGACCCATGAGGTAGGCCAGCCCCAGCACAGTAGTGATGCTGCTGCCAGTGAGAACCAAACCAGGGCTCGCACAGGTGGGGCAGGGGAAGCACCTCTCCTCCCAGCAACACGTGGGGGTTTTGCAGAAAAATGGCACAGGGAAGTTCGTAGAAGCAGCCACCCACCACATTTCAGGGCCAGACGGGATCTTCCCATCGACTCCCCAAAAGGAGCAGCAGACTCTCACAGTCAAGGATTTGAGCTTCCCACAGGCAGGGAGGAGCAGAAAAGGGCAGCATCACGGTCATTATTTGGGAAAGGGCACAGCCTGTACATCAGAGCTAATCTGGGATGGATGGATGTCCCCTCTGAGAAGAGGAAGTTGTGAAGAGCTGTGGCGATAACTGGGTTAATAATCACCTTCAAGAGGGAACACGGCGAACCGGGAACACAGTGCCAGTAAAAGCCATCCATCACCAAGAGCTGTCACTGGGAAGGACACCCATGGCCCAGGGACAGCTCAACAGGATCAGTGCCAATGCCAAGTGGGTGCTGGTAACTCATCCACATGGGCTTTTGGAGAGGGAGAGGGCTCCCTGGGTGGGAGCCAGGCTGGGAAACTGGAAAGCTCTACCAGCCATGGCCTGGCTGCAGCACTGAAGATGCTCCCAGGGAATGAGGCGATGGCAGCAAAGCCACAGCTGGGGTACCTGCTGGGGAGCATCCCTGGGCTGCAAAAGGGCTCTCCAGAGACTCACCGTGGGCTGGAGAAACACCACCCAAGCCCCATATCCACCTCTCACATGTGATGAGCCATCAGGCCCCAGGAACCATCAAGGAGAGACAGAATGTCATGCCTAAGGTCTGCTATGGGCAGGGCTAAGCCATCCACAAGCAGCAGAAGGGAAGACCAACTCTTCTATGTGGACCACCACGAGCCATCACCACCCTCAGACAATCTCAGGGAAGGTATTTCTAGCCAGCACTGCAAAGTACTGCAGCCACCACAGAACCAGGAGAACCTCTGGCCATGTGGTGGGTATGGTCAGATGTGGAAGAGCACTGAACTGCCACATAGGACATGGTGCCACTCCACTCACTGTATCGTGGAGGTAGACAAGTCACAGGGACCTGGGACACACACTGTCAGCGGGTAGAAAGCCAGGCTGGGGAAGTGCTGACTACAGTAGCCACTCCAAAGCAAGCCCAGAGGATACCAGTGTTAAGCAGCTCAGAATCTACAGCACCGCAATAAAGTTCCAATGGAGCTGGCAGCAGTTGAGGGGTATTTTGGTGATGAAGTTCTATTTTGCTTTGAAATGCCATCTCATTGCTCCCCTTGTCACAAGAATAAGGCTCTCACTACCTGCCACAAGCCCAGGCAAGCAGAAAAATAGCTGCAAGCCCTGGTCATCCCCATATCACTATGGGCTCTGCAGTTGCACCAACTCTATTTCCTTCTTGCAGCTTCCAGATCCATGTGGAGCTCAGGTCTGGTGGGGCTTTATTTACTTTTGTTTTAAGAAACTGAAGAAATCACTTACGAGCACCAGTTGAGCTTCAGTCAAGACAGCTTTTGAAATACATGGAGCTGTTCATACCTCTAGCCTAAGGGCCATACCCCATGGCCACCTCAAACCACACCAGACCCTTCTTATACCTGATTTAAATTGCCCCCCCTCATCCTCTGCCTGCAGCTCCCACCAGATCTTCAGAGTCTGAGGATCACAAGACCCATTTGGTTTATTTTCCCAAAATGTATGAAGGTGGCCCTCTAGATGGACATGCCTGGACATGGACAGGCTAAACCAAGCTGGAGGACAATGCACAGGCCATCACCCCCACGTGCCTTTCAGCTTGGGACAGCACAGGCAGAGCCCAACACACCAGCTAAAAGGGGGAAAGAAGTCACCACAGAACAGCTGCACATCCCAGATTTTACAGCTTGTCCCCACATGGTAACTGGAGAAGAGTAAACATTGATCACAGTGTCTTTGGACAGAGTCATGAGATGCAAGTCATAGAATGGTTTGGGTTGGAAGGAACCATCCAGTTCCACCCCCTGCCCTGGGCAGCGACACCTCCCACTAGACCAGGTTGCTCAAAGCCCCCTCCAACCTGGCCTTGAACCCCTTCAGAGATGGGGAACGTACATGGTAAGATCTTCATGCCAAACTGGAGTATGAACACTGGAGTGGAGAAACAAGGTAGGACAAATCTGCTCAAGGAAGGGTACATCTGGTAGAAGCTGAGAGACACAGCACAAGAATGTTGCCACCACCAGAAGAAACAGAGAAAGGCTTGAAAGAAGAGGCCAGGCATTCAGAGCCTCTGCAGAAGACATCAGGGCAGGAACTTCCTCCAGGACTTCACCTCTCCACCCCCATCTCTCCTCTCCATCCCCAGCCTGGGGGATGCCACCCACCATCTGTCTCCCCAGGGTCAGACGCCCAGCAAGAGGCCACCCTGCTGCAAAGCTTGTAAAGCTGAAAACTGCTTTTCAAGATTACAGCCTTAGAGCCAGCAAATCCTGGGACAGCACCATGTGTGATGGGGGAAGCCAGCTCCCAACAGGAAAGTTGATAAAGCTCTAGGGCTGGTGGCCAGGGAGGAGGAAGCTGAAGCAATGTGTTGGACATGGAAAAAACACACAGGCCGAGACAGAAAAATGGGAATTGGAGATGGTGGATGTCTTCTCCAGGGGGATTGGGGATGGAGCTAACAGGTACACACTGGGAGAGGTTAAAGTAAAAAGTAACAAACTATACCTATAGCCACACACCGACAGCACAACAGCGACTCTCCTGGGCATTTTTCAGTGCTCAGGCTCCACAGCAGCATCTCAGACCTGCGATTGCAGATGGACATCAAGAGGTGAAGAGGTACAAAAGCCCTGTGGCCTTTCGTCCTACACATGGGTCAAGCTGAGGTCTCCCAGCTGGGCTTTTGGCCCAGCACCAGAAGAAGGCTATGGGGAGAAGGCAAACACTTGCCTAGGCTTGATGGAAGCACCCCAAAGGCTCCTCTACCCCATCCATACTCAGGCCAAACCCCAGCTAGCCAAGTCCACCCCCCCCACGGCTCCCAGTAGAACAGCTCCTCTGTAAGCTTAAGGGCAGCTAGACTCAATTGAATAACACAGTCCCAGACTTCTTGAAGACATGCTGTTGATTGGACCAGGCGGCGGCAACTGCCTACACTTCTCTCCTCCCCGAAGCATCCGTTCCCATCTGACAATCTCATTTTTCTGCAGGGAAGTCACTGCTTTGCTGCTCTCATGTCCCCATGTAACCCCAAGGGCTGGATCAGGCCAGCTTGGGTTTCCTCCACCAGCCCCCTTCTCCCACAGCACACCACTTTGACACACTTTTCCTCTCTTAAGTAGCTGTGCTCATCATTTCTGGTTAACGGTACTAAAAGAAACCACCCCGACAGGTCTGTGTTGCTATCGGGCTTCAAAAGTGCTTATTTAATAGATAAGTGAGAACAAGCTGTGTGTATGTATCTAAACATCTGTGGTGAACAGGGGTAGGTTTCTGTTTATGAAGAAGGAACCTGAAAACATGGGAGGTTTGTTGAAAAAGTGGGGGAAAAGCTTCAGCCCTGAGAAGAGAGGTAGGAAAAGCAGGTTTCCTGTTCTGCTCCCAGAAACCAGCAGCAAAACCCATAAATAGAGAGTTTAATGTCTTTATTTTTTTTTCCCAAATAAGCACGAGATTGCTTGTACAGCAGGATTGGAATTTGGTTTTGGTCCTGTTTCGCCCCTCAGCTTGGAGGAGCAGTTGTCTCTGCTGTTAATTTTTAATAGATCCTGGAAAAACCATAGCAGTTCCAAGGAATGAGCTGATTTTCAGCCTGCGCTTAACCTGGGGAAGGCCCTGGGTACCTCCCAGCCGGCTCAGAGGCTCCAGAAGCCATGTGGCAGCAGCCTACAGAGACTTACAGTGGCCTTGCATGAAGTTTTACTCATTGCAAGGCTGCCGGCAGGCTCAACACCAAAACCAGGCTGCAACACACCGTGCCAGTTCTCTGGCCGTGCCCTGAAATTGGAGGTACCTGTCCCAGACCATTACTCAACACCCCCAAAGTCTAGAACCTTGACATCTCTCAATCATACAGTATAGCTGGAAAAATAGGTCTGTGTAAGGCAGCATCAAAGTCCAGATGGGAGTGATGTTACTCTTTTACCAAGGAAAAGTGATTTACCTTGGCGGCAAAACAGTGAGAATCCTGACATCTGGATTGAATCACTCCATCCTGCCGCAGTCACCAGATGCTTCAACATCTGTTGAGTCCATGGGAAATGAAGCTCTGCTTGACTACAATCAAGGTCCAAAACCTCTGTTAGCCTTCAGCCTGATCTGAAGCTCTGACCAGTTTCAGATTGTTAACGGGGCATGCAATTGTAACGCCCCATTAGAGAGATCCCCACCAGAAAAACCAGGTTTCCCCTGCAGCAGGGAAAGAGGAGAAGAAAGGAGGACATGGCAGGTGTGGGTATGGAGCAGCCTGACCTGCCAACAGGTTTTGTTCACCAAAATGATTTGTTGGGGGACAGAATGGTCTGCAGGCGCCTCCTGGCTTTACACGCTCCACCAAGGAGGAAGAAGATGCCAAGAACCCAAACCACCTCCCCCAGAAAGCAGTTCTATGGCTTTGGGATTATTTCAGAACCATTTAATTCAAGTGTGACCTCTACAGACAGAGCAACAGTCCACTGCATTCAACTTCTCAAGTGGAAGAATCAATACATTGCTATACAACTCCTGTCTTCCCTCTCCTCCAGAACTTTGCAGGCTCTATGGGCTGGTTTGCATTCAGTTCTTTCCAAGGATCTGCATAAGAGAGGCAATTAGCTACTGTCTGAAAAACCACCCTAAGCAGTTGCACACAGCAAAGCTACACGACAGCAAGAGGCTCACAACTGCTCTGGCTCCCTGGAAGATCCCTCCACAGTCATCCCTCCACCGCCTGCAGACACTAAAACCCATTTGTGTCAGGTGTTTCCTGTGGAATCATGGAATCTCACAGGCACCTGCTAAGGCCAGAGGGCCCAAAGGATGATCCAGGATCATGTCTGAACTGACTGAGGTCAAAACCAAACCCTGCACGAAGTGCTGTCAGCCTGGATCTGGAGAGGCCCAGAAACGGGCGCCTCATCTCCCCCTGCAGCTGCTCTTGCAGATCATCCCCTCTGCACAGGCTACAGAGGCCAGAGCACTTTTATATCAATCCCTGTTGAGAAGGAGATAGGGGATGAAAGTTACACCCCTGCTCTTCACTCACCCATCACACCCAAGGACGCCCAATAGTTACTGATTGTAGATTTGGGAAAAGACAGGAGCGCACAGAAGCCAGCCCATTGATGCTCAGAGCATGGCTGCTCTTGGTAAGCCACCAGGACATGCCTGTGCCACCAGCCCACGGGTGCTGGGGTGCCCTGACCACATCCCAGCAGTGAAGGATGCCAAGCATGGACTACCCCCCCAAGTTGCTGGTGATGGATCAGCCTTGGGCCAGGCAGCTCTATACCCAGCCTGCCCACGCTGCAGGGATGCTGAGGTCAGCAGATCTGGGCAAATGCTTGCCCAGAACCCGCACCAGGCCACGGTCTCATTTGCAAGGCAGGTTTGGACTCATAGGCTGGCTCAGGACAGCATGGAATCGCCACTGTCTCTCTCCCTCCCAGCCCTGGGCTGGAGCAGCTGATCCAGGCTCCCCTCCGCATCCTGCCAGGGATGACCTCTCCCAGCCCAGCTGCACAGGAGGGCATTCTCCTCATAATTGCAAACATATCTGACCTCCCCATAGAAGGCAGCATTAACACTTGCCTCACACACACCCCCACCCCGAGCTGTACTCCCAGAAAAGGGATGGCCCGAATGCAGAGCAAGAGCCCTGAGGTCACAGCCCACAAATAAACAGCACTAGAGGGACTAGTGGCCACCTACTTCGCTAGCCATGGGAACGCGGCATGGGAGACTGCAGTGTTCCTTGCTTCCCTCTGGCAGCAGGCAGGAACAGGCAGCTGTCCATCTCCACTCAGGCCAAGCTTCATGTGCAACATCCAAAATGCAAAGCTGCAGCAGATGGGAAGCACCACAGCTTTTAAGTCCCTGCTGCTACCATGGGCTCAGCAGCTTTGCTCTGCAGCAGCTCCACATCTGCGCAGCTACTTTCCCACTGAGCCACACAGTTCATTTCACTTCAAGCCCTCCTGTAAATGAAGTTTTGACTTGCCAGTGATAGCTAGGACCAGCACATGGGGCTGGAGAGTCACCTGCAAGAGCTCAACTTGGGGCTGCTCCCTGGGAGTCTAGGAAGCTGGAAGAGCTGGGGCACCTCACCCAGGAGGTGCAGCCGTTGAACCTGTGCAACTCCCTGCCATGGGATTAAGCTGACAGCCAAGAAACATACATGAGAGGAAATTGTGCCCAAAACTTTTTGGGCTGGGACCTGTGCTGCTTCATGGAGGGCATCGGGAAGGGACTCTTGCATTTTTCAGTTGACCTGCAGGGTCCAGTAGGGCACCCAGCGTGACAGAAGCCTTGTCCCCAGTTTCACACACCTTCACAGCATCCCCAGGCACCCGACTCCACTCTTCTCCCTCTTGCTTCCCATGCGTAAGAGGAGGAAGGACAGGCTGCCTTTCTCCAAGAGCTCACCCCTGCACTGATCCCACAGGAGATACCCGCAGTGCCTCAATACCCAGTTGCCAGGAGGTATCCGGAATTAATCCACAAAAGAATCAGGCTAATTACTATACAAATACTCCAGCGATGGATGCTGTCCCAGGCAGAGCAACCCTCACATTTGCCCTTTGGCAGGCACCTGCTGGAGCATCAGCAAGGAAACACCAATCCCGCACCGTGGGCTGCGTCTTGAACCTGTAAAACCACAAAGTATTTACAGCCGAGAGCAAACACACCAGAGCTACAGAGGTGTCACCTCAATGCACCACGGCAAGAACACATTGTTCCAGCCACTTACTCACTAATTATACAGGCAATGCCACAGTGCCAGGGCTGGCTTGGCCCACTGTGCCACAGGGCACCTGTGAGCGAGCGGCTGTCAGACGTCCTCCCCAGGCAGCCCTGCCCCACTGTGGCTTTGACCTTCACTCAGTTGAATCATTCATTCATCCACTGCCTTGTTCCTCCAAGTTTCCTCCTTCGGAGAGGCCTCTGTCCATTTCTCACAGCACCAGAGCTGGGCGAGGGACCCAGCTCTCATTTTTCCTCAATGGAAGCCCCCACCACAAGACCAAGTTTTCTAAGAAGCACAAAATCCCCCTTCTTCAATTTGGGGGTCTACAAGCCCAGCCCAGACATTGCCACCAGGATGCAACCTCCCAGCCTCAGGAGCACTGCCGGGGTTGTGTCCATCAGTTTCCCTCACCTCTGCATCCATGCAGAGCTGGCAACATCTCCCGGCACACATCACCCCCCCTGGCTCCAGCACTTCCTCCTCGCCCCATGCCTGCTGCCATCATTTCACAAAGCACCCACTAGCTTCAGCCACTTTCATCATCCTCCTGTCCCACTGCCAGGAGGAAGGAAAGGGGAAAGCACTTGCATACCAAGATATCCCAAAGATATTCAGCCACCAAGCTTGGGCTGGGAGTTCAGCACATCCTCTGCAGAGCCACCATCCCTATGGAGGAGTTCTGTGCCAGGCAGACTAAAGAGGCGCTGGGCAGCCCTTCCCGGAAATGTCCCTACAAAGAGAGGGAACAGTCATATCTGCACCCAGCAGCTCTGGGGACAGAGCTCCGGATAAAGCAGCGATGCTCAGCCCCAGGTAGCCGGCTCCCCTGTAGCCTCTAGAGGTGCCACTGGAAGTTTTCTAAGAACAAGCATGGCTCCAGAAGGGAAGGGAGTGCAGCCAACGTGCTCTCAAACCAGCAGTCCAGCCCTGTGCCAGCCCCACCACATGTCCCAATCTCCCATCTTTCAGAGGATGCAGCTCCCAGCATCAGTGGTCAACGCTCAGAGTCAAGGAGCTACTCACATGGGCCAAGGTGGCTCTCTAAAGCCTCCTCACTTCAGGTACAGCTTGGACATGGAGAAGGTAAGCTGGTGGCCGTGCTGCTCTACCCATGGGGTGACACCCAGGGGGGATTCCACTTGCACGGTGCCCATGGGACGCCCCACTCCTCACCAACCCCACACCTGGGGTCGTAGGGCGGCAGAGGCCGTGTTCCCTCACTCACCTGTGACAAGGACGNCGCGGCCGCCCCGCCGCGCCCGTTTATAACCGCTCCGGCGGGGGGGAAAGGGGCGGGGGCGGGGACCAGCCTGGCCCCGCCAATGGGAGACGGTCGGGCCCGCGCCGGGGCACCGGGCACCGCCGGCACCCCCCGGCACCGGACCGGCATTCGCCGGCGTCCACCGGCACCTCCCGGCACCGGACCGGCACCCCGAGAGGGCAGCGGAGCTGGGGACGGTGA
>VZRU01021121.1:18411-45029 GCA_013398155.1 Pedionomus torquatus | reverse complement strand
AGGACAGGATGCCACCCAGGCAGGCACAGCTCAGCTCGGCGTGGCTCAGCACGGCTGGGGGACATCCTGCCACCGAGGCAGGAACAGCTCAGCTCAGCTCGGTTCAGCATCACTCAGGATGTCGTGCCACCTACAGCACAGCTCAGCTTGGTTCAGGATGGTCCAGAACGTGATGGCACCTACACAAGCTGCACAGTGCAGCTTGGCGCGGCTGGGCTCAGCACAGTTTGGGACATGATGCCACCGAGGCACGCATGGCTCAGCCCGGTCCAGCACAGCTCAGCACAACACAGCTCATCACGGCACGGCTACTCTCAGTTCAGCATGGCTGGGGACATCGTGCCACCTGGGCAGGCACAGCTCAGCTCGACTCAGCTCAGTTCAGCACAGTTTGACTCACTGTTGGTGCGGCTCAAGGTGTCATGGCACCTACAGCACCTACCCCCAAGGTACGTATGGCTCAGCTTGGTCCAGCAGAGCTTGACACAGCACAGCTCAGCTCACCTTGGTTCAGCCCAGCATGGCTTGGCTCAGTTTCCAGAGCCAGAACCAGTGCCACCAGCATCCCAGGGAGTGCAGGGGACAGCCCTCCCCCAGCGCCACCACTCCGTTGGTGTCTCCCCTTGCAGGATGGTGGCCCTTTATCTGCTGGGAGAGCACCACCTAGGTTCTGGTGCCTTGGCCAGATGTGCTGGGGTTTCTCATGGTGCCAGAAGCCAAGGTGGCAATACATTCCCCACCGTTCTTTTACACCATGGGACTAAACCACTGGATGATCCCACACCATTTCTCAGCTCCCTGCTCTTTGTCGGCCACCTGAGGCAGGGGCACCCTGGCACCTGGCTACCTGGAGTTATTCTGGGGCTGGAAACTTGGCTCCTGGCTGGCCGCTGAGCTGCGTGACCTGGGGGAAGCCCTGCTGTGCAGTGCCATGTGCCAGGTCTGTGCCACCTCCAGTGAGCGCTGGCAGGAGCTCCCTGTACTGCCCTGGCTGGTGGGGGCAAAGTCCTCTCCTTTCCAGGTTTATTACACAGGGTAATCACTGCTGCTGGCCTGGCTTTATTAAGTGCCTGCTTTAATGTTTCACCAAGTCTCTGTACTCAGTGATCCTTTGTGCGTTCCTGCTGCCTGGTGCCACGGGTTCTCACCATGAGCCTGACCCTCGGTGCCCTTTATGTAGAGGGTGGGATGCGTCTGTGTTCCAGCATCAACGCTAGTCTCTCATCCTGAAGGAGCTGCTGATGCAGGCTGTTTCTGCCAGACCCTGCAAGCCCTGGCATGGTGGTGGCAATGGCAGCAGGTGCCCATGCCATCCTACTTGGATACTGTGAGAAAAACACGTTTCGTCAGTGGCGACGGCACTGCAGAAGTGTGGCGTCAAACAGGCTGGGGTGGTTTTGCTGGGGTGTGGTGGTGGGACCCGGTTGGATTTGCAGCCCTGCTCTTCCGATCAGGGGAATGCCGGGAATGCTGGTGAGGTAGAGGAGGAGGAGAGATGTTCCCAACAGCATGGCTGTGGGCTCTCCCGCAGGAATCCACTCACTTGCTGGGCTAGGCTATTGAATTCTGTAAAAATGATGGAGGTGGCCACAAGGCAGAGCCTCAGGGGACCTAAGCTTTGGAGAGGACCTCGTTAAACATCCCCACCCATCACTTCACTGGGGCTTGAAATATCCTCTTGGAGAAAGGCTGTTTTCCAAAGATGTCTCCAGAGACAATATCCCTCGCCAGGGCAGAGATGCTGAGGTGTGCTGGAGAGTGTGTTGAGGGACACGGTGTGTTACAGAGACAGCCAGAATGTGTAGAGTCCATATTGATGGTGGTGTTTCAGCAAGGGCTGATGTGGCCATTCCCAAATTGCACTGTGAATTCACACATCTCCTTGAGAGCTGGGTTGGATCATCCATCCTTTCCAGAGCTCCTTATGCATGGTTTTGGGATCTTTTTTCACTCCAGTCTTTTTTCAGTGGTGCCCAGTGACAGGACAAGGGGCAACAGGCACAAACTGGAACACAGGAAGCTCTGCGTTCCTCCTTCCATGAGGAGGAACTTCTTTACTATGAGGGTGGCAGAGCCTTGGAACAGGTTGCTCAGATGGGTGGTGGAGTCTCCTTCTCTGGAGATCTTCCAAATGCAACTGGACATGTTCCTATCGAACCTGCTCTCAGTAACCCTGCTCTGGCAGGGGCTTGGACTAGATGATCTCTGGAGGTACCTTCCAACCCCCACCATCCTGTGATTCTGTAATGTTTTTCTAGTGGAACGCCTCAAGATGGGCTGTAAATAGCCTTGATGTTCTCTGTTGGCCACAGTCAAGGCTTTCCATGGATGGTCTCACCAAGACGTTTGCTGGGATGGGGCTGGACCACCAGCACCCTTTGCTAGCCTTGGCGGTTCCCCAGCTCTCCCCAAAAAGGCCAGCATGTGGTTAGGGTGACCTTGGTGGTTATTCCCTCCAAGACAGCACTTGGCCTCCTTGTTCATCTTCCCATTGCTCAATGTCAGAGGGTGCCTCCCACCCACGCTGCGGTTAGGAAACGCTGGTGATAGCCCCATTACCTTTTGACCTACTTGAGGTCCTTGGTACCTGTTCTGTTAATTACAGCTCAGCTTTTTCAGGGGAAGCGGGGCTGGTTCAGCCACAGCCACCTCCCACACCCTTCCTGGGGCTGCTCACTCAGGTCCCCAGTGGGGGACACACCACATCTTCCTAGTGCTCCCCTCGCCCTAGGCTGTTCCTCCAGCTTGGTGGAGCCTCCCATGACTAACAGGTTTTGAGATAATTGTTCCACTCCCTAATCTCATCTGCAGAAGATTCATGACATTGTTTTCGAAGTGCCATGAGCCATTTCCAGGGGCTCTAAGCCCATGAGGGATGTGATTCATCTGTGCTGCTCCCACAGGTACTTAATCTTCTCCAAAACAGCAAGTCCTTCTTCCACGGCTATTATCGCCTTAGGAGATAATAGGAAACACCACCCAGGCGAGCGCCTAACAGGGCACTTTTGTCTGTTCAGTGCTGATGGAGACTCCTGCCAGCGCTTGCTTCTTTCCGTAGGCCATGGGGTGTAGTCCTTCTCCAGGAGCAGTTGTCCCTGGAGAGGGAACAGTGGGGCTGGGACTCCCTTGGCCATCACTTGTGGGCTGGATACATACTCTGGACCATCAAGTGCATGAGAAGGGGATGCAGGAATTGTCCCCTGTTAACTAAAGCTCCTTCTTTCCCATGCCATGCCCTCAAAGAGCCCTTGGGATGGATCCTGATGGATCCATCCTTTGTGGTGAAGATGTGGGACACTGGAGCCTGTTGCTGTCTGGGGCTGGAGACAGTTCTGGGGTGACAAAGGCCATTGAACTGCCTGGAATCAACTCTCATTTTGACTTGCAGAAGACAGTGATTAATTACTACCAGCATCAAATATTTGTGTCCTGCCACTGAACTTGTGCTGTTCTACTAGTTCTAGTTGGACTTCGCTGACAGAGTGGTAGCTCCCTGTTATCACAGCTTCTTTCTCCAGGGAGGGTAGAACCTCGAGTGGCTAAAGTTCAGGCTCAGCTCCAGGAGACATTTCCTGTGCCCAACGCTTTAACATCCCTGTGATCCTTTCCGAAGCCCAGGGCACGAAAACCAAACACAAGGTCTACCAAGTCCCAGCCTGGAGGCACTTTCCACAGCTTGGCCAACCTGAGCCACCTTGACCCTTTGTGATGGGATCTCCTTTTCATCCCTTGTTTCCAATTTCTGCCAATCTGTGACAAAGGACTTTTCTGGGGGCTTTCCTTATGTTTTGCCACTGTAAAACACAAGCAACCATTTGTGTCCATCACCTTGTGCACATGATCCCATGTTGGTGGGAACAGGCCAAGGCCCAGGCTTTGATTCTCCATCTGTGGGGGGTTTTGAGGCACCTGAGCTGGATGGTGGGCACAGCCTAAACTTCTCCCCAGCTCCTGTTAGGACCTCTTTGCTTCTGGGATGCTGTGGTTGGAGCAGGTCCTTCAGGGATTACCAGGGGTGCTCCCCAGGACAGTGTTCCTGGCAGCACAGAGCATTCAGCCAAGTGCTGATCCCAGATCTGGCTCTTTGCAAATCCCCTCATCTTTGGAAAATTCCTGCCTTCAACTTGGTCTTTTCAGGTTGTGCAGGAGTCCCAAGTATTTACAAAACACAGCTCTGCTTCCAGCTGCATTCATGGCTTCAGGAGAGGTTTCACCTTCTGGGAAGCTGCTCCCGAGCCCGACCTCCAGTTTTTCTATTCTGGTGAGGACCCCATGTCACTGTGCCCACTTACTCGCATGGTCCTGGTAACCCCTTCATCAGCCAGGCTTTCTGCACTCTGACATTCTCCAAACATGAGCTGCTTTTGAGCTTCAGGGACCTTGCTCTTTCAGTGTGTCTGTGAAGCCTTGGTGACACTCCAAAGTGCTCTCAGCTCTGCTGATGGCTGGTACTCTATGTCCCCCCACCTCCTGGGCATGCATGGTACCCATGCAGTAGGTCGTGGCAGCTGTGACCTGGTTCCAGTCCTACGCCTGCGTCCTGCTGGGGAAGGCAGTTGCAGAGCAGAGTGTGCCACCAGCCCCAGGTTGCTCAAGTGGTTTGGGGCCAGGAGGCAGAGGAGTCGTCCTCCAGCGGAGACAGCAGGAGGAATCCGGGGGTGGGGGTGGTGGGGGGCAGATGATCCTGATGCTCCTGGGAGGTGGCCAGGGTGCACCGTTGCTTGCAAGAAACTCTCTGGATGGCTCTGACCCATGAACAAAAGTGAGGCTGTGCTGTCCCTGGTGGGAACGGTGCTTCTTGTGCGAGGTGGTGGTGCAAGGTGGTGGGGCTCCGTGGCAACCATGAGCCCAGGACTGTGGGTAATTCCTCACTGTGCTTGGGGATGGCTGTGGGGACATGCCCAAAGGGCACCAGGCTGGAGCCAAGCCCAAACCATGGCAGCAAAGAGGACCCTGCACTGGGACAGGGCTGGCAGAGTGGGATGAAGGAGGTGGGGATTATCTAGGAGTGAATCTCCACCACCAAACTGCTGTAGAAGAGGGGAATTGAGACAGCAAGTGAAGCTGGCCTTGTTCCCGCTGTCCCCTTCTCATCCCCCACTGTCTGAAAGGGGGCCAGGGTGAGATGGGGGCCAGGGACGAGTGCTGAAGAGACGGCTGAGCGCAGGGGGATGTGAGCCCGTCCCCGCCAGCCAGACAAACTGCTGGGACCAAGGACGGGGCTGTCATCTCAGCAAGGACATGAAGGATGTCTTGCTGGGCTAGGGGAGGGGGTTACAGCTCCCCTGGGTGCTGGGGAGGGGAGAACAGCAAACCCAAGGCCAGCAGGGAGAGCCCCGTTGGAGAGCAGCGGGACATGAGGCGTCACTTTGGGTGGCCCCGCTGTGTGCGTGGCCGCCGTGCCCCCTCGTGGCAGCAGGACACAGCTGGTGGCCACAGGCTGGTGTGGTGCAGGCAGGGGTGGAGGTGGCATAGAGGTACCAGGTGCCCTGGCAGGGTCACCTCATTCCACCTAGAGCATCCTCCTGAGTTGCAGCAACCCAACCCCAGCTCTGCTGATGCTGCTTTGGGCCTCACATATCCCAGGTCCCCAACAAGCCTCATGTGGCACCCCATGAACCTGCCTCCGCTCCCAAAGGCGTTCATCATCCTGCCACCCCATCGCCTTCTGGGGGAGCCTGTGCCTGCCCGGGGGTGGGGAAGTTTGGCATAAGCCACTTGTGCCGTGGCCAAAACAAACATTTCAGGGGCAGTGTACGCCTGGAGCTGGGCTAGGAATCCTGGAAATATCACCAAGGCTGCAAAAAAACCCAGCTGGAAAAAAACCAAATGGGTTTGTAGAGGCCTTCACTGAGAATACAGCCGTCCTGAGCTCCGCCAAACTGCTCAGGAGAACATTACCCAGCACCCTGCCTCGGTTTTCCCCAGCAAACCCTTGAGAGTGAGAGTCCTGGGGTGGTACATGTATAGTGTCACTCTGGGTGCCTTGGGCATGTACAGGGGGACAGGAAGATGCTTTCCTACCCCTTTCTCCTTCCTGCTGGGCATCTGAGTGGCTCAATGTCACCTGTTGTGACCTCTTTGTCCTCTCTTGCAGACCCAAGTCAAGCACCTGGAGCGGAGAAGAGCCAGGCCACATCTTGGGACACCTCTAGCACTTGGCATGCTACCCTCACTACCTCTGAAGCCACCCAGGACCATCACAAGCCCCTTGCAAGCCGGGATGGAATAGCACTGCCTTGCTCCTCCAAGGCTATCAGTGCATCCAGCTCGTGGGGCAGGGACAACCCTGGGCAGGGGTTCACCAGGAGGAAGAAGCTGTCCTGCCAGGTGGAGTTTTTCTTCATTCCTTGAAAGCCACAGAGACCTGCTGTGCAGGATTCAGGGCTGGAGGTATCACTGGGGTAGCACTGAGGTGGAGCTGCTGTGATGGATGAGGTGACATCGTTCCGAAAACCTTCTGCCATGGGTGACAGTGCCCAAAGCATTGCAGCTGGCAGAGGTGGGTGGTCAGAAATAGTACCCACCCACCATCTAGCACCCATGGGGAGCATCACGACTCCCAGCCTGGCTGTTAATCCATGCCCAAGATGACACAAGTGGTGCTGGACCAGGAGATGGCAGACGCCTGCCTGGACATCTCCCAGGCCCCATGGGGACAGGCAGATGCTGCTGTGGCTGATTACCACCATGAGGCAGCCCATCTCTGCCAAGGACAGGCAGATGTTTCCAAGGCTTGCAGCTTGCCCAGGGCCGGGTTTGCAGGAGGCCATGTGTCCAATGGACACCAGACCTGCTCCAGGGTGGACCCAGGTCCTGGTCTGGCTAAAATTCTCCAGGAGAGGTTTGTAAGGGAGAGATGAGGTTTGATACCCTTGATTTTGAGCACAAGGCCACAGTGCAGCAAGCCACTGCTCCTGCCCTTGAGCGTGCAGCCTTGAGCCTGGCAGCAGTCCTTGCTCCTTCTCCCAGGGTCCCCCACAGCGTGCCAGTACAGAGCGGTTCACACTGTCCCTGAGAGGGATGATGGCGCCTGCAAGCCCCAGGGATGGCTGTTTGCCTCAGGCAGGAAGGCTGGGGACACAGCAGGAGGGATGGTGGCTTGGCACGGGTAGAGTACCACATGGTCCCAGCTTCTCGGGGCTCCTCACAGGGACAGGGACAGTGGGGTCCCCAGACAGGGCCAACCCTGGGCATCTCCAGCAGCACCCAGATCCTGTGAAGGACCAGGGTGACTACATCATCCCTTCCATCCTGACACCATCACCTTTGGCCTTGCCAGCTCCAACCCATGGCAACAGGAGCTTCCAGCATTCCCACCCAGCAGCGGGGGTGACCCAGGTGCAGGGACAAGGGACATCACCAGTGTGTCAGATCATTTTATTGCCACAGCAGCCACAGGCCAGACCCAGTTCCCAGAGGGGTTCTGGGTCCAGCCCCTTGACCCCTCTAATACTGTTGAGAAGACAAACCCCGAGGCTCCATGCCCCCCAGAGCATGGGGGCTGAGCGTCCTCCATCCCAGTACCCACAGAGCATGCCTGGGGCACCACTCCCATCCTGCTGCCCACCACTCTGGGAGCGCAACACTGGAATGGAAAAGCAAGGTGAGACCAAGGGGTGCAGAGGGTGCCATTCCTAGAGCAGCAGGGGCTGCCTAGTGGTGAGGAGCACCACTGCCTGGAGAGCTGCCAGTGGTGGGGAGCAGCACAAACCACCTTGGCCACCTCAAACTTCCATGCCGGGTGCCCGTCCCAGGCCCAGCGCCTGCACCAGGTCATCACTGAGTCCACTCTTCAGCGTCCGTCTCACTGCAGAAAAAGGACAGGGTGGCACTGGCAGCACCGGCAGCAGCATGGGCAGCGCTGGCCACGTGGTGGCCCTGGCGTGCTGGGGAGGGCAGTTCTCAGGGTACCTCCTGCTGTGGCCTGGTAGGCTCAACATGGGCAGTTAGGGGTGCCAGTGGGAAAGGAGCCAGGCATGGGGACAAGGGCACAGACAAGTGGGCAATGGGGACAGAGAACAGGAACAGAGAGAAGTAAGACAGGGTGTGGGGGACAGGGACAGAGATGGGACAGGGAAGCAAAGATGGGAAAGAGCATCTGGGCAGGGACACAGGGCTGAGTACAGGGAGAGGGACACAGAGGTAGGGCATGGGACAGGGACATGGGAACAGGCCACAGAAGTAGAAGAGGGCACAAGGACAGGGACACAGAGGCGGGAAAAAGCATCTGGGAAGGGACAGAGTACAGGGACAGGGGCAGAGCATGGGGACAGAGTCAGACCAGGGCATGGGGACAGGGATGGGACTTACAGGACTTCCTATTTCCGCGGGACCTCCTGCGCTCTTTGTTGGTGCAGTGCCGGGGGTTGGCATTGTGAGTCACTGATTTCACCAGCCGGTCCATGATTTCATCTGAAGCATCGTCTGGGGAGCTGGGAACATCCTCCTGGGCTGCAGAGCCCTGGGCTGGGCTGACATGCCCTGTTCCTGCATGGGGACAACGAGAATGCTGACATGAGCCGAGCCCAGCCAAGCAGGCATGCCTTGAGTGCCTTTGCCACCCGCTCCTACCCTGGCTGGCCCGGCTGCGGCGGGCAGGGGCATCTGTGGGGGAGGTCAGGAGGTTCTTCATGCTCTCATGACCTGCTTTCATCTGCTCCTCAGGGCTGCTGGACACCACAGCAGGCGGTGAAGCAACCTCAGCAACACCAGAGAACTTCTCGGTCTGCAGCAGGAAGAGAGCCAGGTGTCAAGGACCTGGTGGGACATCATCACTTGATGGTGGCAACTGGCTGACTGACAGGGCCGTACCTCAGTGATGAGCCGTCCCCGGGTCTTGTTGCGCTCACGGTGGGCGGCACGTTTCTTCTGCTGCTGCAGGACACGCTCCCGGCAGGTGCGGTACTCCAGGGCGAACTCCCGCAGCAGCTTGCAAATGGGTGTCACCTTCACATCCCGTGCCATGTTCACTGGGTACCCCAAGTACAGCAGGAAGGAGTGAAACCTGCAGGGACATTGGTCATGGTGGGCCACCAGGTGGACCACAGGGTTCCTGCTGCCTCCCTAGAACCCCGAGCCACCAACCTGTTGAGAACACGCCTGTGCACCACCTTCAAGACAACAATGCGTTGGGTGCTGTCCTTGAGAAAGTCCGTCAGCTTGCTCTTGAGCATTGGCTTGGTCTCATGCTTGGCAATCAACTTCAGGTTGTCCCAAGAGGCCCTGCACCTCCGCTCCAGCTGCACCAGGCTGTTGGCCAGCTCATCAAAGTCAACCTGGAAGAGTCAGACGTCAGTCCTCAGCCATGCTAGTGGAGCTGGGCAACCATAGGACATGCACCCTTGCCTTGCTGGGTGTCATCTGCCTCTCCTCACCTTGGCAGAGCGGGTGATGGAGGCAATCTCCGAGTAGAGGTCGGTGGTTTCTGGGAACTTCTCTACCACCATCTGGCAGAGATGGTGGAGCAGGGACTGCCGGTGAACCGTGTCCTTCACTTCTGAGACCTTCTCCAGGTAGCCCAGCTCAAAGCCTCTGCTCTGAAAGCCCAATGGACTCAGCAGGATCCCTCCATCCCTCTGCCAGCAGATCATGCAGACCCACTGGGTTTCCCACCTGCACCTGCACAACCCAGCTCCATCCCAAGCTTTACACGGTCCACCTTGGGTCCCCATGCACCATGGCTGGTCCTGACCTTGCAGCACTCAAGACAGGCCACATCCCTCCACACCCCACTCCTCACCTGGGAGCCATTCAAGAAGTTGCCCATGGCCAGCAGTGTGGCCAGGATGCACTTGAAGGTGTGGTTTCTGGCCAGCTGCTCCATGCCCACCTTCAGATCAAAGAGCGGCTCAGCAATCTCCTGAGTGAGAAGAGAGGCAGGTGAGACCCCTTGACTAACCTCACCTTTCAGCATTCACCCTTGCCCACAAGGACAACCCTTGCCCACAAGGACAACCACCTCATGGTCAACCCAAGCTCATGGTTACATTGAGGACACCCCCAGCTAGGACAGCACCTCCCATACTTAGACATGGCTGATCCCCACCAGGAACATGCTTTGCTCAGTGCTCAGCACAGCTAGGAGGATGGAGAGGCCATGGGGTACATGGTTCTGTACCTGCTCCAAGCTCTCGTAGTCCAGTTTGAAGGCCCAGAGCTGGAGCCTGGCTGTGAGGTCACTGATGGAAGACAGAGCGAGTAGGAACTGCTCCGCAGAGCCCAAGGGCACATCGGGGTTGGCTAATTGGGCCTCCTGGATCTTCTGCTTCTCCTCCTCAGTTGGGACCATGGTCAGGATTTTCTTGAGCAGGCAAAGAGGATGTGTCAGACTCCAGACATGTCACCATGGGATATGTCACCCCAGGGCTGGCTGCACAGGCATCATGGCACAGAGGCCTCTTGGCCGGGGGAACAACCCTCATGAGAGCCTCAGAGGGGCTGAGCTTCTCCCATGCTCACCTCAATCCCTTCCTTATTGACCGCAAACTCATCAAAGTTGAGTACGGCTGTCTTGATGATGTGCACAGGTGGCAGCACCGTGAGGCCAATATTGATGGCATTGCTCCTCTTGGGATCCAGCACGACCACCACCTTCTTCCCATCGATGGCCTTCTGCAAAGAGAACAGGATGGATGGGGACAGCCATGCAAAGGGGACACAGGGAGCTGATCAGGGATCTGGTGGTGAGCCAAACCTGCACACTGCCCAATGTCCCCACCAAGCCTCCAGATGGCAGGTACCCATCCTCAGCATAGGGTAGGGGCGACAGTGCATGCATAGAGTCCCTACAGGAACTAAGAACTTCGCTCCCACCCCTCAGGTCCCCTTGGCTGATACCTTTGAAGTTGGCACTTCCTTTGACCGTGATTCAAAGAGATGCTCCAGTTTGGCAACATTGACCTCGACGTTCTCCAGGGATGCCCATACTGTTGCCTGGCCGAACCTGCCTGGACCCACAGTGCCATCCAGCTGCTTGAGCTCCTTCCAGAAGAGCTTTACTGTCCTCTTCTTTTTGGCCTGGGTGGGACCATCTGTTGCTGAGGGGTCTGGCAGTCCTGGGAGAAGTGAGTGGCCAGGGACGGGAGGAGGTGGAGGTGGTGGACAGCCAGGGATGGGAGGAGGTGGAGGTGGAGGTGGTGGACAGCCAGGGATGGGAGGAGGTGGAGGTGGAGGTGGTGGGCAGCCAGGGACTGCAGGAGGTAGAGGTGGAGGTGGTAGGCAGCCAGGGATGGGAGGAGGTGGAGGGGGAACCATGAGACCTCCAGCACTTGTTGAGTCAATGTGAGGAGGAAGGAAGGAGCCATTGGTCATAGGCCCTGTGTCCAGGACGTCAAAGTCTTCTTCTTCCCCCAAATCAGTGAAATCCAAGTCCTTGATCTTCAGCTGCATGGGGCTGGCCTCCAGGCGCTCCCATGTCAGCTCTACATCCTTCTTGATGGGCATCATCCCTGTGTTCTCCAGCTTCCATGTGTGGGTCTCAGCATCTACACTGGACATGGCACGTGCCAGCTTGGCATGGGCACTGGCCACTGGCCCATCTGGAGACCTGCTGCGGAGCCAAGCGCCCTCCTGCTCCTGGCTGATGCCTCCTTCAGCATGCATCTCCACCTCACCCTGGACCAGGGGGGATGATGGGACCTCAGGGAAAACCTTCTCTCTCCCCTGCTCTGAGGAGCCTTTGGCATACAGCATGTCCAGCATAAACTTGGTGTTGGACGAGATGGTGCTGCAGGAGTCGATGGTGTCTGGCTGAGCCAGGTGAGACCCTGCAGGGAGAGGGGCAGAGGCTGGGACAGGCTGGGACTTGTGCCCACTTGGAGGGCACAATTGCTGCTGGGCTGCACTTAAGAGTTTGAGGTCCTGCTCCCCAGCAGGGACATGCTCGGATGCTGGAGGTCAGAGTGGGACAGGGAGGTACCACCTGGCACCTCCACGGTGCTGGGGCCACTAACACCCACCCCAGGGACCCTGATGAGCCCAGAGGTAGGAACACACACCCTGGCAGCACCTACTTAGGCTAGGTGGCTCTGTCCCAGGCTCATGGGTGCTGCAGTCCCTGTCCCATGCGAGAGCAGTGGGATGCTCCAGCGCAGCATCACCGAAGACACCAAGCCGTCCCTTGGCCATGGAAGAGATCTTCTCCTTCTGGGCTGCAGCCAGGTTCTCCAAGAAGCGAGCTCTGTGAGACAGGGATGGATGTTGGCTGGGAGCAAGGCAGGGACAGGGACAATGGGCAAACCACACCATGCCACACTGCACTGTCACACTGCATTGGGGACCTGGAGGACTCAACCGCCTCTGAGCTTTGCAAAGAGACAGGTGATGCCATGACAGCTTGAGGACAGGGATGCAACAGTCCCACCGGAGCCAAAAGCTTATGCCACCAAGGTGCCACTGTCACTTGTCACTTGGGACCTGGTGGTCCCACCACCCTTGTCCAAAAGCTGCAAGACCCAGGAGGGCGTCTGGGCAGACTGGTGGGAAGCCTCCCACTCCTCATGCCCTGCGTGGCCAGAGCCCAGATGCCTCCAGCTGGACGCTGGCCTGAGGAAGCGCACACCTGGAGACACACGCATGCCTCTACTTACTCAAACTTCCTCAAAATAGGCTTGTCCCCAAGCAATGGGGGAACATCCTCCCACCTGAGGGAAAACAGGGGTTAGCACCCCAGTTCTGGCTGCCCCCTGGGGCCTGTGCCCCCTGCACGCACCCACATGGGATCTTGCTCCACTGTCACCCTGTGGTCCCGGGGTTTGTAGGGAGCCAGGAAAGCCCCAGACAGCTCTCTCCAGCCCACGCACCACATGACGCTTGGCGAGACGGGACACCATCCCCCCCACAAGAGCCACCCAGTTTGCCTCCAGGATGGTGATGCCAGCCCTGGGGAGGGCTGTGCCCCCTCCAGCAGGGACACCTCACCCTAGGCAGGGGGGGATCAGAGCGTGTCCATCAGCCTGTGATGGGGGAGCAGGCTGGGGACCTGCTGGCAGGAGCTTGGAGGGGAGAGGCGAGGGAGGGGGGCAGTGAGGTGGGTGCAGGGGGCAGCAAGGTGGGCAGGGCAGTGCCCACTTCTACTGGAGCATCCCTCTGGGAAGGAGCACACGCGTGCAGAGCCCAGGCACTTACCAGACAGGGGCAGTTTGGCGCAGCCTGCAAAAGGAAAGATAGAAAAAAGAGTGGGCAGAGGAGAGGGCAAGCGTGGGCAGAGAGGAGGAGCCAGAAGGAGCTGGAGCAGAGCTGTGTGTGCCCGAAGGATGCCCTGAATGGACCCCTTGGATACCCACTCCCCTGTCATGCTTCTCTCCAGCCCCACTGCCTTTCCAGACCATATTTACCCCTGGGATAGGTGCATTCCATGCACCTGGGTCCCCCCTCTGCCACCCCATGAGGATCCCCCATGCACCCAGCCCCTCCTTGTTCCTTACTTGTAGACGCTGCGCTCACCCAGCCCTGGGGGCTGCTCCTTCTCAGCCAGGGGGGAGGCCAACGACAGCTGGACGCTGGATGCACTGTTGTAGATGCTGCTGGGACAGGGTCTGGAAGAAGTGAGAGGGACTGAGAGCAGGTCCCCCAGAGTTGTCCTCCACTCTAGTACCAGGAAGGGACCCGAGCGCTGCTCACACTGCGTCCCAGTATCTTTGCCATCCTGGGAGCATCCTCACCACAGGCCACCTCCAGCTGCACTTACTCTGCTGGGCTGCTTGGCATGGTGACAGATGGCGTGTCCTTGGTGGGGGACTCCTTTGGAATGCCAGGGGACCCCAGCAGTGGCTGGGCATCAGGGCTGGGCTCTGGGCAGCCACCCTGGGAGAGCCCCCCACGCCGTCCCTCGTCTGTCCTTCTCCGTTCCTTGCGTCCCCCGAAGTGTGTCTCTTCCATGTCATCCTCCAGCTTGAGAGCACTCTGTGGAGGGGACGGGGGGGATGGCACCAGGCACAGCACCCCTGCTACCTCATGTACCCACCCTATTGGCTGCCCTGAGACATGGTTGTGACCCACGGACGTCCCACTCACTTCGTAGAGTGTGAACTGCTGCTTCAAGTCCAGATCGGTGCCTTTGCTGCCCAGATACTGCTGCACCACCTGCTCCATGCCCTGCTGCTCCAGGCAGTCTGTCACATCGTAGAAGGTGTCCTGGTCTGGGAGGGCTGCCAGTGTCTGAGCAGGACCAGAGGAACTGGTATGACCCACACTGAGCCCCCTCAGCATGGCATTGTGAAGATGCCCTGCCACCCCCTCCCCAGACCTTGTTGATCAGCGTCATGGTGAATACCAGCAACTCTGTATCGGCCCCATTGCGCTGTTCCAGGATGGCCATCAGGTTGGACCATGGGCATGTGCCTGGGAAAAGCGACAAGCGAAGCTGACAGATGAGCCATGCATGGGAGGGGATATGATCCTGTAAGAGACTGGGGCTGCACCCACCTCTAGACTGGTCCACAGCATTGACAGCACGGATGAGGAGCAGGGCATTGGACTCCGTGTACTCCACAAACACCAGCAGCAGCTTTAATGCCATCTTCACCACCAGGCGAAACTGGGACAAGGGACAGTGCCTGGGACAGTAGCAGGCAACCACCAGCACAATGCTGGAGTACTGTGGGGTGGCTGTGCCTGTGGCCCGGAGGCTTTGCCATGGGGCCAGGGACCAGCCTAAAGCTGTGATGCTGATGGCCAAGGGGCACCAGGAAGGAACCTAGAGTGGGACGCTCTCACTCAAGTTCCATGCCCAGGAACATGGTCACATCAGGAGGGGACCCTCTGAAAATCCTGAGTGACTTCCAGATGGGTGAGAGCAGGACCCAACACACCCAAAGTTACCACGGCAGCCGAAGGCAGAGGGTGGGGTAAATCTCCCAAGGGATGGTGCAAGGGGACAGCCACAGGCAGGGGTAGGCACAGGCAGCCCCTCCAAATGCAGGGGGACACTTACCGGGCTTCCCGACAGTGTGTACAGCCACTGGACGGTCTCATTGTGGTTGATGACACCCTGCATCCCGTCCACGAAGAGCATGATCTGACTCAAGGCTGCAAGGCAGAGAGCAAGCAGGGTGATGGTGCGGTGAGCAGAGCAGGGCTTTCCTAGCCCTGTGCAGCATCGCCATGCCATGGACAAGGCCTGGCCACTGCCTGCAAGGTAGCCCAGCCAAACTTTCTTGCTTGCCCTGTGAAATGACAGCCTTCCTCCCTGAGTTGCCCCGAACCCAAATACCAACCCCGCAGGATGTAATTCTGGTAGTTCTGGTCAGCCTCTGCCCCGACTTTGATCAGACATGTCAGCCCCTCAAGATTCACGAACTCTGGTACCAGGTCCTTGTCCTCCTGTGGGGCAAAGGCCAGGTGTTACCCCAGCGTGGGGAGGCAGGGATTGGCACCCAGCTCCCCCCCAAGCCCCTACCCCAGTGGGGGGAGGAAGGGGTGGGCATCCAGCTTCCCCCCAAGCCCCTTACCACACTGGCATCACCCTACCTGAAAGAGCTGCTTGAGGGAGAAGAGAGATCTCCGCAGCTCTGGCCCCTGCGAGTTGTACAGCTTCTCTGGAAGGAAAGCAGAGATGTGATGGCCTTACCCTGCAGGGGCTCACTGCTGAACTGGGCCTCCGAAATGATCCCAGTGTCTGGGAAAGCCCTGCATCCCAGCTCAACCCCAGTGCTGCCACTGCCCAGCTGTCAGACACGCAGGGTAGAAGCAGCTGCAGCTCCACAACTAATTATTTCAGCCCTGCCACCTTCCTTTTTCCTTTTTTTTTTTTTTTTTTTTTTTTTTTCCCCAGCAATGACATAAATATCCCCTCTGGTTTCCTGTGCAGAACTGAAACTGGAACACGGGGCAGGAGGGTGAACTACTTTTAGCCGTCCCTTCCTGGGCACAGCCCCGGTACAGTCCTGGAGCCCCCAGCAGCCCCATGGCTTGGGAAAGAGCCACAGAATGGGGACAGGAAAGATGGCAGCATGACACCATCTCCTTGAGGATAAAAGGACAGTCACCAGGCTGGAGGCTGGACGGAGATGACACGGTCATGGGGACAGTGGGCAGGAGCCAACCCAGAGCAGCCAGGGCAACAGGAAGCTGGAAAGCCCTGCTTAAACTATCAGAGACCAAAGGCATCTTGAGCCAGCATTTCCTGCATCCAAAAATTGAGTTATCTGAGCATCCTGAGTTATTTGGGTCAGTTTTAGAGCTGTAACAAGCCAAGACCAAGTGGTCCTAGGAGCCTTCCAGATATGCCGATGGGGGCTCTGTAAAACATGAGGCCCCAGCAGCCTCCTCCACTCATTTATTGGCTTGTCAGAGCAGCCAAGAGGGAAAGCAGAGCAGCCTGGGGCTCAGCCGGAGCCTGGGAACCACCAGCAAAGAGTATGACCCCAACCTCAGCCTTCCTGCAGGGAGAGGGCTCCATGCCCTGTCCCTTCCCGGCCGCTCTGTGTCGCTCTGCTCAGCACTTGTTTGACCCCCTGCTAAGGAGGTAAAAAAAAAAGGTTTGTGAGTCCTGAATATTTTGCAGGACCTCCAAGCAGGCTGCACGAAGCCATGGCAGTATTTTCTGCTGCGTGAGAGCTATTTGTTTGTATCCTGCAAAGCTATATTTAGAGCTTGCCTGAATGACCCAGAATATCTGCAGCAGGCTCCCAGCCAAAGAGGCAAAAGTCCCAATCTCTGAGGATGGAGAGGGTCAGACCCAGAGAGTCAGCCCCAGCACCACAGGGACCACATCCCTTGCTCCTCTGGAAGGGTTTATGGGGAGGGAGCAGCCCTGAGCTGTGTCACTCCTTCTCTCCATCAGCAAAAGCCCAGCCAAAACCCACTGTGGAGATCAAACCCTGATCATCTAGGGGGGACCTCCCTGGAGGAGGGAGCAGCCCCGACTCACCAATGATGACATGGACTCGGACAGAGAGCTGTGTGCGCAGGATGAGTGTTGGCCGTCTCCCCTTCCTAGCGTGGGGGGAAACAACACATTAGCACCTACAGTGGGACCACCATGGCCCCCTGCCTGTGGTCCTCAATGTTCACACAGGGTCCCTGTGTCCTATCCCCAGAGGGCTCTGGCACCCCAAGCGCCTCACCTGACCTCCTCATAGAAACCCTCCAGATCATCCTTCTGCTCCAGCAGGGACAAGTCGAGGTCCAGGTAGTGTCCAGAGGGCGAGACCTGTAGCGTGCAGTCCTCCAGCTGGGGATGCAAACAGCCTGTCTGATCCCCAGTGCCCACCACATTCCTCCTGAATCCTGGAGGATGCAGCACCCCAGGGTTACCCTCCCACCTACACCAAACCCACCAGGCAGATACATGCCACGCAGCAGGTGCTACTCTGTCCCCAAGTGCTGGCCCTGCAGGGAGATGACCCAGCACCCTCCGCTCCAGCCCAGTGACAGACTGGGGAGAAACATGGAGCCGCAGGCTGGGAAAAGGCAGGGCAAGGGTGGCCCCGCCATTGCTGCTGGGCTCCTTGGCAATCCTTGGCAAGAGGCTGAACTGCTCCCTGGGGCTACACTTAATCAGCCAGGGTGTAACACGGGCAGGATCCATCTCCTCCCAGGGCTGGTGCCTTTGTCTGAGCAGATGAATCACCTCTGTCTGTGGGACCTGCCAAGGCACCCAGTGCCACCCAGGGACACCTCAAAGCAGGGCAAATCCCACAGGGTTGTCCCCTGGCTGACAGCCTCTGTCTCAGCCCACAGCCATGTGGCATCTTCCAGCCATAGGGGGAAAAGCACAGCCCAAGGCCAGGCTGGGGAGAGGCTATCTCCCCCAAAAGTCCATACAGAGGACGCATGGCACACCACAGCCGCAGGGCACAGTGCCCACAAAACCCCCAAGCCCCCTGGGGGCCAGAAGCAGCCAGGCAGGCCTCGAGCACCAGCTCCCCAAGGGACAGGGAGAAAGGGTAGTGCCAGCATCTGGTCCTTTTCCTAAAGCCTTTGCAGCCCCCCATCCCCTCTATCAATTCACCCCACCTCTGAGGAACTGATGCTCCTTTCCAAATCCACACAGCAGTGCTGCATAACCCTCTGGTTGGGGATAAAACCTCATTACTGGGTTTTAACAAAACCCTGTCCTGGCCACCCAGAGCAATGCTGGGTACAGTTCCTGCATCTCCATGAAAGCCCTGTTCTCCACAAGCTCATGCAAGAGCTCACACGTATGACGTCACTGCGACACTGACGTTAAAACCAGAGGGCAAAGAAAAATACGCCACACGCATTCATGTAATTAATGACCCTGACTAAGACTTGAGATAACAGGCAATTTGGCAGGACAGTGCTGTCAGGTTGGACGCAGTTGTTATGTTATTAGTGTCCTGCTCCACCTCCTGTGGCTGCTGGCCATGCCAGCTGGCCATGGCAACATGCAGCAAACACAGGCTGCTGGCACCGGGTGAGCACTCCTGGCTGCCAGCTCTGCTTCCGTGGTGGACATTGCTAATGTTGACCCCACATGGGGGTTGCTTGCTGGGGAAACTTCAATTCCTGCATGGACAAAGGGCTCTCCTGGGCATCCCTGCATCACCTCAGGCACCTCTGCATCCTCCTGGGCACAGAAGACCCCTCCTGCATCCCCTCAGGCATCCCTCTGGGCATGGGGGACCCTTCCCACATCCTCTCAGACTTCCCTGCATCCTCTGAGCATCCCTCCTACATCTCTGCATCCTCCTGGGCATGGGAGACCCTTCCTGCATCCCCCCAGGCACTCAGAGTGAAGAGCATCTCACAGCTCCAGCACAAAAACTGCCTTCTCTGGGCTGGCAGAGCCCCAGCAAGCCAGAGTTAATGTCCCCAGCTCCTACTGGTGAAGTCCCAGCTGGCGAGGGAGGCCAAGACCCTGGGACTCGACCCCATATGTTTCCCATGTGAGCTTGGCAGCACTCCCCACGAGGGATGCTGCAAGTGCCTGGCCCTGGGTTTGGCTGTGACCCCCCTGGTGACCACCAGCCCCTGGGGATTGAGATGGGCTGTCCTGGGCTTGGGCTGCCTTGCCAAAATTTCTGAGTCGGCACTTCCGCGCCAGGGAGCACTGACTGCCATGGGGTTAGAGTTACTTCTAACTCCATGGCAGTCAGTGGATAAGGTTTTGAACCATGCAGGATCTCAGCAGGAACCTTCAGGCCACGCTGCTGGGAGTTACATGTTGGGGCCATGGGGTACTGACAGCTGCCGGCGTGGGGTGGATGAGATCCATCTGTCTTCTGCCTGTAAAACTGTTGTAAAATAAGCTGGGCTTTGAAGGACATGGGGCCTGGAGGCAAAGTGAAGCTGTGTCCCACGCTTACACCTTCAGCAGCATGGATGTCCTCAGTCCACCCTGTTGCCTCAAGCCTGAGATATGGGGAAGGTGGAAACACACAGATGTCCCTGAGGAAGACTTTGGGGATGTTGATTGATGAGAACATCCACATGCCCCAACAACGTGCACTGGCAGCCCAGAAAGCCCCACACATCCTGTGTTACATCCCCAGCAGTGTGGCCAGCCGGACAAGGGTGGGGATTCTGCCCCTCTGCTCCACTTTGGGGAGACACCCCTGCAGTGCTGCCTGCAGCTCTGGGACCACCAACAGCAGAAGGACATGGACCTGTTGGAGTGGGGCCACAGAAGACATAGAGATGCTGTGAGAACTGAAGCCTCTCTGCTGTGATGATATGCTGAGAGAGCTGGGAGGTTCAGCATGGAGAAAAGAAGGCTCCACGGAGACCTTATAGCCCATCCCAGTCCCTACAGGGACTCCAGGAAAGCTGGGGACTCTTGATCAGGGAGGGTAGCCATGGGATAAGGAGGAATGGTTTTACACTGAAAGAGGGGAGATTGAGATGAGATCTCAGGCAGAAATTCTTTGGTGTGAGGGTGGTGAGACCCAGAGAAGTTGTGGCTGCCCCATCCCTGGAGGGGTTCAAGGCTAGGTTGGACAGGGCTTTGGTCTGGTGAGAGGTGTCCCTGCCTATGGCAGGGGGGTGGGAATGGGTGATCTTTAATGTCCCTTCCAATATTCTATGATTCTGTGATCTTACCAACACTCAGTGGCTATGGCCAGCTTTGAAGCTCAGCAAGGACGCGTACCAGCAAGTGAGTCTCCAGGGAAAACTGGCTTTCCCCAGAGCAAGACTGTCTGTCCCTCCCCAAGCCACGGGAATGTGATGGAGACATCTCCACCTCTGAGATGGAGACATCTTCCACCCACAGCTGCACTCACACCACCCACCATGGCATCACATCTTCCTGCTCACCCCTATCACACCATGCCCGTGCTGGAGACACTCTGAGACTGTCAGTGAACATTTTCTTTATCTGTTAGCAGAGGAAACACTTCCCCCCACTCTCTAACACTTTCTTTTTGTGATAACCACAATTTCCCAACATCACTGTTACTTTTCTAGGGAGTCTATGGGGAAATTTAGGGAAAAAAAATCTATCATTTGCTCCAGTTGAGGCAGAGCTCAAGGCAGCAGTTAAAGACAAGGCACTGGCAGCTCAGAAGCACCTGGTATCACAAGTGTTTGGTCACCCTCCCAAAATATGCAGGGATTAGTGGTTTATAGAGTGATACGACTGGCAACCAAAGGCAGACACCATGATTTGGTTTCAGGGCTAAGAGGGGTGTTTATTGCCAGGGCACTTGGCCACTGCCTCCTGCCTGACAGATGGCAGCAAGTAGGCATTGCCCTATCATAGAAGGGGGGAAAAAGTAATACCCCCGCCAGGAGGGATCTCTGGAGGTCATCCAGAGATGGCCCAGAACCTCACACTCACTTGTGCATGGCCTCTCGAGGCTTCTCCAGTGAGGCTTGTTGCTCATTAACAGATCCCTCATTTCTCATCAACAGCGGGAGGACAGCAGTCCTGGCAAGCAGTCGGTAACCTGGTGAAGCCACGGCATGAATGCCTGGCCACAGCTCCTGTCCCAGGACCCACGCGAGGATGGTGCCGGAAGCCGGGGAGTGCCAGACGGTGCTGAGCAACAGTGTTCAGATCAAAGCATTCGGCACAAAGCCAATGGCAGAGTTTTGAAGCAGTTAAGTCGGGGGGACAGCAGCACTGCCAACGACCCTGTCTCACTGCTTTCCCACCTGCCAGAGGTTAAGAGGGGCAAAGACCCTCAGTGAAGACCCCTCAAACTGGTTAGGAAACAAGAGGACAAAGTAGGGATGGTGGGATGGGGCTTGTGCGTTTCACGAGTGCACCAAGGTTCCCCCAGCAGCTCTTCTCTCTCAAGCCTGAGAGCTTGCAGTGAGTTTATAGATCCCAGATTGTCGAGCTCTTTACTCTTCCCTGGGTTTCCAGGGTAGGAAGGGGAAAGTTTTGCAATTGTTTGGAAAAATCCCTAGATTCAGAGTTGAGATAGTGCCGGGGGCAAGGGAGTGCAGTGGCCTTTGGGGACCAAAGGGACAGCTGAAAAAAAAACATCTGCTTGGCCAAAACCTGCCTGTGAAGGTTTAGAAAACCCCCACACCCAGTCCAAGGGTACTAGAAAAATGCTGGAAAGCAGGAGAAGATAGTATCGGCCAGAAGCTGAACAATGCAGCAGCAGCAAACAAAGCAGGAAGGTATTTTCAAGCACAAACACACTTTCCGGAGAACATGAAAAAGTCATCAGCAGCAAGTTGTGCTTGAGGAGAGGAAGCGCTGAGGGTGTCACGGGGCAGGACAGGCTGTTCAAGGCAGTGACACTGGCATGGGAAACCTCCTGCTCATCATTTCCAGGCTGTGCCCAGGGAAGGCAGGACCCAGCTGGTCCCCCATGGCAGCTCATCCCCCGGGTGCCTGGGATTTGGTTCTCCTCCAATGATGCGGGGACCCCCAGCCCAGCTCCCTCTCAGCTGTTGCATCCTTCTCCCAGTGCTTTGCAGCACTGGGCTCGCTGCCCAGCACACGTCACCTTGGGACAAGCCTGGCACAATTTTTTTACAGCTGGTTCCTTGGGAAAAATCCGCCTGTTCATTTACTAATTTTAGGGCAGCGAGTAATGGAGCTGAGCGAGTGCTACCTGGCACAAAGGGTACCAAGATAGGTTTTGGCTGGTCATGCCAGGGTAACGATGTCTGCGTGGCTCCGGGGTGCCAGCTCCAAATTTGGACTGAACCAGGTGTCTTGGGAGACCAACCTTGTTCTGCAGGGTGTAAAGCCTGTGGCAGGAGGCTCCCAGTGGAGACATTGGCTCCTGCAAAGCCCAGCCAGCATCCCAGCTTGTCAGGTCGAAACAGAGCTCCACGTAAGGAAGGCAGCATAAGCCAGGAATCTGGCTTTTTAACCTAGAGCAGGGTCCCAGCTGATTGTGCCTGTGTTTTTGCCATGGGCTGATGCAGGGAAACTGCAGAAACAATCATCTGCAGCTTGTCTTAAGCAGAGAACAGAACCTGAACCCCCAGGATTAACACACCTCTGCAGGCATGGGACCTCACTAAAATGCTCCTACCCATGGGAATGTCACGTCCAGCTCCCCGTGCCACCATGGCAGCACCTTGGACTGGTGATCCCATTACAGCCAGCTCCTGCCCAGGGAGGAGAGCACGTCTGAAATTTGAGTTCGCTACATTCGTCATGTCTCAGGGCTGCTTGTTCCCAAACAAACTCCGTTTAGTCACCGCCTAAATGACAGCGACATGAGATGCGGCTGCTTTGCTCCAAGAAAAATCAAAAGGAGGATAAAAGTGAGGGTTTTAATTGCAGGCAAAGGTCTCACAGTGATCCCCTCTCTCCTGGCAGGCCAGCAAGTTCAGTGCCAGGCACACTGAGGTGATTTCACTCTCCTGTTGCCCTCAGTTCTCCCTTTTGGCTCCAGGCAGGGTACGCACACACCCCCGGCCTGCCTGGGTCCCTGCCCTTCTGCAAGATAGAGATGCTCAGCCATTGCCAAAGCTCTGCTGGATCCTGTGTTCATAAGGAAGAAAACAAGTAGGTCCCCATGCTCTGAAAAATAATAAAGGATGCTCTGAAAGCATCACGCCAACAGAAGACACCCAGGAGAGACAGACCCCAACTCTTCTGCTCCCCAGCCCCTTTCTTCCCAGCCCAGATCAGGTCTGAAGGCGCACAAGCAAGACCCAGCCCCTCACTTCAGCTTCAGCCTTCTGCCTTCCTCCTGGCTGGAGGAAATTGCTCAGCATGAATTTCTGCGCTGTTCTCGGGTGGCAGAGCTGCCACCGAACCGGAGGGACAAGGGGCTAGTGGCTCCACTGTCACCTCCCCAAGGCCCATGTGCTGCAGCGAGGCGGGAGGCTGGCCGGGTCCCTGGTTCGGGAGCCGGCGTGCTCCCGTCGAGGCTAAGCTCGGCTCCTGGTGGCCGGCGTGGAAGGGGGATGCTGGCGTGGGAGCACGCTGCCTGCCCCAGTCCCGACGACACGGGGATGGACGCCTGCCCTCATCCTGCTTCCCTCTGCCCGGGTTCCTGTCTGCTCTGAGCAAGCACATCCTCTTCCTCCCCGCCGACTCATCCGGGGCCGGCCGAGCAATGGCATCTCCCATGGGGGCTCTCGGATTCAGCCGTGACTCATTCCGGGAGCGTTGCCTGGGATTCGTTGGGGTGGGGGGGTCAGACGCCGACCCCCGTCCCTCGCCTCCCCGNCCCGGTAACGCCCCTCCCGGTAACGCCCACTCGGCGGGCGGCCCGGCGGAGCGGGGGGGCTGCGGGGATGCTCCGGAGGGTGAGCTGGGGGGATGCTCCGGGGGTTACTCCGAAGGGATGCCCGTCCTGGTTTGAGCGGCACAGGACTAGTTGCTCTCCTCATGCTTCGGAAAACCGTCCTTTTGGAAGGCTCCACTGCCTGAACTGGTGACAGCATTTCCTTCACAGCCAGCTCTGGGGTGCGGGTTTCGAGGTCTCAGTGTTTTCGAGCTCCCCAGGAGCGGAGCCGAGGAAGAGTGAGACCTGGGCACTTGGCACAAGGTGCCAACAGGGTTATTTCATACCATGAAATGCCACATTCCACAGGAATTAGAAAGTTTGCTGAGGAGTTCTCTCTCTCCCTTGATGGCTGCCACCCTGAGAACTCCTTGCCCCGGTGCCAGAGCCCTGAGCCCTTCCCTTCCTCCCAAAGCTGCAGCGCTCGCAGGGTCCCACATTGGCTGTCCCTGTGGGGAGCGCACGGCTCCCTGTGATGGAACTGGCTGGGGACAGACCTCCTGTGTTTTATATTGACATTAGGATCAATGATAGTGTTTTTAGTGTTATTAATGTTAATTATTCAGTTTTATCCTATTAAATCTATGCATACTTCAACCCTTGTGTTTCCTTGTTTTTCCTCAATTCCCCTTCTTTTGAGAGGATGAGTCATCAGGTAAGAGAACAATTGTCTAAATGACAACAAATTGTTGTGGGTTTCTCAAATCATCACAGTACTCCAGAAGGATGCTCCCAGGCGACGCTCCACTGGGATCCCCTGGCATGAGGGATGCCCCAGACCTGGAGGGCTCCAGGCTGCCCGCCAGGGCCACTTGCCCCCGGTGAAGTGGAGCACAGATGGGAGGCTAGGCCAAAAGCAGGTGGACCCATGTCAGTCTCATAAAGTTCAACCAGGCCAAGTGTAAGGTCCCACACATGGGTCAAGGCAAACCCAAGCACAAGTCCAGGCTGGATGGAGAACGGACGGAGAGCAGGCCTGAGGAGAAGCAATTGGGAGTGTTGAAGGATGAGAAGATCCACACGCCCTGGCAATGTGTACTGCCAGCCCAGAAAGCCCCACACACCCTGGGCTACATCCCCAGCAGTGTGGCCAGTAGGGCAAGTGAGAGAATTCTACCCCTCTGCTCCGCTCTGGGGAGACACCCCCTGCAGAGCTGTCTCCAGCTCTAGGGCCACCAACAGCAGAAGGACATGGACCTGTTGTAGTGGGGCCAGAGGAGGACATGGAGATGCTGCGAGGGCTGGAGCCCCTCTGCTGCGAGGACAGGATAAGAGAGTTGAGGGCATTCAGCATGAAGAAAAGAAGGCTCAAGGGAGACCTTATAGCCCCTCCCAGTCCCTACAGGGGCTCTAAGCAAGCTGGGGAGGGACTCTTGATCAGGGAGAGGAGCCACAGGATGAGGAGGAATGGGTTTACACTGAAAGAGGGAGGTTGACGTGAGATTTCAGGCAGAAATTCTTCAGTGTGAGGGTGGTGGGACCCTGGGTCAGGTTGCCCAGAGAAGCTGTGGCTGCCCCATCCCTGGAGGTGTTTGGAGCCAGGCTGGAGGGGGCTTTGAGCAACCTGGTCTGGTGGGAGGTGTCCCTGCCCAGGGCACAGAGTGGGACTGTATGCTCTTTACTGTCTTTTCCAACCCAAACCAATCTGTGATTGTACAATTCTATGAAACTCCCTATTCTGGGGCTGGGGAAAAGCAGAGGAGAGATGAGCTGCCTTGCTCTGGGCAGCCTGGAGCCAGGGTTGCAGAGGTTCCACTCCAGCACTGAGACCGGTGTTGATGCCAGTGAAGTCATCCAAGATAAATCATGTATGGCTATAGTGGACTTGAAGAGGAGCATGCTGAGACCCTCGGGAAGAGCCCAGGGGGACTGTGACTGCATCAGGGATGGGACTGGAGACATGGGAAGGTATAGTTGTTCTTGGACTCAGCACAAAGCATTGCTGGGCACGTTGAGCACAACCCAGAGAGACCAAGGTTTTCCAAAGGCCATTTTACTTCTTTTTGATTGATTGTCTGTGCAGTGATGATGGCCTGATGTCATGGAATGGTAGGCAGGGAGCCTCCACCTCGCTCCCAACTCCACTTTCAGTTTCTGGTAGGAGTGAGGCAGGAGCAGACCAGGGGGAGCTCAGCAGAGATGCCCAGGCCAGGTCTAAAAGGCTGGGACAGCTGGGCACGAGCCCAGAGGTGACAAAGCAAAGGGGGCACTTAATTACACCTTTGACAACTAAAAAAGGGAGTGGGAAGCACCTCTTCCCTATGCCAGCCCCTGCCAGGCCATTCCTGCACTGTCTTTCCCGTCGGGAGCTGGCTGGCAGAGGGTGGCAGCAGCAGGCTGCTTTCCCCAGCTGTTTTCTTCCACTGGAAAAGGTTTTCTGCACACTTGTGCCAGGTCAGACAGATGGGAAGAGGTGACACTGTCTGAGATGCCAGGGAGGTCTCCTGGAGGTCACTCCAGTAGGCTCTGCCTGACATTTGATATCTGAGGGTGCCCCATAGGCAGTACCATTCAGAGGGCTCGGTCTGACCAAGGTGTCCTTCTGTCCTGGTTTGGGGACACACGGACACAGCTGACAGTGCTCTCCCAGGGTCCTTTCTTCCCCCCTGCCAGGTGGCATCCCCACTCCTTAGGCTGGACATCCCTCGCTGCCTGCCCAGGACATGGGTCCCTGGATCTGGGAGCCATAGGGATGGGACGTGGGAGACAGGGCACCCCACTGAGCGGGGAGGGGGGTGGCCCAGGGACAGTGGTCAAGTGGGAGCTTCTAGGGGTGTCTGAGAGGGGCTGGGGAGGTGAGGGGGTCCCAGGAACCACGGGTGTCCCCCTGGGGTGCACCCAGGCTGGTGCACAGGCAGTGGCTGGGGAAGGGATGGGTGGTCCTGTTTGGCAACAGGAGGGGCTGTGCTGGGAGGGGGATTGAATGGGGAAACTGGGGGGTCCAGGAGGACTGAACCAGAGAGAGGGGACTTGAACAAAGCAGGGGCACCAGGGGAGGGCTGG
>VZRU01021121.1:0-17700 GCA_013398155.1 Pedionomus torquatus | reverse complement strand
GGCCAGCCTGGCCAAGATCGGTGAGTGTCCGCTCCTGTCGTGTGTCGTCGCTCCCCCTCCCACCCCCTCCCGGTGACCCGCGGCTCCGGGAGCAGCTGCGTCCACCCCTGGGGCAGGCAGGGTGGGAAGCGGCATCCCGGCGGGTGCGGGGGCATCCAGGCCGAGGGGTGCCACTGCACACCGGGATACAGGTCATGGGGATCAATGGCCAGAGCCTTTCTGGTCACCATCCTCAGCCGGGCTGCGGTGGCCTGGCATGACCCCACACCACATCCTCCATCCCCTTGTGTGGGATGGCAGGCGGTGACAAGGTGAAGGTACAGCCCAAGGGACACTGTGGGGGCCCGGTCCCCTTTTCCCCATGAGGGATGGATGGGTGGGTGCAGAGGAGAGAGGGTTCAGGAGAAGAGGAGCTGAGATGTCCAGCAAGGATGTCCCATGCCCCAAAGGCTGGCACTGCATGTGCCAGCTGGAAGCTCTGATCCTCCGCAGCCCTGGGAAGGGGCTGGGGACAGGTCCCTGTCTGTGGCCTCTTCTGGTGTGTCACCCCAGATCTGCACGGCCTCCGGCTTTCCTGCTCTCCCTGACAAGGACCAGGTGGGTGGGGGGTGGCTCCACCGTGAGAGGCTGTGTGGGAAGGTGCAGGGCTGTGCCCCCCACCAGCACCCTGGGTGACAGGGAGGGGACACTCGTGTGCGGGTGCCCAGCAGAGTCCTCAGGTCTTGCTGGGCCTGGGGGACGAGACTGTGACCTTGAGGCATGTTTCCTCTTTGGGGGCCCTGATGTGGGCACAGCCCCTGTTGTGGTGGGCATGGGCACCCTCTTACTTTGGAGTCAGCTCCAGAAACACAGGTTTGGAAATACACAGAGGAGTCTCTGAGTGTCCAGGGACCAGCAGCAGCAGCTCTTGGTACACAGGGGACAGCTACAGCTGGGAGTAGCAGCTGGCCTCTGCCTGTCCTAAGCACCCTTGAAACCAGTGCCATGGACTTTGCACTCCTCTCTTTCTTCGGCCTTCTCACAAGGGAGGCCTAAAGCATCATGAGGAATGAATTAAAGGGCGTCATGAGCTTAAAAATCCAGCCCTCTGTCTGCAGCTGTGCCACCTCCTACCTGCAGAAGATCAGAGACAATTCCTTTCCCTGGCTTTTATGGTTTTTTTTTTCTCTCAAATATCTCCTCGGAGCTGCTCCCTGTGCGGGTTTCCCTTGATGTGCTCCCCTTTGCCCCTAAGCCAGGGTCATTCCCAAGCCTGCAGTCCTGCCATGCTCTTCCAGGCCTGAGGTGAGCTGATGGCCACCCTCCCGCTCCATCTGGGTATCACAACCCTGGTAGCGGGTACCTCCAGGCTCAACGCATCCTATGGGTCCAATGGATACTCACAGCCCAGATCTGGAGGCAGGGCTGTGGGCAGCACCCTGGCAGAGGGCTGGCACATGCAGTCCCCAGAGTGCACAGGAGCCCATGGAGAAGATGAAGTGGTGGGTGGCAGAGGGCAGGGGGTACTGTGGAGTCCAGGCATAGGCTGGTGCGGAGGAGCAGTGGCAGCTCACAGCCCTGTGACTGCAGGGGAGGACGTAGCCCTGTGACCCAGCTGATAGGGAAGTGACACTGCAGGCTCTGTTCTTGCAGGCAGTCGCAATGCCAGGATGCCCCAGAGCCTGTAAACACCCGGGGTGGGGACAAACTAGCTTGAGTATTGCCTTCCTGCCCAGCAAAACATCATGCAGGCTTTGCTGCCCTTTTCCGTCTGTGGTCAGAGTGCAGATCTGTGTGAACGGGTTGTGGGGAAGAGGGGAAGTGACAAGGGTTGGCCCAAACTTGCTTCTCACCCACGGCTGCCCCATGGGTGGGGGTTTTACCAGCAAATGGATGTTTTTCAGCCCAGCAGCATCCCCACAGGGCACTTGCACCATCTGTCCTTGCACTATCACATCTGTCCCTGGCCCTTTGTATCTTGGTTTAGGTGTTTTGCCGTTTCCCAGGCACTGGAGGAGGTTTTGGCCCCAAGTCCTTCCAATGGCAAATCCTGTATTATGGATGCCTGAGTGTGGATTATGGTTCTGAAGTTAATTCACATGTGGCTAAGTTACTGTTGCTGTGGGAACCTTTAAATGCTGAAATTCTTGACTGGCGTGTGTAAAATTAGAACTCATTCCACCCGTCCCTGCTGGCTGCTCCCCTGTGGTGCAGAGGAGCTCGTGTGCTGCCATTTACTGGGGGGGGTGGGGGGTGGCAGCATCCCCCCTCAGCCAGGGGATTTTGGGACAAGCAACATCATTCCCATCAATGCTGCTCCCTTCTTTGCCCAAGATTTTGGCACATGGGAAAGAATGATGGATGACAGCTAGGACCCATGTCCCCATAGAATCTCTGTGGGCTCTTCTGGGTCTCTCCAGCCAGCCAAGGGCATATCTCTGCAGCACAGGGAGTGCAGATACATTGCTGGAGAGGGGAGCGGGGATCTTGGCTATGCTCCCAAGTGTGCAGAAAGGGGCTGGACGCCTTCTTCCCCTCTTGAGCAACTTCAGAGCTTTGTTCCCGTGGGTGGGAAGTGGTTTCGCAAACTGCCGCAGGCACTGAGTGAGTGCTGTTCGCCCACTGGCACTGCCTTTGCCAGGCTGGCATGGGGTGAACAGGGCTCTGCAGTCATTCAGCAAGAATTTGGCAAGGCTGGAGCTTGGCCAGCCCTTATCTAGGTGGTGAATTTGCTTGGAGGGCTATAGTGTCTGTATGGCCACCACCTCCAGGGCTGAATGATGATGCTTGCGATCCATATTGCCATGAAGATGCTTGCAAGGGCTGGAGCCCCTCTGCTGTGAGGACAGGCTGAGAGAGTTGAGGAGTGGTTCAGCCTGGAGAAGAGAAGGTTCCAGGGAGACCTTAGAGCCCTTCTCAGTCCCTAAAGGGGCTCCAGGAAAGCTGGGAAGGTACTCTTGATCGGGAAGAGGAGCCATGGGATGAGAAGGAAGGACTTTACACTGAAAGAGGGGAGATTTAGATGAGATCTCAGGAAGAAATTCTTTGGTGTGAGTGTGGTGAGACCCTGGCGCAGGTTGCCCAGAGAAGCTGTGGCTGCCCCATCCCTGAAGGCGTTCAAGGCTAGAGCCTTGAACCAAATTGGGCTTTGAGCAACCTGGTCTGGCAGGAGGTGTCCCTACCCAGGGCAGGGGGTGGGACTGGATGCTCTTTAAGGTCCCTTCCAACTCGAACCATTCCATGATTCTATGATTTTAGGAATGACGGCTCCTGGCAGCGAGTGGAGGCAGCTGGGAGTAAGGGTGGACACCCTGGACTCCATGGCCAGGGTGCTTGGCTGCAGAAATATGGTAGAGACTTGGTTAGAGGTATTCTGTGGCTTTTTCCCCTTCAGGTGGTTGGTGATGGAGCTGCAGGTCACGCTGCCCTGGTGCTCACCACTCTGCCTTTCCTGGCTGTGGCAGTGTTCCCAACACATTACAGCAGGGGAGCAGTGCTGGGGTTTGCCAGGGTGGCACGGACAGGGTTTTCACCATGACAAGGAACACCGCAAGTCATTGTGAAGATCTCAATGAGAGGAGAAGTATCCCTTTGCCTCCCCACTTGGTGGTGGGGTCAAAGTTGTTGTCTGTGCTTAGGAACCAGGTCTTTGACATTGAGTTATCTCCTCTAATTCAGAGGAGCTTGGCTGTGGTGAAGGAAAATAAATCAACTAAGATGCTAGGAAAGGAGAAGGGAAGAACACCAGGAGTTGTCACCTCAGTGCCCAGGGTATCCACATCTCAGGGACACCGGGACTGGTTCCAGAAAGGGTAGAGCAGGACTGCGACAGGTTCAGAAGAGAATGGCAAGGGCACAGAGACATGAAAGTCAGGTAATAAAGCACTGCCTGTTCCTGGGCTCCTCTCCAGGTCTGTGCCACTGGAGACAAGACCCTGGACTAGACAGGGCTGTGATCTCTCACAGGGCTGTGATCTGTTAGGATCATGGGGGATCCTAAGGAGAGACAAAGCCAAGTGACCTATGGGTTGATGTGTAGCACATGACGGTAGCACAGCTTTCCTTCTGGCAGGATGACTTGGCACAAGCAGTGGGCACCTTCAGTCCAGCTAAAGGGCTTTTAGGGACTGGATTTTGGGTTGGCGGCAGAGCTGGGCTTGCAGCCAAGTGATGGTGCAGAAGCTGCTCTGATTGTACCTGCGGGGTGCTCAAGGATAGAGGTGGCTCTGGAAGTGCCTGGAGAACTCCCCAAAAGACCGTTTGTCTGATGGCCAAGACATGCTACAGAGTAGGGCAGGATGTCACAAGTGATAGCAGAACTCAGCAATGGGGGGAGCAAAACTGCTGTGACCCTCAACAGCCTTTCCCCAAGCACTGCCCTTTTTGGGGGTGGAGGGTAGCAAAAATACAGCATCCTGCACTAGAGAGGAGAAATCTGCAGGGATGGGGGGTTGCCCAGCTGGAAGCTGGAATGATTTGGGATTACTTGGGGACAAGGCTGCCTGGAGGGGTGAGTCCCCTGTGCCGGCTGGCATGATGTCCCCCTGACTTGTGCCTGAGCTGCAGGCTCATTGCCACATCACTGAGGGATGAATGCCAGGGCATACTCTGCTTGCTTTAGAAAAACATACCCTGTTCCGTGGCAGTTTAAGATTTGCTCCAAACCTTGCGTGGAATAAGCTGATTATTTAAAGCATTGCTAAATCTGCAGCTCCTGCATGCCTGTTTTTTGCATGCAGGTAGTTTAGCTGGTGCTCTGGCACAGAGACCGGCTGACTGCCTAGCGCTGCAGTGTTTGCATGCTGCTCCCTCTTCCTGCTCAGACAGGGCTGCAAACAAGGTCACCCCATCATCACCAGGGCTGAGCATCCTCATCTCTGAGTGGGGTAACGTGTCCCAGTGAACCAGGAGGCCTTTGCTTGAGCAGCAGCTGGCACTGCTTGTGACACTGAATGTGCTCACTGACTGCTTTTGTCCTTTAAGTGCAGATACAAAGGAAAGCAAAGTGGCTTATTAGACAGTGGCTGAGGAGGAGAGGGAGATTTCAAAGAGTCAGGACCTGAAATCCTGACCTGGGATCTACCTGAAACGTCTTCTGCATGCACATGGTCACGAAGCAGGTTTAGGTGCTCCTTTGTCCTCCTTGGGGGCCATCATGCATCAGCCAATCCTTCCATGAAACTTGTGGATCTGGGATGTTCCATCCATGTGCTTGTTTGGCTGATGCTTTTGTTCTTCCTTTCTCTTCTAGTTTTCCACCTGTCAAGGAAGGTGACGTCTGTCGTCCCGGAGAGCTGCCTCCTCATCCTGCTGGGGCTGGGCCTGGGGGGCATTGTATTGGCCGTGGCAAAGAAAGCTGAGTACCAGCTGGAGCCCAACATGTTCTTCCTCTTTCTTCTGCCCCCCATTGTCCTCGACTCAGGCTACTTCATGCCCAGCCGGCTGTTCTTCGACAACATTGGCGCCATCCTCACCTATGCGGTGGTGGGCACACTCTGGAACTCCTTCACCACTGGCACTGCACTCTGGGGGCTGCAGCAGGCCGGGCTCATGGGTGGGTGTACAGGGATGCCCAGATTGGACCACATGAGTCAGGGGGTGCAAAGCACCCCCAAGTTCAGAGCCTTGCTGTGGATTCACAAGAATCGTAATGGGAGCAGGGCCCAGGTATCCTCGGAACAGTGCTCTGGCAGAACCATCAAGCATGCAGGACAAATGGGCTCAGCACTGGGCTGACTCATGTCTTTGCTATTTTTGTTGCCAACCTTGGCTAGTGTTGCTCACTCACTGCTGTGTTCCCTGTCCTTGGCTGCAGCCACTGGTTATGGCTCACTTGGGCAATGTTTTGAGCTCTCCTGAACCTCAAGGAATTGCCTGATGCCTGGACTTCAGGTGGGGCAGCTGAGCCTCCTTCAGTGCCTACCTGCCAGAGGGGGAGCAATTACCTGGTTGCCAAGGGGGACATCCAAGCCCTGCTCCCTTCATGTTGCAGTGAGAATGTGCTTCATGTGGTGGACCCTGGAGGTCTGAAGACACTCCTGGGCTCAACCCACTGCACTCCAAGTTGGGATGCTGCAGCCAGGTCACCAGGAGAAGATGAGGGGCAGGCTTGTCTCAGCCTGATGATCTGGGCTATGGGGCGGGTGGTCTGCCTGAGCTTGGCCCTTCTGTCCCAGCAGATCCAGGCGTTGAAGCTGGGCTGATGGATTTCCTGCTCTTCGGCAGCCTCATCTCAGCTGTGGACCCTGTGGCAGTGCTGGCCGTCTTTGAAGAGGTCCATGTAAATGAGACCCTTTTCATCATTGTGTTTGGCGAGTCCCTCCTGAATGATGCTGTCACCGTGGTGAGTTGGAGCTTGGGGGTTTCTAAAGTGGAACCTGACTTGGGCCAGGGCACTGGTGTTCCCCAGGATGGGCAAAGGATGCAGGTGCCATCCCCAAGCCAGGGGAAGACCCATGCCATGCTCTCTGGGTCTACTCTCCTGGCCTTGGGGGACTTTGCCTACTGAGATGAGCTGTGTCACCTGGCAGATGTGGGGCAGACGATGGCAATGCCTATTCTGCAGGGTCCATCCTGCCCACAGAGGCTGCCCCTCTCAAGGCAGGACGATACCCTGCCTCCCCCAAGGGATTTGCCTTGCCTGCAGGTGCTGTACAAGGTCTTCAACTCTTTTGTGGAGCTGGGCCCAGCACACATCCATGCCATGGACTACATGAAGGGGGTAGGTGAGTATGTGCCCCACCAACCCCTCCAGTTCTTCCTCCAGGATGGAAGTGTAGGGGGTAAGCACAGGTGCTGTTGTACTGTGCGGTGGGCAGTGAGCACCACAACTCCATCCCAGATGTCATATGGAGGGATGCTGGCCATCACCATGGGATGCTTTGGCGTGGACCAAAGCAGGAGCATAGAGTTTGACTAGCCCAGCTCAGCATGGCCATGGGGCACAGGACCTGGGCTCACTCATTCATTGTGAATCCCAAAGGTGCAAACAAATTTTCTCCCCACCAGCTTCCTTCTTCCTGGTGAGCCTTGGGGGCACAGCCGTGGGGCTGCTCTTTGCCTTCCTCCTGGCCCTCATCACACGGTTTACCAAGCGTGTGCGCATCATTGAGCCGCTTTTTGTCTTCCTCCTGGCCTATGTTGCATACCTTGCTGCCGAGATGGTCTCACTCTCCTCCATCCTGGCGTGAGTATCCTGGGCAGCAAGAGGTGGCGAGCAGACCCACTCCTCATCCTGCTATAGGGTCATGCCAGCTCCTTCTGCCCCTCTGCAGAGTCACCTTCTGTGGGATCTGCTGCAAGAAGTACGTGGAAGCCAACATCTCCCAGAAATCCCGCACCACAGTCAAGTACACCATGAAGACACTGGCCAGCAGTTCAGAGACCATCATCTTCATGTTTCTGGGCATCTCGGCTGTGGACACTTCCAAGTGGGCATGGGACACAGCACTGGTGCTGGGCACCCTGTTCTTTATCCTGCTCTTCAGAGCTGTGGGTCAGTCTGCCCTGCTGTGTTTCTGATCCAGCTCTTTTCACGCCAAAAAGTGGTATCCCCCAAGAAAGGCTGGGGCATGAAGCCAGACATGGCTCCTGGCTGGGGTTTTGCCCTGTATCCAGGAGCAGGCAGAACTCTGTTGGCATTACAGGCTCTCCTCCTTCTTATGTAGGCGTTGTCCTCCAGACCTATGTGCTCAACCGCTTCCGCCTCATCCCCCTGGACAGGATTGACCAGGTGGTCATGTCATATGGTGGCCTCCGTGGAGCTGTGGCCTTCGCCCTGGTCATCCTGCTGGACAGGGCGAAGGTGAAAGCCAAGGACTACTTTGTGGCAACGACCATTGTGGTGGTGTTCTTCACTGTCATTGTGCAGGTGAGGATGGGCACCATGCCTTCTTACTCTTGCCCAGAGCTTGTCTGGAGAGTCATATGGGCATGGGTACTTGGGGCAAGTACCTCTTTTGAAGTCACCTTTGGTCCTCAGTGTCTCCTTAAAGTACACCAGTGCCAGGAGGCACTGAGGACCAAAGGTGACTTAAAAACGGGTTGGTAGATGTGTATGTGGCCAGCACAGCTGCTGTCCCCATTCACTTCATGCTGCTTCTGCTCCCCATGCTCCAGCCATGCACCTTCTTGCCCTCCCAGTCTTTCCCTTGCCTTCTCCTGCCATTCCAGGGCCTGACCATCAAACCCTTGGTGACATGGCTGAAGGTGAAGCGCAGTGACCACCACAAACCCACGTTGAATGAGGAGCTGCATGAGCACGTAGGTGCTGGTGCTGGGGGCTGCTTGCCTCCCCGCGCTGCTGGGGCTGGGTGAGGGTGATGCCTGGGCACCCAGGGCCTTGCCACCACTCTCACCCTTTTCTCCTTGCTCAAGGCCTTTGACCACATCCTGGCAGCGGTGGAGGACATTGTGGGGCACCATGGCTACCACTATTGGCGGGACAAGTGAGTGTCTTAGCCAGGATCCTCTGCTAACCATCAGGTGGATAGGGAACATCTGCCAGCCATAGGGACATGGCAGGGTCCCTGTTGGAGGATACTCTGACCAGGCAGGCCATGTGTCTGTCCATCAGTCCATCTGGAAAAGGACCATCTGGCTGATGTTTTGCAGCAGACCCAGGTCCCAAAAGCATCCCAGAGAGAGGTTGTGCCAGTACAGCTGGGGATGCTGTGAGAGCTGGTATCACTCACCTATGCTGGAGTTTCTGGGGGGCCGTGGGGTGTCCCTGGTAGTCGTGATGGCCCTGTGCCTCCCCACAGATGAAACTGTGCTGGGTGCTGAGGAAGGAACAGCCCTGTTAAAGCCTGGGCAGTGTTTATCTGCAGTGTGGTGACAGGAAAAGGATGGGAAAAAAGCAAGTTTCCTGCAGGGGAAGTGCTCCAGCAGGGCAGCTGTGCTGGTTCCAGTCCCACTCCCCTTGCCTCCTGAAGACCCGCTGGTCTCCAGCTTCCCCTGGAAGGCTCAGTGTGTCCCCTCCCCTCCTGTTCTCCCTGGCAGCATATTTCTGAGTCCAGCCTGCTCTCACCGTGCTTTGGACACTCTCAACCTTGCGTGGGCAGGGGGTGCCCAGCTGTGGTTCCCCATGGGAGCTAAACTACCCTTGTCTTCATCTCATGGCAGGTGGGAACAGTTCGACAAGAAGTATCTGAGCCAGCTCCTTATGCGGAAATCTGCCTATAGGCTGCGGGATGAGATCTGGGATGTTTACTACAAGCTGAACATCCGTGATGCTATCAGCTTCGTAGACCAGGTCGGGGCATGTGGTGGGGAATGGGTGGTGGGATGACCCCGACAGGAGCTGGCTGGCCTGGGGTAGTGATCTACTCCATGTATGGCCATGACGTGTCCCCTCTGGCCAGGCAGTGGGGATCCCCCCCACTGCTGCCCTGATGCCAGCCTTGCCATCCCATCCTTCCAGGGTGGCCACGTGCTCTCGGCTGCCAAGCTGGCGCTGCCCTCCATGCCCAGCCGCACGTCCATGTCGGAGTCATCAGTCACAAACCTCCTGTGAGTATGACCATCCCTCCAAACCCAGGGCAGACCTCACTGGACACCCCAAAGCCACACCCTTCCCCAGGGGTGGGTTGTGCTGGAGGTCTGGCGGGATGTGGGCATGGACCTCAGCATCTCCATCATCTCCATCTCCTCCCCAGGAGGGAGAGTGGGAGCGGCGCATGCCTGGACCTGCAGGTGATTGACACGGTGCGGAGCCGCCGGGACAAGGAGGATGCTGCCATGCACCACGTGCTGCGAGGGAGCCTCTACAAGCCACGCCGGCGGGTGAGCACTCCTGGCCATGGCATGTGGCCTGCCCCGAGGGTAGCAGAGCCCCGCAAGAGGAGCAGGGATGGAGGATGCTACATGGGCCAGCTGCTCACCCTGTGTCTCTTTGCCTCTCCCTCGGCCAGTACAAGGCTAGCTACAGCCGTCACTTCATCTCTCCAGATAAACAAGAGCGCCAAGATAAAGAAATCTTCCGGCAGAACATGAAGAGGCGGCTGGAGACCTTCAAGTCCACAAAGCACAATGTCTGCTCCTCCAAGAGCAAGGCCAGGCTGAAGGAAAAGGGCAGGAAAAAGGCAAGCACTCCTCAAATGCCTGCTCCCCTTCCAGCTCTGAGATTTGGCCTCCCCCAGGCTGTAGCCAGTGAGGTCCTTTGGGGGTTAGTTGAGGTGCTGCAGGATATTGGCAGCTCCAGAGCCACTGGGAAGAGCAGTTTGTCTCATCTCAGTCCTGTGTATGCTGTGTCTGAGCATGTGGGTGTCACATGTTCATGTGTGCCCACCACATCAGCACTTCCATGGGGTGGCTGTTCCCTGGGCAAAGGCGTACCAGGCCCTGGAAGAGCCCCATGTTTGTTTTCAAAGAGCACTCAGCATAAAGTAGCCTGGATGTTGGTGCAGATCCAGGCTCAGAAGTGTGGCACTGTGCTGTAAATTAAAAGCCTTGGGTGTCTTCTCTTGTTTGGAGGCTCCTGAAGCCACTTCAGCCCAGCTGTTTGCTGTAGGGTCACAAAAATGCAATGTCTAAGGAGTAGGAACCACTGACTGCCAGCTGCCTTCTAACCAGGGGTGGTAATCTGTGTCCCTGGGGTTACCCTGGCTTGCAGAGCCACCTGGGTTGGTGTTAGGAGCTTGCACAAGGCAGGTCCCAGCTGGTCCCTCTTCCTTCGCAGAAGAACATCTCTCTGACCAGCGATGCACCCAATGGGAAGACGCACAGAAACGTCCCCTGGCAGGAGGCAGGTAAGGCAGGTGGCAAGCAAGGTTTGTAGGTCCTGGGCAAGGGGGGCTAGTGGGGTGGGGTGGAGCAGCTCCCTGTAACTGCCTGTCCACTGACAGCACCCCCAGTTGCACTAGCACCAAAACCTTCTCCCATGGGTGCAGTCCTTCCTCCACCAGTTGTCCCATCCTCCAAACCAACTCCTCCCATTTTGCTGCAGCTCCTGTCCTAGTGATGGTCAGCTCAGAGGAAGAAGAGAGCGATAGCTCAGAGACAGAGAGAGAGGATGATGAAGGGATTGTATTCGTTGCTCGAGCCACCGATGAGGTCCTGCAGGGAAAGACGACTCCTGGTAGGCACTGGGGCTCCCATGCCAGGGCAACTGCTGTTGGGTGGCTTGTCCTTTTTCCACCTGGGGAGCAAAGTTGCCCTGGCCTGGGAAAAACCAAAGGCAACACAGCATGAATGGGAGAATCACTCTACTCTGTGGCTCTGGAGGGACAACAGCTGGGCTCCCTGGTGGCTCCTGCATCCCTGGGCCAGCTGGGCACCTGGAAGTTGTTGGTTCTGCAGCACTTGCAGGGCCCAGGAAGCGAGCAAGAGCTGCGCCTCACTGTCCCTCCTTCTGCCCGTCCAGGCAGCCTGGATGTCTGCCCCAGCCCCTGCATCATCCCGCCATCACCTACCTTAGCAGAGAAGGAGCTGCCGTGGAAAGGAGACCAGGCTGATCTGGCTGTTTACGTCTCCTCGGAGACCACCAAAATTGTGCCAGTGGATATGCAGAAGGCGTGGAACCAAAGCATTTCCTCCCTGGAGAGCATCGCTTCCCCTCCAGGTATTGAGAGCGGACCTCAGCAGAGGAGATTTGCCTGCCCTGTGCTGGAGGAGCAACCCCAGTCTGCGAGCCAGGTGATGCAGGAACAGAGCTCCCACTTCCAGTTCCCCAGCCATGTCTCTAAGATTGGCAGATCGCAGAGCGACAGCAGCCCGGATGGGGCTGAGCAGGCGGAGCTGCAACCTTTGATGGCCACAGAGGATCAGGGCAGGATGCTGCCCACCACTGAGCCCAGATGGCTGATGTTCAACAGAGCGAGCCACCTCTGAGGCAGATGGAGGGTGGGGAAGGGGTTGGGGGCTGTGGATGGGCTGTGACCTGCTGACCACTCTGCTGTCTTGCATTGTAAACTTCTGTGTGTCTCCATAAACTCCAGGAGAGCCAAGTACTCTTCCCAGAGCTGTGCTCCAGGGTGGACTTTGCCCATGCACCTGCTGATGGAAAACTGGTTGATAATTGGGCTTCATGCTGCAGCAGCAGGTACCAACCCCTGTCCACCCAGGGAGGCACCAACCCCAAACCTCTTTCTTCCTCTCTGGTTCCTACTCATCTTCACAGCACTGGGAGGCCAGAGATGTTCCTCCCAGGGCTGGGATCCCAGCTGGACTTGATCCTGTTGTGGTTGTGCCACCATGAGGTCTGGATGTCTTGGCTACTTCAAGGTGGTTCTTCAACAGCATGCAAGGAGCTCAGCCAGGAGCTTGGCCAGAGATTCACTCCTTGCCATGGCAACTCTGTGTTCCTCATATTGTAGAGGTAGCACAGAGGCAAGGCCATGCCTTTCTCAGGACTGGGAGCAGCGCTCCTGGGGTTTGGCTCCACCAGGAGCCAGCCTAGTGAACCTGTATGCACAAGGACTCCTCTAGCAGCCAACCTGCTGTGCCAGCCTCACACCTCTCCTCTGGATGTGTTCCCAGTAGCTGCTGTGTTCAGCTTTCTGGCTTTGCTGAGAGGCAGCTGCTCTGCACAGCATCCTTGGCATTCCCCCTGCCCACCTCCCAGTCCCTCCAGTTGCCTAGGAGCCCATCAGCTGGAAGGGCTGGTCATGGAGTGAGCAACAGGTATGAATGTACACTGGGAACAGTGGCAATGGGCAAGAAATGAGTGTGTCTTCAAAGGTCTGTCCCAACTACCTGCCTCTCAGCCACCACTAGGCACCCCTGAGAGGGTGGTGGGACACGGTGGCAATGGCGCACACAGGTGTGACCCCAAGGGCCAAGACTTCCTCCCCAAGTGCTGGTTGGCATGCAAAAGGTTAGCACAGCAACTGGGCACCAGCAAAGTGGGAGGGTTGGGGATGTTCTTCTTGGGGAAGAATGGGGACTTGGGCTGGTAATGCCCCAGAACAGGTAACTAACTGCCTGTCCCAGCTAGGGGGGGGGGCGGCAGGTGTCAAGAGGACACTTAGATGCAGCGGGTGAGTGAGCCCAATGTGGGGTGAGCTGGTGGTACACCCTGGTACTATCAGCAAGGCTCAGCAAAGGCTGTTCTGCTCTGAACCTGTTCCACCAGATGAGCATGAGGTTTTTAAAAGGTTTTTATATAGTTTTGCATTTCTGGTATGCCTTTTCTGGTTTTGATTTCTGATATTGGGCCATACTAAATCTCTAGCTGGGTCAGTGTTTTCTGTAGCCATGGGCACAACAAACGACTCAAGACTCAATACCTTATTTGCAAGAATATTGTTTTAATGTGAAAATATATGCAGAGTATTTTGTAATGTTCAATAAATCGGAGTTGGAGCAGACATTGCATTCTGGTCTCTCTGCTGTCTTGGGAACCTGGGCTTGTCCTGGTTCCTGCAGCTCCTGCTTCAGTTGTCCCTGTGCCTCTGCGCTCTTCTCTTCCTGAGGCCACAGCCCTGCTCTCAGACTCCATGTACTTAATTGGATTTCATAGTTTCCATAATGTTTGTGGAAATGAAATTCTTTCCAAAGAGAAGGTTGCCTGCAGCCGTCATTAGCCCATGCCTTGGGCAGCAGCCAGCAAGAGGCCAGCAGAGCCATGTCCACACTTCCTCTCTCTTTGCCAAAAATATGGTTGAAATGGGTCTGTTTCAGGGTATTCTGGATCGCAGGAACCTCCCTGTATCAGGTTGTGCTTGCTTTGCTCTTCCCTCGATCTGCTGGCTCCATTTCTCCTAAAGGAGAGTAAATGCGGTTTACTTTACATTTACTATGTTTGGCTTAGATTCAACCTGGCATCTACCATCACCCCCAGGTCCCTTTTGGCAGGGTCCCCATTCAGCTTCCTAGCCCCAAGAGCATTTCACTGATCCCTCAGAAAGCTCTGCCTCCTTCTATCGTTTCCTATCTACCTCGCATCCCACCATCCAGGGATGCTGGCTGAGCTGAGCTCTGCATGCCAGACCTAAGCACCAGCATTTTCTGCAGACACAATGGTCTTGGCAGGGCACCAAGCTGTGTGGACCAAGCTGTTTTGCTGGAAGCGGTGGGTCTGTGGCATTCAGGTCCTTAGAGGAGGAAAAGCAGACATCTCAGCTTTGGGAAACGCTGGGGCTGGTTGCTGCTCTCTCACAGGGTTATCTGAGCCTCACAGCTAATGTGTGTACAGGCTCTCTGTGCCACCAGTTTAGAGCCTCCTCTTCCCACCCTTGACCCCAGCCACATTGTGACCACGGATCGTGGCTCCTACCACACTCTTCCCCACAGGGTTTTCTCAGTTTTTATTCCTGTGAACCAATCTGTATTTCTGTATTTCTGTATTTTAAAGGGAGAGACAGCAGGCAGCATCCTTCCTGCACAGGACCACTCTCATTCTTCCAGCACAGTACAGAGCTGTCTCCTTCAGCCTAAAAATACCAAAGTGCTTCAGTGGAAAAACACAAGAACTGGGCCAAACCACAAGCATATATGCCCAAACCTCTGCTTCTCCAGCACGGAGTAAAGCACAGCCCAAGGAGCTGCCTGTCAGGCTGTAACCCAGAATATACAACTCTGACTGTTATTATAAGCAACTCCATCCTGGAGCTGCCTGATTCTTGCAGACCCATCATTTTGCACACAGGCTTCTCCTTAGAGCCTGCCATTAGATTCGCACAATTTTTTCCACCACGATTTTACTTTCTCCGATGCTCAGCTCCTCCAGTTTCTCCATGGTACCCAGAACTCGTGAAGTCAGCAGAGGATGCAAGGCAGCTCTGGTGACACGGGCACCAGCTGGATGGAAGAGCCAAGCTGTAGGCGATGGATTGGTGTTGGCTACCTCCCAAGTCAGCTGAGCAGCCGCATTGCCCAGTCGTCCTAAAATCACCACCTCACCACTGCACAGCACACGTTGGACCATCAGGTAAATTTTAAACTGGAAGGGGCTGGGGAGGTCTGCAGTCCAACCCTGGCTCTATGCAAGGCTGGTGGCAAAGCTACAGCAAGTAGCTCAGATCCTTCTCTAGCTGGGCTTGGAAAGTCCCCAAGGATGGAGATGTTACCCTATGACAGAGCCATAGCATGGAATGATTTTCTCCTTACGCCCAGCAAGAATTTCCCCTGGTGCAACTTCTTGCTGTTGCCTCTTGTCCTTCCAAGGTATATGTCTGAGAAGAGCTGGGCTCTGGTTTCTCTGTGCCCTCCCTTCCCTCCTTGCCTTGCCTTCCTAAAGCTGGTTCTCTCTGATAAACATATATCTGTATCTATATCTACATCTATCTATATCTATGTCTATATCTATATCTATCTTGCCCTGGGAAGCCCCAAATTGGAACCAGTATCCAGTTGCGTCTCACAGCTACCAAGTCAAGAGGAATAATAATTTCCTTGAGCCTGCCAGCTTCACATTCTCTTTTGCAGCAAGGGCACTGTTGACTCATGGGCAACCTTGTGTGATTTTTCATTCTGCTGTATTTCTGGAGCACTTCTGACACCCTCGTGTGATCTTTTCACGCTGTCTAGTACAGGCACAAGCAATGGGAAGCTAGTGCATGGGAGCCCAGCTTCCTACCTCCCACTTGGCCCAAGAAAGCATAAAGCATGGCAGGTGCTTTGGCCACATTTTTATGGAGAACAGCAGGAAAGCAAATGCAGGACAACTGAAGAATTCAGACCGATTGTGTCAGGGAACACACAATTTGGAGGTGCATCAGTCCATCTCTGGTCTTTCCTGCTCCTGCCTGTGCGTCCATGCATCCATCTCACCTGGACATGATCAGGCTTGAACACCTCTCTGGAATTCTCCTGTGTTTGTCTTTCTGCTCTCCGCATGTGAAGCAGCCATCCCTTCTCTGTGCTTTTCCTGGATGCCTCCTCTGCCTGTTGGTGGGGGAAACGATATCTTTTCACTTTGGCATCACTTCTGGAGGAGTGGGTGCCAACTCTGGTTGGTGCAGTCACACAAAAGTTGCTTGGCTGATGGGATGTGAGACGGCCATGAGCACAACGGCTAGTAGCTGGTGATGGAACTGGGATCCATTGGCAGCCAGGATGGATAATGAGGAACAGATTTGCGCTGGGCAGTGGTTCCCACGCTGTATTCCAGGACAGAGCAGCCAGGAAGGGAGAGCCATTGTGCTTTGCACTGCACCCCTCTGGTGTGTGTCAAGCCGGCCCCTCATCTTGCCTGTGTTTCCTCGCTGGCTGCCAGCGCTGAGCATCCCTGCAAGAGCTGGGGACTGCTCTCCAGTGGCTGTGCCACCGGCCAGGCCAAAGGGCTGGCTAGGAGGTTTTCCCTGGACCCTGGCTGTGGGGGAACAAGCTGCAGCGTGGATGGGCTGACAACAGAGGAGACCAGTGGGATCTTGAGGTCAGCAGGAGCTGGGTCGGATGATCCACACCCCCACTTCATGGTTTAGATTTCTCTGCTTTTGCAGAGAGGAGCAAACGTGGCTGTGGGACTCCCTGCCCTAGAAAACGGCATGGCCAGGTTTCTGCTCCAGGGGACTCTTGCAGAACAGCCAGGATGGATGCTGACATAGCAGGCTGCTTGGATTTCACTAGTACCCCAGGTCCTAGAGCTGCAATCTTCCCCACAGCCAGAGCTGTTCCTTGCAGCTGCAGGGAAGAAAAAGATGTCAGAAGAAGCCACCTGGACTCCTCTCACCTCACCTTCTCCTGGCATCTAGCACTGTGCCACCCCAAAGATAAATGAAACCTGTGGTGGGTTAGTTGGAGAGGGAGGGTGCTCAGGTATGGTCCCGTCTATATCAGACCACTTGTTGACTAGAGCCTGATGGCAACCCATGAAGAAGAGCTTCACAAGGGATGCCAGTGGAGACTGGACGCTGCAGACAGGTATTTGTGCAGAGGGTGATCTTTGCCCATGGAAAGCTTTGCCTCCCAGTTAATCCCATGCTGTTGAAGTCGCAGAGCCAGGTAAAGCTTGTCCATGGCTCCTTGCTGGATGGGGGTAGGCTACCTTCTGGGCTATTTGCACACCTGGAGTCTTACTATGTGCCCAGTGGTTTTGGGGACACTGAGGCTTTCACAGGCAGCTGGATGGACCCAGAGATGCCCTGAGAACCCTCCTGGGCTGGACCAGGGCTTGCCAGGATCACACAAGTAATACTCGTGCAGGGGTCACCCCCTCCAGGTTCCTCCTGGAGGAAAGGTACCTCAGAAAAAAGGAAGCAACTATAAAGGCCAGGAACAATGTTTTCACAGGCTGTGGCATGGGGCTGGCTGATGCCAGCCAGCCGGTGAAGGAGCACAACGCTGTCTTTGCCGGGGTTGCTAGGCAAGCAGGTTAGCCAGGCTGGTGGCCAAGAGTTAACAGTTAACCAGTGACCCCAGTTTCTTTGTTTTCTCCTGCTAGGGAACAGACAGAATTGTTATAAATGTTTGGTTTCCACCCCCTCAGTGTTCAAAGCAAACAGGAAATTACAGAGACTAAAGAGTGCAATAAAGAGTAAAGAAAGTATAGCAGCTACCTTGCTGCGCTTGGATTTGTCTACAAATCCAGCTCCAAGTGGGCCATCACTTAGCCAAAAGCAACTAAAGCGCCCCCAAACTGCTAGAAATGAGGGGACCCTGTCGCCCCTTGGCCCTGGGGCCTATTGCCTCAGGAGGCGGGGGTGCAGGAGACCACCTCCCCTCAGACGAGGGTTAACGGGCAATGTCCGTGCGGGGCAGGGCCGGAGGGTCTCCACCTCACGGAGCCGGTTTCTCCTGAGGCCTGAGGTAGCGGGGGAGCCGCGGAGGCCGCCGCTGCCC
>VZRU01021120.1:0-27907 GCA_013398155.1 Pedionomus torquatus | reverse complement strand
TTTTTTTTTTTCCTTTTTCTATTTTTAAAAATCCCCCCCCAGCCACAGTGGGGGGAAAAGGGGGATCATCAGGTGCCTAATCAAGGGGCACTGCATGCTGGGACCTGTAGTACCTGCAAACTGTACCCACTGCATGGAGGGCAGCAGCTAGCCATGGGCTGCACTTCTTCCCCTCTAGGTACGAGCGGGTATTGTACATGTGAAGTGAACCCTTCTTTCTGCTGCTAAGACACTGGAGTTCAAGAGCGAGGGATGTGTGTTTACTCGCCTTTCAGCAGAGATGCTCCAGATTTTCACACAGCATGCAACCTATAAAGGGGGGATGAACAGTCCCAGAAGCATTTTGGACTTGGCACCGTGAGCAGTAAATTAAGAGGAAACGAAGCTTAAAAGCAAGACAGGGCAGCCCTGAACAATGCACATGCCGTGGTCACTAACACACTTAGAAGTACCTCTCCCGGCAAGGCTGAGATTTGCCTTCCTAATACTGCGGTGCCTCTCTTGATGGTTAAAAAGGCCCAAACAAGAGAGAAACAAAGGCTCTTTTAAAACATTTTTCTACTGGGAGGAAAAAAAAAAGCCCTGTGCATCTTGTTCTGGCTTTTACCCTCTCTCTTTCTTTTTTTTTTTTTAAACACATAAAATATTTTAAAAACCATTCACATACTGTTATTCAAGAAACTGGCTGTATTACTAGGGGAAAAAATAGCCCATCTTGAGAACAAAGGCTAGCTCTGTGTGTCTCTTTCTCTCTCGCATGCCCCCTTTACTCACCTACTCCGAGTTCCATCAGCATCTGCTCCAGGGCTTTAATCTTCTTCTGTCCCACCGAGCTTGGCAGTTTCATCTGGAACACAAAGGTAACAGAGCCACACAGCTCAGAGATAGCCCTCACTCACAGCCGTCTAGTTCAAAAGGCAAGAGAGCTTTTCTTTTTATAGTGCAGGGGGAACAAAAAAAGAAAGGGAGAGAAAGGAAAATCAAGTGGTAAGAGAGGGAGACAGGGGCTGAAAGTTTTCAGACTAGGTCCGAGGGCAGGTATTGAAAAGCCCGGTCGTGAGGGCTTTTATTTTCTCTCTCGTGTGTGTGCAAGACACGCTGTTTTACAGTTTCCATGTGTCACTGAATTAACAACAAAAGTTCTTCTTGGCTTCAAACCCTCTCCCGCGGTGCCCAGCCCATCAAAGGGCTCATTTACACAGCGGCTAATGTGCAATGCTGCCCTACTTTATTCGCTTTAGCCAGCCTGATTAGACTCATGCGCTAACAGACTCACTTCTCCTTTTACCTGCTGAGCCCCAGACCTGTGGGATTCATTTACAGAGCAGGCTTTATAACAAAGGGGAGAGACAGAGAGAGCACAGTTACTTGACTGGCGGAAGTGTGAACACACATTTACATCGGAGCTAAGGGGCTAGGTGAGAGAGGAAGCATCAGATGTGAGCTATGAAAGGGACTTGGAGCTGGCCAGGAGAGGAAGAATGCATACACTTAGCAGGGTCCTTCCTCTGCATTCATTTGGGCTCTAGCAGGAGTGCTAGCTGCTCAGACCAAGCATTTATTAGATTACAAGCAGCACGAACACAGCTGGCACAATATGGCAGGGAGAGCAGGTTTCCAAGAACAAACGAAAGCACTTCCCTTTCTCAGCAATGCTAGAAGACAGTCCAGGAAAGAAATGGTCCTCAACACCACAGTGTCCAACACCTCATTGCACATGGTCGTAGGTTGTCATAGAATCATTCAGGTTGGAAAAGAGCATTGGGATCATCAAGTCCAGCCATCAGCCCCGCTCTACAAAGTTCTCCCCTACACCATACCCCCCAACACCACATCTAAACGACTCAAACACATTCAGGGATGGGGACTCAACCATCTCCCTGGGTANCTCCCTACTTCTGCTGGTCACGTTATTTCTTATACAAGCCAAGATGCCATTGGCCTTCCTGCCCATCTGGGCACACTGCTGGCTCATATTCAGCCACCTGTCAACCAGAACCCCCTGGTCCCTTTCTGCCAGACAGCTCTCCAGCCACACTTCTCCATACCTGTAGCAATATATGGGGCTGTTGTGGCCCAAGTGCAGGACCTTGCACTAGGCCTTGTTGAAGCTCATAGTGTTAACACTGGCCCATTGACCCAATCTATCCAAGTCCCTCTGCAGAGCTTTCCTGCCCTCATGCAAATCAACACTCCCACCTAACTTGGTGTCATCTGCAAACCTGCTGATGGCATACTCTATATCCTTGTTAAGATGACCAATAAAGACTTTAAACAGAAATGGTCCCAATACTGAGCCCTGAGGAACACCACTTGTGACTGGCTGCCAGCTGGATTTAACTCTGTTGAGCACCACTCTTTGGGACCATCCATCCGGCTTGATCCAACAGATCATACGCTCTTCTAGGCCATGAGCAGTCAACTTTTCTGTGAGAATTCTGTGGGGGACAGTGTCGAATGCTTTTCGAAAGCCCAGGTATACAATATCCACAGCCTTCCCCTCATCCAATTATTGGATCATCTTGTCATAGAAAGAGGTCAGGTTTGTCAGGCAGGACCTGCCTTTCATAAACCCATGCTGATCCCCGAGTTGTCCATTACGTGGTTTGTGATGACACTCAAGATGATCTACTCCATGACCTTCCCTGGTATCAAGGTCAGTCTGACAAGTCTATAGTTTTCAGGATCCTCCTTTTGCTCTTTCTTGTAGATGGGTGTTACATTTGCTACCCTCCAGCCCATCGGGACCTCCCCAGTTAGCCCAGAAAAATAATGGAAAGCCACTTGGCAAGCATGTCCACCAACTCTTTCAGCACTCTTGGGTGTAACCCATCTGGCCCCATAGACTTGTGTGCATCCAGGCAGTGCAGCAGGTCACTGATCACTTCCTCTCTGATTGCAATGTCCTCGTTCTGCTTCCTCTCTCTGTGTCCTAGCTCCTGAGGCCAGGTCTCCAGGGAACAGCTAGTTCCACTACCAAACACAAAGTAGGCGTTGAGCACCTCAGCCTTTTCCTCAGCCTTTGTGACTATGTTTCCCTCTGCATCTAGTAAATAAGGGAGATTTTTCCTAATCCTCCTTTTGTTGTTAATGAATTTATAGAAACATTTTTTATTACCCTTAACAGCTGTAGCTAGGTTGAGCTCTAGCTGCACTTTGGCTCTCCTAATTTTATCCCTGCATAGCCTCACTACATCTTTATAGGCTTCATGAGAGACCTGACCCCTTTTCCAAAGGTCATAGACTCTCCTTTTATTTTTGAGATCCAGCCAAAGGTCCCTATTTAGCCAGGCCGGTCTCCTTCCCCACCTACTAGATTTTTGGCACACAGGGACAGCCTGCTCATGTGCCTTTAAGATTCTCTCTTGAAGTATGCCCAGCCTTCATGGACTCCTATGTCCTGTTCTTCCATAACCAACCCTGGGAAGGTGAGTTAACACCTCCTTCCCAGGGATCACCATCACCAGCCTAAGCTGCCCAGCAGGCCACTGTATAGCCAAGAAGTGAGAGCATCCTATTCACTGCTTACAGACTGGTGGTCCCAACCTTGGCCAAACCAGGAGTCTGCAACACTAGGCTGGGAATGCACTGAAGGAAGAGCCATTCTTTGCTCCACCTTAAAACTGGCTTCTGAGGTAAGCTCACCAGAGGGTCCCATGGTCACCTTACTTCCCATAAGCCATAGGCTGAAGTTCCCCAAAACAGACAGCTCAATGTCAGTCTCTCAAGTTAGGCCCATCTTTTCAACTGTGTTCACTGCCCCAACACAAAAATGACAAGAGACACCATCTGGAATTACTTAATTCCTTTGAAGCAGGAGCACTGCATACACATACACAAACGCTGAAAATGCAAACCTTAACTCAGCCGTGGCTGCATGTGTTCCATCAGCAGCTCCACAACCCCAACACAGGATCCACTGGGAAAACCTGCCTTCTCTACCACATCACTTCAGTCAAGAACACAGAGTGCAGACACCACAGAGCAGCCCAGGGGATTAGATCTTTCACAGTATATGCTAAGAAGCACCTGGTCCTTTTGCTACATATTACCACCACAGCTAAGACTCCAGCAAAAAGGACCAAGAGGACCATTAGGGGAGGATATCTAAGAAACCAACCTGACCCAGAGGGTCTAAAAGGGGCACTAAGGAAATAGGAAAACTTGACCCCAGCACTGCTAGGGACTAGAGGATGTCTCTGTCTTTATATCCTGAAGGTCTTTGGCTTAAAACTGGGGTTTCTATGTAGCAGTGAATTTCATACTTCAGAGACTGAATCTTCACAAACAGCAATTATTTTAGCAGAAAAAAAAAAGGTTGCCAGAGGTATCAGGTATTCAGTCAAGTCTTTAGTCCAGAGTCTTAACTTGAGCAGAACCTTACTAAAATAGGTTTTCCCAGGAGCTCTGATGCACAGATTACCGCACCAGTTCTGCTAAAGAGAATAAGAACAGGGTAGAGCCTTAAGATAAGGAATCCCAGAGCACTGGGACCGGGGATGGCTCTGTTTATTTGGTGGATGCCATACTGGAGACAGCAGCAGGATGCCAAGGAAGGAAAGGTCACTTAGCAGAGTTTGGCAGGAGACAGAATGGCTAGCCTGGAACATCGGGAAGAGATTTCTGAGAGCAAGAAGCCTTGGTCCAGAGATCTGTTCTGCCCCACAAGGAATTGCACAGAACATTTAAGACAGGCCAGGTACCCAGCTCTGCCTCAGCTGGGAGATGTACAGACAGACAGTCAAACATGTGTTACCCTTAGCTTACAGGACGCAATAGCTCTGGACCACAATACTGCTGTGATTATCGGAGCCCTGAGAGTCTGTATTCACCCCTGTCCCTAACACAAACATCACAGTCTTTCCAGCTAAAGGCAGGATTCCCTTCTGTTAAATACCAGCTGGCAAAAGCATGCTGGGCTTCAATGCCAGCTTCAGAACAAAGGACAAGAAACAGGAAAAGTTCACATGTGGCTAGGCTAGGTGGACTGACAGGAGGTCTTGGTTTGTTGGTTAGAGGAAGAGCACAAGCTTTTCTCTTGGGAGGCTTCCACTAGTTCCACTAGAACTGCTGGCAACACAAACTATTAAACTGGCAAAGCCTTCAGCTGTGATGTGTATGTCCTGCTCACGTCCCACAGGAGTCTGGTCAATGAATACCAAGCCAAGGTCTTCACTGACACTCCTGAAGATTAGAGGATGGAGCAGAGAGAGGCAGGACAAATTAATTTAACTTCAAAGAAAGGAACACTAGAGATGCTGAAGAGGAGCAGGGCTGTGAGTTTAGTTTAAAAACACATCAATTAAGCTTCCTTTTAATTCAGGCAGGAGGATCTGGCCTGCAAACAGGAAGGCTTCATTGGTTTCTCAAAGCAAGAGTATATTTTAATTTTACCATCATTAAGAAAATGTTATGATTTATGTGGCTGCTGTCGGACTAATATCTTTAGAATTTAGCTGGCTAAGCCAATTCATCTCTAAGACTGATGAAGGCTGATTGCTCTCTATGCAAAATGTATTAAAACTAAATGAGCAGTCTATTACTCAAATGCTGCTGATAATCTGTTAGCCAGGGTCCGTTAGCTGGGCTGCCCTGTTGCAGGAGAGAAGCCTTCATACACTATACGGCTCTGATAAGCCAAAGATTACTTCAGCAAGCCCTTCTTTGTTTTGATCTTTTAAGTAGATGTCCAAAAATGCACCAGAGTGCTGGAAGCGGTGTGTCACCTGCCCTCGTTCCCAAGGAATGAGGCAATCCACAGGGACCACAGCAGCACAGAAAAGAGCTTTCTGGCTTGAGAAGCGTGTGCTGGGGGGCACGTGGTTTCTGCAGGCCATATCTCTGCATTAATGAAAACACCACGCAGTGCAATCTCGTTGCTTACACCACGGCTCCTGGGATGTTCTTGGCATTGTCATGGATCGAGTCCTCTGCAGGGGCTGAAGAAAATTATGTTCCTTGGAGAACTCTAGCGAGCAACCACAGCTTCTGAGGTGAATGGCATTTGCCCTTTTCTTTCCTTCCTTATACTAGACTATTATTGTTATTTATTATCTTTAAAGTCCCCGTATAATAATAATACCTGGGAAACAGATTGCTCCAGTCAGAAAACTGATTAGCTGGGATTTTTGAGGTTACTATATTTTGGATGCTCTTCTCCTTTGACAGCCTCTCCCTACAGCCCTCTTTGCAACTCCAGCCTGCTCTTATAATTACACCAACATCGCTTTTGATTTAAGGACTGTAATCCTTTGTCCTTGCTATAAACAACCTGCATTAAACACATGAACTGCATGTACCAAGAGAAAAATAAATAAAGAGCCACAGAAAATTGTGTGAATCAACACCATGGAGCCATAGTACCATAGCATACCTATGAAGAGAGGAACCTTGCCTGATGCAGGGTCACACAGCCTCTGCTGGACTGCGAGGCATGGAGGACACTGGTGCCGACCCAGTCTGCTCCCCTCTAAAGGAGGAGGGCACTGCTCAGGAATTGGATCAGGCAGCTTAAACAGATGAACAGGGCATCCGCTGCACTTTCACAGCAGGGGTTGAGAGTCCTGGGAAGTGGCCCTGAGCAGTTCAACTTCTATTGAGGATCTCACCATGGAGTACCCTTGGGGTTTTGAATGATTCAGGATTTTTATTTAATGCTCAAGACATTCTGCCAACAAAACCTTGCTAATTCACACTAACGACTAGGAGACCTACTGCAAATTAATTGCTAATTGGCAAAATTCATTACATGAACAAACACAGTAAGAAATAACTGAAGAGATAACCTCCCCAAACAGATCTGGTTAATTTATTTTTGTGTGCCATTGATTTATGCTAATACTTTTAAGCACAGTTGTAAATGTATATTTTAGTATATTTTTTGAAGAGTATTGAAGTCTAAGTAATAGCAGAGCTTGCAACACAGTCCCCTCTAATGTCTTACAGCATCACCGCCCGGCAGGCTGAGACTGTCATAGGGATCCGCATTAAGAATGGAAGAGATCTGCAGGATCCACAGACGGATTCAGCAGGTCCCGTGTGTGATTATATCTATATGGTCAGCTTAAATGTCCTGCTCTCACTTTCTTCATAAATGCTCCATTTCTGGTACTTACAACTTAACCGAAAAAAAATTAAAAAAATCCCACTTTCGTGCTGAAATCTTTCATTTGGTCTATCACTCTCGTGATTTAACCCCAGCCAGGATTGGGCAACTAGGAACACACAGCTGCTCGCTCATTCCCCCCACCCAAGTAGGGTAGGGAAAAGAGGGAGAAAACAAGGGGAACGGGAAAAAACTCACAGCTGAGTTAAAGATAGTTCAATAGAACAGTAATAGAAAAGGAACAAAAAAAAATAATAAAAGAATATATAAAGTGATATAACACAAATTGCTCTCACCACTCAAAAATCAGTTGCACAGTCCACCCCAAGCAGGGATTGTGGACCCCTCCAGCCAACTCCCATTTACATACTGAGCATGACATTGATGGTATGGAATACTCCTTTGGCCAGCTTGTCCTATGCTCCCCCCAGCTTCTACGGGAAGCTCAAAAAGTCCTTGACAAAAGTAAACATTACTTAGTAACAACTGAAACAATATGTGTTATCAACATTCTTCTACTAAACTCAAAACACAGCAGCTACTACAAAGAAAAGTAACTCTATCCTAGCTGAAACCAGGACAATCACCAAAATACAAGGTTTTTAAAATTAAACAGTGGGTATTCGGGTATTTCATATGTACTGCCCCTGATGCTGCACTTTGCTTTAATTCAGTTTTGAAACAACTGTTTCCTTAAACTCAACCCTCCCCAACCCTAAGCAGTATGACTGTCCTAAAAACTGCTAATCCTCAAAGCTCCACACATCTGACCTGTGCCTGTACAGCTATAAACTGTGCTTTTATGCACCAGCACTGGTATTGTTGTTCAGCATTATAACACAGTTCACTGACATTGAAAACCACCTTCTTCATGGATTTCAGCAGCAAGAAAACTTTCTCATTAGACACTTTCCTCATGGATATCTCTAGAGTACTGAATTGCTTAGTGGGTTTCCGGGAAGGAGTGCTAAAATATCAGATGAATAATGTTATTTGCATTTTCTGGCTTAAAATGGGGAAAGAAGGTCAACCTTTTCCCGGCTGCATGGCTCTACTCTGCAGAAGTGGAGAGTCTCCACTCCTGCACAGTTTTAAAACTGAAGGAAGGAAAGAACCGTACTAAGTGCTTTTGTCTTAGAGCTCCGGAATTTAAAAAACCTCAACAGAGAAATTCAATTTCAGGTATGAGTGTGCACATTTCTGGAAATTTGGAATGCTCAACTGCTCAGAACTAAAGTGCTACAATAGAAGGCAGACGGGCAATTGCAATGGATATAGGCAAAAGTTTGAAAAAAGTCTGAAACTGCACGGGTATTCTCTGTCTCAATGAACACACGTGCCCCCCCCTCTGATCATGGGGGGACACACGGGACTAGGATGGGCCACAGGAGGGGGAACTTCACAGGCAGTTTCAGACAGCACAAGAACATTATGCAAACTTCCAGATCAGACAGAAATCCAAGAAAACTGTAGCAAAACATGCATCTAGACTTGAATTGATGCTGCTTTTGTCTTAAATAATTTAATTGAAATTACATTTACACAAATACAAAAAACCACAGTGACTAATTACACTCCAATCATTATATTGGTTATGTTAATGAAAGAAAAAAAGTAAAATATATAGTGCTCTGCACATTACAAACAATCAGATTACCTGATGAACACCTAAGACTGTGTCACTATGGGCACACAGAGGTAGTAAAGGCTTCTCAAATTGGCTCACAGATAGCAGACAAATGTCCCCAAGGCCTAGTACTACAGAGACACTGTCTAGTACCTCACGATTCAACAGAAGCAGCAACACAGAGTGTCCTTTCCAGAACTACAACTTATTTTAAAAGACCCCATTACTGTATCCAGAGTGCTCTACTTATACCCAAGAGCCCACTAACGCTTTGGTCCAGATGCTCTCCCACACCAAAGAGCTCCACGAAAAAGGTGATAGATGCATTTTCCTTCAGCAATTTAACATTAACTGCCTTTCAGTTTAGCTAAGAATCAGAATGAAGGAAGTGTTGGATTCATTTTCTCTAGTTCATTCAAGGTTCTGCATCCTTTGCTATTCTCTTTATAAGTAAATAATCCAGTATTTTCATCTTATTTCATTCTCTAAAGGCAGGAGTTTGATTAGGAAATGCACCAGCACTCTCTTGGCCCTAATTAAAGGACATGTAATATAACAAATAGATGGCAATGCCACAACATGAATCTGATCCAGCCTGCATCATTTGTTCCTAACTTTTATTCGTAGAAATGAGACTACTACTTCCCTTCCACACCTCTGTCAGGCTCCCCGTGGAAATTACTCTCATCCACTCTCTTGCAGAATGCAAAACACACAAGTTTGCTAATGAAAAATTGCTAGCAGAAGCAACAAGCACATCTCAGCTAACTAATCCATGGGATGTTCAGATCTGGAAACATAAACTTTTCTACCTAATAAGGGTGTGCTGATCTCCATCAGATTGATGCCAGGTTGCCTTGGAGTGCAATCAATACAAAACAAATAAATTATTAATTGCTCCAAGTAATTAAATTTATCAAATCCAAATAAAAATAACTGATTTTTTATGGAACTGCTTCCAAAGCTGAGCCTCTGAAGGGACAGTATTGATTACAGGAGGACAGACAGATGTTTCACGTGTTCACAGCCGATGAGGTCTGGGTTTGCATTAATGACAGGGAAGGAACAGAGCCAACAGCCTCCGACGCAGAGTAAACAGGCGGTGTGCTTGGCCATTTAATTGTGGGTCAGATCAAATATGGAGAATAAGCATGTCTAAACAGATACATACAACCCCATCTTCCTCTAGAAATATTATTCACCCTGGAGCTTCAGTTTCCACTCCAAGAAAAAAAAAGAAAGAGAACCCTCACACACAAGTTCCCCACATAAACACAGTAAATTCTTACTCATTAATCAGTGCTAAAAAAAAAAAAAAAATGCTCAGCAGGCTAGTAAATATTTAAAAGCTGGAGAGTGTGAATATTTGAATCAATGGGTACTAAAGCCCTAGCTGTAATTTTCCTTCCTCTATTCCTTTTTTAATTGGTTCAACTGGCAAATGGTCTACAAGATCCCAGTTAGCAGATGGAGACAGGCTGCTGGCTGGAAGCCTTTTCTGAAGGGAGGTGGCCAGATCTGAATGACTAAGCTGGAGCACTCCTCAGTCATTTCTGCGGACTGAGATTTCTACAAACTCCTTTTTACTGTGGACTTTTGTTTTGTTTCCAGATGAGACATCACCCAATCGATTCTCTTCCAGCTCCTTTGTTTCCAAACCTGCGACAAGACAGCAAGGACACTGACTCCCTCAACACGAGGGAGTGGGGACAAACATCTACCCTTTTCTATCCATCACCTTCCTTCCTAAAAGCACTGCTGCCACAATCCAACAGCATTAACAAAATCAAACTTAGAATTCACAGATAAGGCTGAGAGGGAAGAAGAGCAACTTAAAACACACTGTAGAGATCTTAAGTGTCAAAGTCAAGTACTCTGAACACAGTAAAGTCAAAGACAAAGGTTGAACTTGAAAGCTGAACACAACATGGTACAGAAACACTGTGGTGAGTTCAAAACAAACTCAGCTCTGCCCTACAGAAGCAACACGATACCTAGATCACAAACATGGGATTATCGTTGGTTTGTCTGGGTCCTGGAAAAGATTCAAGTTCAACAGCTCCCATTTTCCTTTCCTTCAGGCAGATCCCCAGCAAAGCTTTCTGTCCTCATAGCTCTCTGCTCTCCCTTTAGTCTCTTCCCCTCCTTTCCCTGTGCAAATTCCCTACCCATCTCTCATTTCCTCTGGCTCTTTGGCTGTCTGCCCTCCCAGCTGAGCAGACCTAGTCTAACAGGAAGTTTTCCACAAGTAATGCTTAGGATTAATAATACACATTATTAAATGTTATTTTCGTAACACTGCTTTACTGACAGCAAAGGTCTAAAATTCCTTTTCAAGAAACTCCTGAAAGCCTTACCCCCTTCCAAAACATCTGCCACTGCCTCCTGCTCTCAGTGGCACCAAGGCAATACACTGCCTTGAATTAAGACGAAGCTTTTCATAATGCCCAGCTTCCTACTGCCTTAGAGAAACTTGCAGTCTGTGCTGTCAGGAGGCAGAGGGGAAATCCCATGCAGAGCAAGGGCACGGGGGCTGTGGCCTTCTTTGCCTGTGGCCACAGCCCCATGGAGAACAATGGGAGACTGAAGCCATTGTGATAGGAGGCAGCTTGTCAAACTCACTGGAGAAGATTACTCTTCAGCGTCTGCTGAAGGAGAAACTTTTGGTTATGAAGAATAATGGCTGTAAGTGACCATTAATCCTGGGGGGGGAGGAAGGGGGGGAGAAGTCTTCAAATTCAGCCTGTGCATAAGACTTTGTAAGCTTTAACAACAGAGGGAATTTGAAAAGCCAGGGCTATTGTCATAAAAAGTACTGGGAACAAATTAAGTTGGAAGCAGATTGCTAACTTTTTCTTTGAGGACTCATTTCTATAAATAAATTTTAACTCAAGTTTTCAGGCTAATTGTAAATCCTCAGGGGAGCAAAAAAAAAAAAACGTATCACTAATCAAAGTGTAAGTGATATTATCCTGGGGATGATATGGTACATTTTTCACACGTGACAGGGGTTGCGTCCCTGATCTCAGTGCAAAATCCAACTTCACCTAACTATGAAGGCGTAAAGCAAGGTAGCAAAGTACAAAACAAAAGAGGACAATAGAAGCCTCTAGGTGAGGAACCCTTTAGGTCCTGAGGCAAAAGAACTTACCGCAGGATGTCACAAGTCTTTAGAAATCATTTTCCAGTGTGCCCAGGGCAAAATATGTTCCCAGTACAGCATCCCAACTCCTCACTTAGTCCTAGCTGGCTCCCACCCTTATCAATTCCATATCACTGGTGTTAGATGGTTTGCTACATAAATCCCACAAGCAAAATAACTTGGATTAGCATGGATTGTCAACTCTATACCCCTTCACAGTTCGGTATCTCTCACCAGTTCAAAAGACTCATACTGACCTCATATAATTAATTCTCCCCATCACCCATATGTGAAGCAAGTGAATCTATTAGCTCCCATTTTAAAAACTTGATACTGTGGGCTAAAAGTTGCTGAATCAGACTGCCATGCCTCAGCTTATCAACACATTTTGTGAGCATTAAAAAGGACAGGGAGAAGCATGTAGCATCCATTTTCACAAAGGCTGGAATTTGAATTGCCCATTTGGCACACGAATAGGCCGCTGGCTTTGCCAGATGGTTCCATCACTGACAGGTTATTGCTCAGCTTCTTTTCCAGAGGGTGTATAAAAATAGAAAAGATCAACCATCACTTATTAGTTTTCAAAATCCAAATCAATCTCCATAAATTACTCTATTTATCTTAGTGCCGGGGAACACATCTGCCACATCTCCATAAATCTCAACACATGCACTGCAGTCTTGCCTGTCACTTGCCTATGAATTCTTCAAGGCTTTAGCCCCTCACTCCAACAGGTAGCCCGTACATGGTGGCACCTGTACACTGAAGGGGTCCACCAGCAGTGATCTTGCTGGGCCATACCACTTCTAATATGCACATGCACCGATACATTACAGAAGCGTGATCCCAAACACATTTCTGTTAACAGCCCCAGGGCTTTCCCAGCAAGATCTGAAACTATTCTGACATCAAAAGAACATCCCATAAAACATTCTTTAAAAGTGACCTAGAAAATTACTACACCAAGTGAGGGTGCCAGGCAAGGAACCTACTCCTCCAGCTTTGCTGCAATAAAGCAACTAAGGATTAGATTTTATTTGGCTAGGAGGAAAAAATAAGAAAAAAAAAAGAGCACTTATACTGGGCAAACAGGAATTTTCTATCAAAACCCCTCTGAAAACATCCCGTTGGCCAGGCAGGTTTAACTGACTCAGTATCCCAAGACCTGTCGCTACGAGACAGGAATCAAGTCTTGCAGATAAAACAGCAAGAAAGTTCTTTTCTCAGGGATATCTGTGCAACAGAATGAACAAAGGAGTTTTTCCCCCAAACATTTTCTGAAGATAATGGAAATAAGGCTAAAAATTGTATGCATTTATGTGTCTCTCTTCTTTTCAAGTTGTAACCTGAACATCCAGCTCTTAAAAGCACCTCTTATTTATTAACACATGTGCTCTATGAGGCCTGCTGGGTTTGGCTGTGAGCTCTGTTTGGCCTAGCCAGCTCTATTTGGATCTGTCTCATGTGTCCAACAGCAGAGCAGACACAGCACTAACAAACACCACCACGTTCGGGTGCTCCTGCAAGGTGATGAGCTGGCTTGCACAGAGCCAGCATTCCAGGTTTCTGAGTCTCCACATTTATGGAATTCCTTTCTTATTTTAGAGGCAATAACTTGACTTTCTTTAGCTATAAAAGGAGAACAGATGAGGAGACAGACAGGCAGACCGAAAGACATTAACAGAGGTTCCCAAGGGACCAGACGACAGCTTACCCTCTGGCTTCGCAGCGTGACACCTGCAGATTTGAAGTCAGGAAACTTGATGCCAGCAGTCTCAGGAACAGCCTGAAAGAGATCGAAACAGGATGTGTTCACGGAGGAAACACAAGATTTCATATAGAGACTATCTGAAGGGGAAACACTGTTTCTGATGACAGAGGACCACCTGCCACAGCCACATGTCAGCACTGAGGCAAGAGGAAAACCCCAAGCAATGAGATTCAGTGGGAAAATCCCAAGCAATTCACTGAGAAAAATAGTCCAGTTCAATGACTCTTTGGAGACCTCAAGCATTTTTGCTTGGCTGATTTAAATGCACTGCTCTATACAGAGCCTTACACCCATCTCACACAAGCATAAACCATAACCCTAAATGCTATTCCTTATACTAATATATGCATATTTGCACAGTATCATCCCCATTCAACTTAGGGCCATTTCACTATCAAAACAGCCCAATAGTTCCCTAAATCTTGGCTTTTCACTGCAATTCCTCTAAGAAATAAGCTAAGAAACCTCTGACCTGTATGGACATGCACTCACTGATGAGAATGTAAGGACCGCTCCCCTCCAGGGAGGCCTGCTGTTTATACCATTTTGTCATTTGACCACTCATTAGGTAGTTTTCTTTCTTTCCCACTTCACATCTTAAGCATAGCAATGCAAGGCAGCAAGCTTCTAATGCTACTGCTGCTAGGCAGTAGAGCATTCAGTTGCATTTCAACAAAATGGGGGAAAAAAATGAAAAATAAATGCAATACCTTAAAACCCTGTGCTGCTGAGCAAAGCACAAGGTGAGGAAACTTTTAAATGATTAAACCAAACTATCTGCAGGGCCCCGTGCGCTGAATAGTGTGGAGTCATAGAATCATAGAATGCTTAGAGTTGGAAGGGACCTTAAAGATCATTGAGTTCCAACCCCTCTGCCCTGGGCAGGAACACCTTCCCCCAAACCAGATTGCTCAAAGCCCCGTCCAACCTGGCCTTGAACCCCCCCCAGGCAGCCACAATTTCTCTGGGCACATGAGGAAGAATCTGGTCAATAAAATATTGTAAAGCATCTTATCCTCTACTAAGAAATTAAACACAGAATGAATGGAAGGGCAAAGACAGAAGCCTTACCAGAAACATCCTAACACACATGCCAGCATACACTCCACCATCCTAACCCCAACATCAGACTGTCCTTTGGTGTATTTGCCACCATTCTGCACAATACTTATTATTCAATTTAAGCCACGATCTCTGCAAAACGCATACTCAACCATGTTTTTCCAAATGGAAGAGTCACCTAAAATCACTTTGGAGATGGTGCTTGCCTGCTGCTCCCACATTTCTCTGCAGAAAGGCTCTGTGGCTTGCTCTTTGTTCATTCCAGACAGGGCTGAGATAACCAGGGCTGCCCCAAGATCATAAGAGATGCTGAAGGACAGTGACTCAATTCTTCAAGTTCCCTGCCAATGGCTCTCACATCTCTATCAGCTATATCTATGACATGGTCTCGAGGTTGCATCTTGCAAACCGCTCTGCACAGCCAGGCATTAAGTTATTTTTCTCGGTTATCTCTGGTTAGTCCAATAAACAGAGGCACCAGGAACAGATTTCTAAACATGATCATGGTAGAAAAGGTATTCCCTAACTATTATCAAGGCTCACAAACTTGTAGGGATCACTTTGATCTTGGGTAGCATATAGCCTCCTGCTTGGATTATTAGAGACAAAGAAAGCTGCAATCAAAAACCAATTCTCTCGGCTTCCTTTGGATGAAGGCTGATTTTCAGACCCCCCGAACTCTACCCCCCCAGCCTGTTGCTGAGCACCCTGACACAAGCAGCGAGGGGAAATCAGCATCATTGGCTGAGCCAAGACAACTCTGACTGCACTCAGCACATAAGCAATTAAATGGGTTCTTTTGCCTTGCGTGCCTGTACATGCTGTAAACGCTTCAACCTCAATTGACTCTTTGGTAAATGATTTTCCTTTGTTGAAATGATGCTGATGCAGCTCCCGATTCAAATTCTTAGTTAAAATGCAATTTTTTTCTTAACATTTCCCAGCTATAGTTGGTAATTGACTCCTAATGGACTCTGTCATGGTTGAAATGATGCTAGTGCAACAACAGAAACTGCTTCTCTGTCCACGCTGGCGTGCCTATGTGTTATATGCCTGCAGACAGGCAGAAATCAAGAAGCAATATTTAGGGCTGGATTCCCTCACCTTGGCATCCTCCGCATCCTTCCAGCCTCATTCTCCATCACCACCCTTTTTCCATCACCAGCAAGGATGAGCTGCTTTCTTTAGAGGGAGAAATGCCAGGCATGGTGGAGCTTTACCAGATCAACCCTTAAGGGAATTCAATGCACAGGGCACCCAGTGACATTATATTAATTACACATAGGGCCAGGGGGGCACCAAAACAATGTTTTAAGGAAGTGGTGGCCATTAGGCACACTTCATGAAGCAGTAACTGTCTAATATTCACTCTCCCCTCTCTGCAGGGACTGTTTTGGAGGACAATGACATAAATGCTCTCTGCTCACAAGGCGGAAGGACAGGAATTCCCACGGACTCACTGGAAACATCTGAGATTTTGTGACAGTCGTTTCCTAGTGAATGTGCTGAATTTAGTTCAGTCCATGCTGTCCTCTTCCCAGAAAGGGAAATCGAGGTAACATCAAATGTGAATTGAAACCTGTGTTCTGTGCTCCTCAGACTTTAGTTTGGTTCAGGGAGAAGTAAGAAACAATAGCTCCTGGAATACTTGAGTCCAACAGCAGGACTGCTCTCATCACAACTGAGGATAAGGAGAGGGGCATGTGCTGAGCTTGGCAAGATGCTGCTGAGACCCAAGAGTGGGGAAGGAAAGAGAAACCTGGGCCAGAAAAAGGCAGCAGGTGAAAGACAACAGGTTTGTGGGATAACCCTGCACAGCAGTACCAGATTGTACCTGGGAGAAGCGGGGAGACAGACATTTCTCTTTGTCATGAGGAGTGAATGGGTGGCATGATTTCATCCTGTTTCTCATAGAGGGAAAGGGAAACAGGACTTAAACTGGCATTTTTCAAATGAGAGAGAGAGACCACAACAGAGGACTCTTACAATGGCTGCCTTGGACCAATCTGGCAGCCAGCAGCTACTGCCCCGAAAAGAGATGAGGGCCTGATCCCAGCAGGATTGCTGAAGGAAACACATTACGAGCCAGAGCGTAAGCAGGGGGAAGTTTAAAAAAAANNATAATGTTTACAGGCTTTTCTGTCTCCTTTTTCTGTGGCAGCTTCTTCTTGGGAGCCTTGCGCTCAGCACGCCTCTGCTCAGTGGTGGTATCAGCAGCCGTGATGAGCTTCTGCAGGTCTTGGGTTCTCTTTTCTCTCTCTTTCTTCCTGGTTTCGATTTTGCGGAGCTCCTGGATGAGGTATTCTTCTTCTGCCACCTGCAGACCAGAGTACGTAAAGGCAATCAGAGCAGCAGAGGACGCTAGCAAGGCAAGGGGACCATCTACCGGTAACAGCTCTGCTCTGGGCCAGCCTGAGAACGACTTTACGCTCCCCTGCCTAGTATCTTGAACTTGCAGAGCACATTAGCCTCCACAGCCTTTCTCTGCATCTGTGACAATGCCAGTCTACAAACTGGCACGTGCTGTATCACAACATACATGATGTACCCTCCAGCAGCATCTGTCAATGATTAATCCCACCTCCAAAGAGACCGAGAGCACAAACAGAAGGGTAAAAAAGCTCAAACATACTGTAGGTGCAAATGCAGTGTTGAAAAAAGCTGGCACCTCTCCCCAGACATAGCATGTAGAAGCTAGAGTAGCTACGCTTAGTATCAACACACCTATCAATGTGGGAAGGACAACCAGACTCATTACACATATGAATTTTCATTAGAGGGAACTACTAACAGAAAAGGATGCTCTCTCCCAGCCTTTGCTGGGGGTGGGGGGGGACACAATGGCAGTTCCTTAACCTCTAACCCCTGGGCCGGTTCAACAAAGAGGAGAACTAAATACACAGCTTTACAGTCTTTGATGTTTTCTGGCAAGACTTTTATTCTAAAGGAAACTATTTTCTCTCCATGGAACTCAGGGACTCATAAGGACACTGATCTGAGAATTTGTTTCCATTCAGAGGACTAGTACATTGCCACACTGAAGATGGTAGCAGTTACCAGAGATCATAACCCTGCTCATCTAGCCCTCACTCCTACATAGTCAGATTTCTCAGTTACTGCCCTTTCCTATCCCTAAAAATGACATGAACTCAACTTTCCTACCCTCTGGACTATTTCATCCACCTACTGATTCAACTTATCATAAATCATGGAGCAGTGATGCCCTCTTTCCCAAGTTACCTGCTCTGGTGTCCTATTGTACAGCCTTTCCAGTTGTTCCTTCCTTCTCCTCTCATGGCCAGCATCAAACACTGGGATTTTCAGGTCTGTGCCTGGAGCTGCACGAATATTAGCCAGCTTGGCACAGATGTGATAGTATCGTTCCTTCAGGTCCTCCACCGATCTTTTCTATGAAAGATATTACAGGAACACAACATTATAGAAGAACTAAGCAAAACCTCGTGCAGTAGCCAGCTCAGGACCACTAGGTGAAGGATGCCAGCATGTCAGATGTCGCCAGGGAGGAAGAACCCTTCAATCCCAGTGGAAACCACAGGCAGGGGAGAACTTCTCAGTGAACTGTGTGAATTAACTGTCATGGGTTCACAGCCACTGCTTTTAAAGCACCCACCAGGGAATCCAACAATACAATTGAGGGTGAGACAATACAGCAGTGAAGCACCCCCAGATAAAAGGCATCAGGGATAGTTGCCTCAAGGAGAAAAACGTACAAATGGGAAACTGTGACAAATGCACAGGAGGCCTCCCCTGAGCTGTTCCAGACAATGGCCATTCAAGTCATAACCAAGAAGGGATCAGCTGCAACAATTTGTTGCCCATCATTATGTGAAATCTGAGCTATGTTCCCTTACTCCAAGCATCAAAGGTGTTTGGGCTGCCCAGCTGGGCCAACTCTTCTCATTCTACTTTGCTCCAGGCTCTTTGCATGAGCATTTTGGAGGGCAATAAAAAGCACCACATTTGGAGCTGTTCCGTAAGTCACATCATTCCCCGGTGTCACCAGGATGCATGGAACCAGCAGCTACAGGAGATTTATGATCATGACACCAGAGCTGCGTCTTTAGACCACTGATGGTCCCTGTTTCACAGAAGAGATGACAGAAACCTGCACCAGGTCAAGATCACAAGTCAGAAGCAGCACTAGGGAAAAATCCTGATCCCCAGGAACCATTAGCAGATCCTTCTCCCAAGGCCTAGACTGGAATCCAGGGCACCTATTCTGCTCAGCTAAACAAACTCCCCAGCTGCCTTATCTTCAAGGCACAACGAGTTGTCCTCCTGGCAGGGGCAAACCTTCTAACTTTCTAATAAAACACAACAGGGAATGAGTACAAGTCACAGTGGATTTAATTAGAAGCAAAGCAAGCAGCAATGCCCTGTGCTGGAAATTCAATATTCCTTGCTGCCAATAATTCATTATTTTCCCCTAATTAAGTTGATATAAAGGGTAATTTGGTCTTTGCAGTGCAGCAAGCCTTGCACGTGCCATAGCAGTAGGCTGCTAACAGCACCTTGGCCCCTGGGACTCACCTTGAACTGCTGGTGATCGTAGCGGTCATGAATCACCACGAAGCGCAAATCAAAACGCCGAGCCAGGTCAAAGAGGTGGTCTGTCTCAGCTTTAGTCCACGCATCATCATGGAGATACATCTGGTACTCCTGCTCCGAATAGACAGGTACCTGCACTGTCTACGCAAAAAAAGAAAAACACAGTGGCTTTCTTTCAGTACTGCCCTTCTCACTGCCAGCAGGTAAGGGCTGAGACACTTGAACCCAGAAAAAGAGTAGCACAATGACAGGAAGGGGCTGCCAGGCCCCTGAGCATGGGTCCTGATAGGAAAAATGATGAGCAGGCAGAGGACTTGGTTAGGAACAATGTGTGATCTCCAGGCCATAAATGTGATGTTCTGGGGAGCCTACAAGGAAACACTTCCTGGGAGCCTGAAACCTGTTTCAGGTGGCTGACACAGGCAGAGGTCAACAACCTACATCCTGACCGTGGGTTTCAAAACTATCAGGCTAAAGTGACAGTGAAACTAAGGTTGAGCCAGCCTCCCTGCATTCCTCCCATATAGCAGCACCAATACCTTGATATAAACTGCTCTGACAGTTGACTCTACTTGGGTTGGGACACACTCACTTGTTTGAGAAGAACAGGAGAGGTAAGGAGCGTCGCTTCCTAGCATTTAGAACACCTTCTGCTTTGATACACAATCCACCTCTTTCATCTTTGGTGCAGACAGCGCCATGAAGATCTGAAAGGCTGGGTACAACTGAGGGCCACAAACTTGACAAACAACTTTGTCTCTCCCTTCCTCATCCACCCTTTCTCCAGAAGAGCCACAAGGATAAACGGCAGTCCAGCTCTCAGTGTTCCAGGTGTTTAAAAGGCCAAACCCACAGCACTGTCTGCAGCCTGGAACTGCTCTGCAAGGTCTCTATCCAGAACACAAGTGTCATATGACTACTAAAGGAACAGCAAAAATACTCAATGTATTTGAGGAAGTCCTAGCTCGTGGTAAAGTAAAAGCACAAACAAGCCTGTGCTTCCCTCCCTTACCCCCTCCCACCACTCCCGCACTGGAATTTTGCTCAGCCTGAGGAGACCCTCTTTCTCTCTCCACAAGAAAACATTGTGTGCATGTGAGCTGCACACATGCTTCAACACCTCTAGACCCTCCCGAATCCTACACCAGAAGAATAATTCTCATGAACTCCACACAGCACAGGTAATAATTTCTGAACCTTCAAATTACAGCCTCTTTAGGTCTACTGCCCTTCTTCCATCACTTAGATGCAGGGGCTTCACCTGAAGGTGAAGCATATATCTTCACTACAGCCTTCAATTACCACTTTCAACAGGAAAAAAGCCATCCTACCAGACACCATGAGAATGTCCTATGTACATCAAGAAAAATAAAAATATTTTCTGAAGTAGCATACATACATGAAATGTGCCAGCAGGGCCCTCTGCAGTGAACGGAAGGGAAGGTGGCAGATGTTTGGTCAAAGAAAAGAATGGGGTAAGAGCAAAGAGCAGTCCCCAAAACACTTCCCCAGTCCCGCTCATGGCTGCTCAGGTGGGAATTGCCAAGAAGCGAGAAGGTGGTAACTCATCAGATGGAAAGTTTGAGCCAGCCACTGGATGACTATAAGTTCAAATGTAATATAGCCATGAAAAACACAAATACGAGCCTCAGAGAGGGTTTTCCAGCAGAAACTGGCAGAGTTTCAGTTGCACAAGAAGACCTTGGCAGAAATACTAACTACAACTCTACTGACCCCTGTTCAAGAAAGATGAACTGAAATAGGAACAAGTAAAGAGAAGAGCAACAAGGATGAGTAATAGGGTGGGGAGCTTGTCTTCCCACAGCAGATTGGAGGACAAAAGAGCACAGCAAAGGAAGTCTGAAAGGGAATCTGACCACAGGCTTCAAGTATGCTAGACGCAATGAAAGGAATACCCATGAGAAGAAAAGAACAACTGAAATAAGGACAAAGAAATTGGCTTGCAAAGAAATGCCAATTTAACATGGAAAATTTAACATGGAAATGAGAAATGGAGCAGAGACAGTCTGGAATGGCTTCCCAAGGAAGCACAGGGACAGGAAAACCCAAGTGTCTTTCAAAAGGAACTTGATCAGTTTATGAAAGGGACTGGATGGATCTGAAGAAGCCAAGAGGAGGATTCAATGGCCCAGAATACCCCTCTCAGTCCTACATTTCATACTATAAACTCACACAACGATAGGTATTAATTAGCTCAAACTGCTCAGGACAAATCCTGGAGCCATGAGCCAGTTCTGTAAAAACATCAGCACAATGCTTAGGAGTGGTGAAAAGACGAACTGAGCAGTAAAAATTACCAGGGAAATAAAGAGAAATACAGCCAACATACAAACCCACCATGCTTCCCTAAGTGAAACACTCACTCCTAGCCCACCCATTTCAAAAGAAATTATATTTGACAACAACAAGGGTGAGACCGGGCACAGAAGGGCAGATGTATGTCCAATTACAGAATACACAGTACACAGCAAAGACAATTTACTGCATCACGTAACATAAGACCTCAGAGGCACGAAATAAAACCCCTAAGCAGCAGTTTAAAATGAAGAGAAGAAAGCACCTTTGCACACCATACAAAATTAACCTGAAGAACTCATTACCATGGGATATTCACAAAGCAGCTTTCTGCCCTGAATTATTAAACACAAATTCCAAGTTAAGAAATCCTTAAACCAAAGTACCAGAAGCTAGGGAAAAATGCTCTGTATTTGCCCCCATTCCCATGCTCTTTCTCTAAGCCTTTACTAATGATAGCCAGAAACAGAATATCTACTGAGAAAGGCCTTTGTTCTGACACCAGTGAAGCTGCTTTTATATTCTTATTTCGCACCCTGGATCAAGACTCAGTGTACACTGTGAAACACAAGTTTACCTTTTGGATCTCACAATGAAGAGGGGGGATTTGGTTTGGAGACTGGAAGCATGGAGAAAAGGCAAAGCAACTGAGCAGCAATGCAGGAGCTGGGTTAAAGAGCTTGAGTGCCCAACAGGACAGAAGACTGCACAGGAAAATGGGCTTATGCCAAGGGGAGCAAGAGATTCAGGGAGAGGTACCAAGTATGTGAGAAGGAACCCACAGAGGAGTCTGGAAAAGTAAACAGAATTTCTGACAAAGCAAATATCCGCAAAACTCCTCATCAACGCCTTCCAACTTTTCAAGTACAGATCCACAAAGGTAACAGCTTGCTCATAATATTATGTAATTGTGCATGTGTGGATGGCAGACGTCTGTACCAGTAATCTAAAGGTTGCAGCCTTGCTGAAGGCTCTTCTGTCTGTCAATTCATGGTACATGATAAAGTTAAGGAAACGAGAATCGCGTAATTACAACACTCGTGTGGCTCCCTCTGATAAACTCAGTTGAACTCAGCCAAAAAACTGTTACAGAAGTAGAGTCTTAGAGACAATTACACTCCCCAAGTTTCACTCAGACAACTGGGTAGGTGCCTTGACTAAGTTAGTCATGCTTCAGACTTCCACCCTAGACATCAGAGAAGAGATACCACAGGATGCTCTTACCACTGTCCCAGCAAGACAAAAAGCATCAGTCAGAGCTTGAGCTTTCTAACATATAAGGTCAGCCAACCACTTAACTCTGCAGGAAGCCAGGCTTTGTCAGAGCTGATGCTCCGTGGGTTACAAATTTAAAATGTTGTATACAGTTATATACAGGCAGAGCTTTTGTGGAATCACGTTAGCACGCCCAGATTTGCATCATGAAGAGGCTTAAATTACATTATGGAGGCACCCTAGCTCTGATCCTTCCTAACCTTGGAGGTCCTGACTTTGAAGTTTAAATCTTGATGTAGTTTTCTTTGTGCATACACATGAAAGCACCAGCCACTCAAAGCAGATACATCTGGGACAAAAGACAGCAGGAGATTACAACAACACACCATGACAATTTGATATAAGACGCAAAGAACAGGGTACTGCACCACACTGATACCACAAGAATAATTTCAGAGGGAACGCGATGTAATTCAGCATCTGTGTTGGAAACTGGCCAAGAGGCTGCAAGTCAGCTTTTTGGCCACAAAAAGCTCAGGCGATTTTTTTCATACTGGGCAAAATAACATGACTTATGACTTCAAAGACTCACTCAGAATAGAGTATCTTTTACTACCTAAAGCCTTTCATCAGGGGGAGGATGTTGGTTAGGAACTGAATTAGATGGCAGAGCACCTCCTTACTAAATCAATGACTACGCAACTGAAACACAGAAGGCTCTGGCAAGCTCTGACCACATACTAAACCCACTTAACTTGAATGAGTTGGAGACATCACAGTCTCTGGTCACATGGACATGCTACAATTTAAAATTGCCAAATCTAACTCAGCCTTCACTTCTTAAAAGAACCAACTTCCTATCTGGACATTCAAGAAGCTGACCGAAGGGTATTTTCCAGCTGCTATTTATACACTTTTGTTTGAAAGTGCTCCCACTTACTTTATTGAATCTGGCAAAAGGGTAGTCCTTCCCTTCCTCTGCTGCTCTCCTCCAGTGGTAGAACATTGCTCCATCTTTTCTTGCTGGGTTGGTGAAAGGCATCCACTTCCAAGGCCGGACTTTCTTGGACCCCAGTTTTGCTTTGACTGTTCGATAACCCTGAGTTGTGTCACTGGGCAGCAAGGGAGGTGCATCCCTGTGGTGGAGAAAAACACTGGCTGACAAGAAGCAAGAGGCAGTCCAGGATAAACCCAGAGAGATTTCAGACTCAGAGTGGGATCTGCCACCACAACACTTAGTTGCTTAATGCTTAAACCTGAGTTTAAGCTTTATTGCAGGTGTTGCACTTTCCAGACTGCATCAGAGGACAGAATACTCAGCACAGATGGACTTGAATAGAACTATTTGGAAAATAAACTATGCAAGAGACTCAGGGGGCAAGGGCACAATCCATAACTAGCCAAATACAGGCTCCAGTCAAACTATTTTTGTAGAAATAAAAGCAGGTGCTATTCCCAGTTGTGAATAAAAGAGAATTATCTACAGAAGGGTAAGAATGTTGCCTTGTTTACACTAGACTTTTGTGGCTGTACCATATTCAGGTTTTGCAGAGCAAACCCCCAGATTCAGAAGAAACAGACAAGGCCGATGACCATCTAAGAGAAAAGGGCACAAGCATGGGGCAAGCACAAAGGGGAATCAACACGGGAAGACTGCCTGTGGTTTCCAGAGGATGCTGCCCTGCCACGAAAAGCCCAGACAACCCCATGATCTGCATCAATGACCATAAGCTCTTACTTTTTGTCAGAGTACAGGAGTGCATAAACTTCTCGGTGCATCCCTTCTGGCCTCTTAAAGGTCAATGTCTCTGAAGATTTCTTGGATTTTTTCTGGAAAAAAAAAATAAATTGCATTTTAAATTTAGAAGCGGCAAACGCCAGGGGAACATTAAGCTACATAACCTGGCACCCTGTGACGCTTTTCACTTTTATCTGGTTTCAGGCACCTTGAATTTCTCCAGGAATGTGCCTGTTCCCAATGAAAGACACTGACAGTGGTATCACTTTCAGTGATAGCACTCACCAGTACTCAGACGCTTCCTGTTTCTGATAACACACACTTAAATTCCAGGTTGAACATCTGGCTGTGGTTTTCAGGGGCTGGGGCACTAAGCTTTTTTTCACTAGATAAGCATTGTCCTCACATGAAGTTATTAACGCATTTAATTATGTGATTCTCTGCCTTTTAGAGAAGATAATATGAAACATCTTCCCACCTTCTCTTAGTTTTTGTCACTTTGTTTTGCAGAAACTTTTTTTACCAGTTGTGATTAAGTCCTTGCAGTAACCCCAAATCAAAATTACCGCTATCACATACAAAAGTAAAACCCCATTCCTGTCTCCGCTCTCCCATTTATACAGCAATATAGTTTCTTCATATTAGGAATTCAGGGTAGAGGACTCAATCTGCCCCCTGAAACCTTGTCAGAACTTAATGGTCACAGTCCACCTCATGTCACACATACAAGTTTACAAAGTAATCAGCTTTGGATTAAGCTAGATACAGTAAGAGCCACATTAACAAGCTATGCTTTATTTAAGTAGGCCAAGTTTACCGGGTAGTGCAGAGCATTTAGTCATCTTTATAACTACTAGCCACATCACTACTTGTAAATACTTGTTTACGGTATCACTACTAACTTTTAAATCAGAGTATTTTGCAGTAGTAAAACTAACACTGTATCATAAATCTTATTAAATCCAGTCACTTTGATCGAGCAAATTCAAAATCCCATTAAAAGAAATTAAAAAAAAAGTATCAGCTTGGACTACAACTACTTTCCATAAAACTTCATGACAGACATTCATTATATTACCACCTTTTCACTCCTAACCAACACCTTTCTCCTAACGTGTCCATCACTTTGCCCAAGAGCAATGTAAGGTCAACCAAGGCAGTTACCCATGGGTCACCACACACCCTGTTTGAACACAGGCTTCTGGAATTTCCCCAAAGTTCCCAGATTTATTAAAAGTTAATATCATCAGGGCAGAGATCAGCTCAGCTAGCTCTTTTAGCAGCTGAGAACAAATTACTTGGTCCTGCTGATTTAAATGTTTTTATGCCTAGTAATTTTTAACATTCTCTGTCACTAATGGACTGTAAAGTACTTCACGGTTCTCTTGTGATTTAAAGACATCAATCTGTTTCTTTTCTAATTGAGAACAGATCTATTTCCTGAGCAAGTGCTGCACTGTTATTAGCAATTTTGTTCTCTCCACGCAGTAATGGCTTATACCTTTGATTTGATTTATTTTCTGAATTTCTACAAAGTATAGAATGTTTTACTCATGGCTGCAAGCGGCCTCCTGCACTCCTCCCAAAACCTCTCACTGCACCTGCCCTTCCTCTTCCTTTCCACTGGAGTAAATCTGAGGAGAAACCCATCTTATTCTCTGCTCCAAAAGGGAGGTAGACAGGAACCAGCACTCCTTCAGTACTCTGCTACCCAACAAGCAAATCTAAATCAAAGAACTCGCAACTCTAAATGCTCAGTGGCACAAGATCACAGCCTGAATCCAGTCAACGAGCTGCTCACCACACACATTATTCACCAACACAGCCGATAATTGGTGATTTTAATATTTCAACTTTTACATTACTGAAACCCATCAGTTTTCAATCATGCCAATTATACTCTGTCCCCCACAAGTCAGCCATGAAACCACTGTGCTTCTCTTCAAACATTTCATTGAATGCAAGTAAAGACACTCAGTAAGTACTTTCAGGGATGGGGTGGTTGTATATGTTTGGTTTACATTTGTTTGGGGATTTTTCCCAAAACAAATACGAAGTCTTTACTTCAATCAGACCATTTCTGTATCAGTGGGCTCCTGAGGATTTCATCTCCCCCAGCTCATTTCCAAGCACCTCCACATCTCATAACTACTTGTGAACTGACCCTCACGACACTTTGCAAAGCAGAGTACACCCAAGACCTTTCCTGAATTTAAAATGCAGAAAACAACAGCATAACGTAGTGTATTACCATACAGAACACAGCACATCAGAACACACACCCTAGACAGACGTTATTAAGTCACATTCCCATAGGCAACACACTTGAGTTCTCCCAAACCCATTGTACACCTTCCCACACAGGGACTGCTCTTTACTGTTCCATGAAGTCAGATGTTTTTTATTTCTAACGCAGGACTGTGCTATATTAATTCCATCTGCTTGGGAGCTAGGTAAAATACACTTCACGTTTACCACACAAAATGGGAATTTTAGAGATGGATGAAAATGTGCTAGGGCCAGGCCCAGCTCAACAAGACACTACTTATGCAGCTCCAGCTTAAATAGTGCCCCAAATGCTACAGCATAGTTAACTAGGAACACCAGGAACTCAGGAGTGGGGCCCTCCACACATTTCCAGATACTCCTAGGAAGCCCCAAAATAAACAGACTATGGTAGGAACATGCTTTATTCCATCTTTTTTCCAATATTCACCCCAGACACCACATGCAAAAACCAGTCAGTGCCTAGAAAACAAGCAGTGTCCCCTTAGGGTGTTGTGGTTCACCTTATCTGAGTTGATGATATCCTTTTTGTTGATGGTACCCGTGTTCTCCGACTCCACACCGCCCAGCTCCAGGATGTCCCGCACATCTGCGCCCGTCGCCATCTCTCCGGCTGCCCTCTGCTCTTCTTTGCCGCCGTCCTGTCCCTCCTCTGCAGTTCTAGGAGAAGGGGGAAACAAGGGGACCGGAGTTAGTCTGCACCTCCCGCGGGGGCTATCCCATACAGAAACAGATACAGACACAGGCATATATATACACACGCATATCTACACACACACACTATAGTCAAAGATAAATATATATACATACATACACAATCGCACGTATATCTGCATATATACACGCACCCCTCAGCCGCCCCGCCATCCTCCCGAGGCCCAACAACGGGGCCTTGTACCCGGCCGGTCCCAGGCTCCACGCACGCCGAGGCCGCGGCCCGGAGACTCGCGGCGGGGTCCCGAGAAGCCCGCGGGAGGACAGGGAGGACACATCGCCGCCAGGGAGTCAGAGCAACCCCGAATCGAACCAGCCCCGCGCTCACTCACCCACCCGCGCCGGCTCCAGGGCCACCGGGA
>VZRU01021119.1:50812-66894 GCA_013398155.1 Pedionomus torquatus | reverse complement strand
TCATCCCCCAGTCTGTACTGATAGTGAGGGTAATCACAACTCTTGCCTTGACCTCAACAGAATGGAAAACACCAGGAGGAAAGCCATTATTAACTCCCTGCAGATTTGCTGGCAAGGACTAGAAGGACACTTCCCAGCTCGCATCCCACCTCTCTCAGCACATTTTCACCCATCCCATCAGCACAGGGAGGGTTCCTCAGAAGATGCGTATTTTTGTTTGACGGAAGACCGACAGACAAGTTTTCTTGTTAACAGCCTTCGGGGTAGTTCCAGCATCACCCCCAGGGCTGAGAAGCAGCCTCTACATTTCTGAGAAAATGAGGTACAGAACAAAGGGATTGCATTTACTGGGAGCTGGAGAAATTCCTGAAGCGGATGAAACTGCTGGGAGAGAGATGCGAACCAGCCAAACAAAGCTGAAACCAGGCTGCTGGCGTTAGAAATAAAGACAAAAAGGGATAGGAGAATTTATAAAAGTTTAAAAAATTAAATAGACCCCAAGGGATCCACAAGAATGGTGCACTAGTGATGGTTGGAAGCTCAAAGCAAGAGCAAGCGGAGGTGAAGCGCTGCAAGTGTCAGAACTGGGAAGCCTTGTTATGGATCCACTGTCCACAGCTCCTGGAGAAAGCCCTTCGGGATCTACTGGAATATCTCACCGGTAACAGTCTTTGCAATGCTTGGGGTGTTCCACGGTCCAGGTTACATTCTTTTTGGAAGGACAGAGTGCTGGATGAAACTGCTCTTCTGACTTTGGAAATGGGAATAACTTTGGAAACGGGAATCCAAGACAGAGGTTCTCTGTTTTGGTCCCAGAATAGATCCAGAAGATTTTGCGTTCTTGCATGGCCCAGAATTGACTCAAGATGTCCTGAGCTGACAGTAGGAGAGCAGAACAGGGGAGTCACCCTGGAACTGCTCAGAGGACTCATCTGTCCACAGCTGTACTCTGAGAAACGTGCACTCAGAATACAGAGCCACGGAGTGTAACAGAAACAAACTGAGGGAGCTAAAAAAACATCCCCAAGAGCCCCGAAGCGACCACAAAGGGAGTGATGTCAGATTATAAAGAATCCATTTTTTTCTCGTGTTTATTTTTTCTGATTCCAACCTTGTAATTAAGAATGGAATCTTTCAGCTTACGTGAATAAAACACTCTGTGGAGATTTTCAGCTTATCAGCAGGCAGAGTGGACGGGAACATATCCAAGGATGGGGGTGATGGGCCCCCACCAGCCAGTCCCACAGGATCCACACTTCCAGTTCTCCATGGTGGGAGACCGCTCCTAATGAATTCCTGGGTGCAGGTTCAGGGCTGATGTTGTTTATTGCCAGGGGCTGGCAAGAATTCCTCCCTCACGAGGCCGAAGCCAAGTTCTTTTGCCAAACACAGATGGGAAAAAGGTAATCCTTGACCACCAGAAATGGCAATAGTGTCACAACACCCTTTGGGGTGAAATGGCTCAATCCCCTGTCACCTCAAAAAAAGGATAAGGGGGAATCATGTCGAATCATAGAATGGTTAGAGTTGGAAGGGACCTCAAAGATCATCCAGTTCCAACCCCCCTGCCCTGGGCAGGGACACCTCCCACCACACCAGGTTGCTCCAAGCCCCATCCAGCCTGGCCTTGAACCCCTCCAGGGATGGGGCAGCCACAGCTTCTCTGGGCAACCTCTTCCAGTGCCTCACCACCCTCACAGCAAAGAATTTCTTCCTTTTATCTAATCTAAATCTCCCCTCTTCTAGTTTAAAACCCTTCCCCCTTGTCCTGTCCCTCCACTCCCTGACCAAGAGTCCCTCTCCTGCTCTCCTGGAGCTCCCTTCAGATCCTGGAAGGCTGCTCCAAGGTCTCCCCGGAGCCTTCTCTTCTCCAGAAGTGAGCATTGAAACAAAATAATAATAGTGAGCATTGAAACAAAAGAACAACGAAACACAACAGCCTTATGCAAAGATACCAGAAATCTCATTACTGGCAGAAGTCATCAGGCCACCAATGGGCAGTGTGACATTCTCAGTATCTCTGGAATGGAGGAGGAGAAGGAGGAAGACGCCCAGTGTGAGCTGTGGTAACCCACACTACAATATGTATGGAAAAGATAGAAAACCATGCCAGTGGCAGGGTGGGGATATATTTTAGAGAACCCAGAGAATCAAATACGAAAAATAAATAAATGGTATTGAATCCTGCCCCAGACTGATGTGGTTTGAAAGTCCAAGCCAAGGCAGAAAGAGCAGAATATTAAGAGTAGGTCAGTCAGACAAGTCAGTCTGGCGAGACAGAGGAGAAAAGGAACGTGGAATGCCAGGAATTAGAGGACAACAACAGTCTGGCTGACTTGGTGGAGATGAACTGAGGTAGTGAGGTCATCGATAGGTTTTGGTTTTGTTTTTTTTTTTAAGCTACAAACAAGAATTATTCAATTGAAAACAGATGAGAATCTGACAGAATAAAAACAAGCATTGGCCAGATGGGAGGACCTGTAAAGAATTATCTGAGGATAGAGGACGTTTAAACGGGCAGGTGAAAGGGAGCCCTTGCAATTAGAACTGAAAATTGGGTGGGGTAAGAAGAATGCAGATGGTCTACCAGAACTTCTCAGGAAGGACTTGATCTGTGCAAGTGTTAGGGGAACTGGAGAGGGGCCCGATGAATGGTTGAGGCTGGTATGAAATTGCTGTGGATTCTGATCCCAAGGAAAGGTGCAGAAACAGCAATAAGTTGATGAGATATCACATATAAGTGAGACCAGGTTGAGAGTCATTTTGGCAAAGATTCTGTGGAAGGCAGCCCAAGAAAAACAGGATGAATCAGCAAGATCCAGAGCTAGAAGAGACACAAGCTATCAAATAGTGAACCTCTTGCTGAGCAAGGTATGAGATATCTCCGTGTTCTCATGCCAGGGGAGGCATTTCATTTAATGGCACATGGGTGTGGGGTGTGCAATGACAGCAGGAGGCCAAGCAGTGACATAATGACCAAAGCTTAAAATGTGTCCTAATACAGGAGTGGAAATAATAGATCTATTAATCTCAACAGTGATCGAATGATAATACAACTGGCAGCTACTTGCAAGGAACATACACTGTCTAGAAAAGGCACCAAGCTACACGCAAATGGATTAAAATGACTGATGTGGCACACGAGACAGCATTTAGGGCAGGCAGATGTACCAGGTGAAGAAGATAAGTGTGGTGGCACGGGCAGGGTACAAGAGATCTACAAGCTGAGAAACATTCTGCTGTAGTGTTTGAAAATACAGGGTTTAAGGTAAAGCTTGAACATACGATAGTAACAATGTCTAGAGACAGGTGGACGTTTAGAGTGTGGATAGGTAAATAATCAGTGGCAGAATAAATAATAGATGGGTAACACAAGGCTGAAAAGGAGCTGAAGGAGATGAGACGTCACACAAAGGGAAGAGCCAAGTGCGTTTGAGAATTGGAGCTCAGAGCCATCGAGTTCAAGCTGCCGGCCTGGCGCAGCTCTGCTGTGTACTAGCCAACCCCCCGGATAAAGGTTGCCGTCTCTTTATATAGCAGGAATGAAAATACCAGGCATGGATCCCGTCCCAGCCCAGTGGCAATGCCAGGCTCAAGCTCCAGCTGCTGGTGGCTGAAACAAGAGGAAAGGTTGGTGGCCAAGATCTGGCCCAAGTGAAGGAAGAGTACAAAATGATGACGAATGAACTCTGTACAAGTACAAGATGAAAAAGGAAATACATGGCTTTAGGCTTATGTAAAAAAAAAAAGCAAAATAATGGGAAATTTGGGTGTAGAAAGCAGGAAAGGGATGCGAAAGAACTTGAGAAGAGCTGGTTGCTAGCCTCATGGGCTCCCAGCATGGATTCTACTGTGGGCTCCCACAGCTGAGGTGGCCAGGAGGTGGCAGAGCCTCCCTGATGCTGCCCTGGGGTGCCAGCCTCCCTCCCCAGCCCAGGCTCTGGTCTCTGGTGCAGGAGGTCCTCATAAAATTGAGCTCTCTGAGGGAAGGCTCCCAGTTTTGACCCCGAGTCTGGTGACCTTTACGTGGTCTGTCCTTGCTCTGCGTGGTATGGAGCAGTGGGCATGGCTAGGAGAGACTGCACGGGGCCAGTCACCGATGGACTATCAGCCCACACAAGGCACAGCAACCATGCAGGAGGCAAGGGCTGCAGCTCTGTCTCTTTGCTCTCCTTCTACAGAGGGTCTGGGGCTCAAGCCAAGCCTTGCTGGGGACGTGGCCTCTCCCTTTATGTCCTCCAGCTTGGCCAGCCTGCGCTGCGATTCATGAACTCCTGACTTCATTCTGCATGTGCTTTGCTGTCCTCCCAGGGTGACACCTACGGTGCTCTCACCTACAGACACAGGGCTTCTTCTCCATACACGTTCTGCCCTTCAGCCCAGCACTGCCTTAGCAACCAAAGCAAGAGAGAAGACACTACTCTGGGGCGAGCCAGGGCTCTCTGCCACACGGGGACCCCTAAAACTGCCCCAAAGGGCAACAAAGAGATGTGATACCAGGGAAGAGAGAGCCAGCCAGGCAGGTAGCCAGCCAGCCAGACACAAGTCCTTACCCATGCAGTTCTTCATCATCATGAAGCCACTCTCGTAGCCTTCGAAGCATTCGCACTCGAAGCTGCCTGGCGTGTTGACACAGGTGCCGTGGCCACACAGGTCTGGCGAGATGCGACACTCGTCGATGTCTGTGGGGATGAAGACAGGATAAGGCTACCAGCACCGCTACGGCTGGCTCCAGGCCACCTGTACCACACACCAAGTTCAGCGAACAAGGACTGGCAAGTCTGACCCAGCAGACCAAAGAATTCCTCTTCCCAAAGGAAGAGACAGCAGTTAAGCTTTCTCTCTGGTGTAGGACTGATCCTTCATCCCAAGAGCTGGAGGAGCCTTCTGCTCATGCTCCTGCTTCTCAGCATGTCCCTAAAACAACTGGCATGACCCCTCTGGGTACCATCATCAAGCCAAGCATCCCACAAGGCAGGCAAGGCAGCAAGATGGGCAAGAGCGGTCCAGAGAGGGGCTACTCTTCCCTTACCTGTGCAGTTCCTTTCTTCAGCATCCAAAGCAAAGCCGTTGCCACAGATACACCTGAAGCTGCCAATGGTGTTTCGACAGGTCCCATGAGTGCAGAGGCCAGAGAAGACCTTACATTCATTCACATCTGTGGGTGAAAGTAGAAGAGCAGTGTTTCAGGGAGGGGACATCTGCAATGAGCCATGGATCCTAGGGCAGGCAACAGGTTCCTTGGGCTGCAGCTGAGATGGGCCGAGCACAGCCTATAAGCAGCAACTCCCCTCTTTCTTCTCACCTTTGTAGAAGGGCCTTCCTGAAAGGACATCTCCTCGGTTGGCAAAACCAGGTCCCCTTGGGCAGATGGCTTTGTACTCGCTGGAGCCAATCTTGGGACATTCTTCACAGTCAATGCCCCAGGCTGAGCCCACGGAACAGCAGCACATGTCGATCCGGTACTTGCCCGGCAGAGGCTCCGTGCACTCATCTTCATCCCATTTCATGTAGCACTGTTCCACACGCACGTCTGGTGAGAGAGCAGAGCTGAGCCCTTCCCTGCACCCCCTAACCTCTGGTAAAGCTATAAATTTTATTCTCTGTGACATAATTAGCAAGGTTCCTGGAACAGGTTTGGATGGAGCATCCTCCAAACGATGCCCAGGTACGGGCTGTTTGGATGAGGTCACCTCATTTGGGACACTTTGAGATGGACGTGGCCAGTCTGTGACTTCGAAACAGGGCCAGAGAATGGACCCTCCATGCTGTAGTTAGTAGTGCAGATGGCTCCTATGGAAGGGCAAAGGTTTGTCACCGTGTGCCCAGAAAGCAGCCAGGAGTTGTTTTAGGGCTGCAGGGCCATGTCATTGACTAGGCTGGTCATCGGTTTGGCTGCCCCGATGTCCACCCAAAGGGAAAGAATCTATTGATTCACAGAATGGTTTGGGTTGGAAGGGACCTTAAAGACCATACAGTGGCACCCCCTGCCCTGGGCAGGGACACCTCCCACCACACCAGGTTGCTCCAAGCCCCCTCCAACCTGGCCTTGAACCCCTCCAGGGATGGGGCAGCCACAGCTGACTGCACCATTGGCTGGATCTGGGGACATGAAGCTGTGACAGCCTTGCCTGGGTACACTGCTGGTTTGGCAGCTCCTACCAGTTATGACATGCACCACTCAGTTCCCAGGACCAGTGCATGTGGTGGAAAGGGCTGAACAGAGGCCAGATGAGGTGTCCTTACCCACACATGTCCTAGCAGTGCCATCAAGGGTCAGGCCTTCTGGACACTCGCACCGAAAGGAGCCAGCTGTGTTCACACAGCGTCCGTTGGGGCAGACACCAGGGAAGACCTCACACTCATTCACATCTGTTGGCACAAAAGTAAGGCATAAGCATGGAACATGGACAAGCCCAGTATGGCCTCGAGGGGCTCCTGGAGGAGACAGAAGGAGCCCAGAGCTGCCCAGAAGCCTAAAACTGTCAACTTTTTGCAATAAAAATCACATTTCACACACACCTACAACAATGTCCAGGCACTTTTGCAAGGAGACCGCATTAAAAGGCTTGTTGGAGAGGGACAGACAGGGTGGTCCCATTTGCATGTGTTCACAGTTGGCATGGCACTGGCAGAGCAGCACCAGAGGTCTCACCAACATGACTACAGCTGATGGAGCAGCTGGAAACCCATTCCCAGGCACATGAAAGACAAGAAAGTCTTCAGCAGCAGTCAGCATCAGTCGGCCAAGAGGAAGCCACGCTTCATGAGTGTGAGAAAATTCTATGATGCAATGACTGGCCTGGTGGAGGAGGGAGGAGCGGTGGATATTGTCTACCTCACCTTCAGTGAGGCGGTGTAACCCAGGGGTCAACACTGGGCCTGATCCTGTCTAACATCTTCATTAGTTATCTGGATGATAAAGTTAATTTTATTAGTTAAAGTGTGTCCTCAGCAAATGTACTGATGATACAAAACTGGGAGGGGTGGCTGACGTACTGATATACCAGAAGGTCTTGCTGCCATCCAGAGGAACCATGGCAGGCTGGAGAAACAGGCCAGGAACCTCATACAGCTCAACAAGGAGAAGTGCAAGGTGCTACACCTGGGGAGGATCAACCCCATGTCCCAGTACGTGCTGGGGGTCACCCAGCTGGAAGAGGAAAAGGACCTGGGGAGCCTTGGGGACACCAAGTTGAACACAAATCAGCAATGTGGCCTTGCTGCAAAGCTGATGATATCCTGGGCTGCGTTAGGAGAAGAACTGAAGTGATCCTTCCCCTCTACTGAGCCTTGGTGAGGCCACACCTGGAGCACGGTGTCCAGTTCGGGGCTTCTCAGTGTGTGAAAGAGAGAGATGGACATACTGGAGAGAGTCCAACAAAGGGCCAGACTCAAAGATGCAGGGCACAAGAAATGAACAGTGCGATGGTAAAAAAAGTTCTCTGCATCTTGTAGTGCTTTACCTTCACACGTGACCCCCTTCATCCTCGCGTATCCCCGGGGACAGGCAGTATCTGCAAGAAAACGGAGGAAAATCAGCAAAAGAAACGGGCTGAGTCCTGCCTTCCTGGCGTGCGTGCCAAGCAGAGCCTCACCGATCTCGCAGCGCTCGCAGGGGCTGCCCCACGCTGCCCCCAGCGTAGCACAGCACTCCGACTTCAGCGTGGCCCCGTTGATGTTCACCTCGCAACGCCCATCCTGGATGTTGAGCCAGCAGGTCCCTTTCATGCTGTCTGCAGGGACAAAGCCAAGGCGTGAGTGAAGAGCTGCTCCTCGGCGGAGGATCCCAGCTTCAGCCAGGCCACCAGGAGAAGCAGCGAGGAGAAACTATCCCTGAGCTGCAATGCCACTATTGCTCCTTATTTTATCTTTGGGGTTGTGAGGCACTTTGCAGCATGGACACAAGCTGTGCTGGTCCCCAGAGCCCTGTCCCACTGCTGTGCTCTCTGAGACAACTCCTATCACAGCCGTTCTGTCCCCTGCCTTTTTCCTGGTCCCTCCTGCTCCTCTTCTGGGGAAATATAGTCCCTTCCAGCTGCCCCTGTGATGCTTTGCAAGGCCCTGACCACCCAGGAGTGGGAAGTGGAAAGATCTCCTTGGATGGAAAAGAATCTACTTCACCTCGATGTGCCTTAATGTCAGCACTACAAACCCATCCGGTGAGCGAAAACCCACCATCCCGATCCCCTGAAGGGTCTCCTGGGACCCCAGGTCTGTATTTTGTCTTGCTGTTGGGGATTTCTGCGTCTGAAACACACCGCTCAGAGCACTGCCTGAGGATGAAGCTTCTCAGGCTGCCTGGATGCTTAAAAGAGGTGTTAATTGTTACCAACAACCAAGGAAATGCCAGGTGAGAGACAGCAAGAGGCCTCAAAGGATCCCCATCTCCAAGACAAGAGCACGGGACTTGCTTCAGTTCAACAGCAAGGGGTGATGATGGGCAACGCTGGTATTGGAGCTGCCTGTTGAAGGCCACGTCCTTACCCACGCAGATGGTGCCACTGGGGTCCAGCTTGCTCCCTGGGGAGCACTCGCAAGCGAAGGAGCCAGCATTGTTCCTGCAGACGCCGTTCACACACGGGTTAGAGGTGCACTCATTGATATCTGTGGGCAGAAAGGGACTGTCACTGCAGCCAGTGTCACAGGACCAAGCTCTCTGGGCCAGAAACTGGGGCACCATGAAATTACTGAGCTTCTTCAGGGCTGAGGGGATGGATGGATGGATGGATGGATGGATGGATGGATGGATGGATGGATGGATGGATGGATGGATGGATTGAGGGTGGTTGGTGCAAACACAGGAAGATAGTCTCGCTCACTCAGGGCTGCTCCTGGCTAAGCTGGAGCTGAATATGGCCTTCACGTACCAGAACATCTGAACCAGATGTGAGGCTACATAGGATTTGCCATTTTTCATCTTCAGAAAATCAGTTTTTTTTTCTCTAAACAGATATTTATGTGCAAAGTGCCAGTTCTCAAATGTTTGAGGACTTTGTGGTCAGGAAACAATTTCCCCCACTCCAAACTGTAAGCTTTCAATCAAATCCCCAAAACTTGCAATTTTGGTCAGGTTTTAGCTAAAATTTTGGAGGCCCAGAGGAAATTGTTCTGGTTTTCAGTCACTGAAAAACCCAGATGTTCTGCGTTTGGATGTCCACTATTTTGAATGAAGTGTGAAATTTCCCCCTAGGAAAAAAAAAAGCAATCAAAAACCCACAAACCCAAAGCCTGGACCTGCTCCAGTTCAAACCACTGCAGTCAAAAGGGAACCAAAGACACGTCAGACCTCGAGCTCCCTTTCAGGCAGGACCTCAGGCCATGGGTCTTCACATCTCGAGAAGATGTTCTCTGCTGCCTTCAGAAGCACGTTACCTTCGCAGGTATCTGTCTCCGTCCTGAAGACAAAGCCCTTGGGGCAGGTGCAGGTGTAGCTGCCAGGGGTGTTGCGACACAGGCCGTTGTCACACAGCAAACGGTTGACGGTGCATTCATCGACGTCTGTGGGCAGAGAGATGGGGTTTCTGAGCTGCAGCACCAACGTCCTCTCATCTACTCTGCCAGCCTAAAGAGCTCTGGCAGCCTGAGAGCCACAGAAATGCAGCACCAGCCTCACAGCAATACCATGTGGAATGTACATTAAATCACATACATGTAGGTTTTTTCCATAGAACCTTGTGCTCTTCCCCGTGGACACGGGCAGCCCTGAGCAAGGACAGTGCCTGAGGGCATCATCTGCTGTGTCACCTCCTGCTTCTGTGCGGCTGGAGGTCTGCCTCTGGCTCCCAGCCTCATATCCTGAGTGCCACCCTCTTCCCCACCAGAGCTCCCGGTTCCCCAGCCCACCCTGAGCCCGGGCTGCCCCAAACTCACCCACGCAGTTCTTGCCCGTGGGATCTGACTCGTAGCCCAGGTTGCAGATGCAGCGGTAGCTCCCACGCAGGTTCTCACACATGCCGTTGGGGCAGATGTCTGGGTTGAGGGCACATTCATTGATGTCTGTGCGGAGAAAGACGTCAAGTTAGATGGATCACCCCAAACACCTTGGTGTCAGTAGCCAGCTGGGATACCCCTCTGCAGAAACCACTCTTTCCTGTCCCACCTGCCCTCCTTGCTGGACCCAGTAAGCCCTTGAGACCCTTGTTTCTCTCCTCCTGCTGCTGTGGAGCTGGGCACCTTTGTCCTGGGGTTACACAGCTGATCTAGGGTAGGTCTCTGAGCTCAGGAGGAGAGAACTGGAGAGGAGCTGAGATAAGCTCAGTTCCTTATCAAGGACTCCCCAGGTCCTTCTGTTACATTCTTGAGTCTCCGTACAGTATCTCCATCCCAGGTACTCAAGTCAGACCATTTAATTACTCCTCCTACTGGAAAAGGTGGGAGGAAGAAGCTGTTTGTAAGGTGCTGTGAGCAGGATGATGGGGCCAGCTGGGGTAAGGGCAGAGCAGGATGGACAACCTGCCTGTGCATACACAGTCCTACCACGTGGGACCATTCTGGGGGCAGAAGAGGGCAAGGAGCACTCAGACAACCTGTGGGCTGGCAGACAGTCATGGTCACACCTAGATGGTCACAGCAAAGCCCTTCCAATGGCAAAGCCCCTCTATATCCTACCGCAGCCATGGTCCTCAAGCTCAGAGCTTGCACAGGCTCCCTGACCACGCTGCTGCCAGGCTAGAGAAGTCCTGATCAGGCCAAAGAAAATTTCCTTTCCCTATTGCTGACATAAAGAATTGTCTGAAAGCAGCAAGAAGTGAGAACCTGTGGCCTCTGCCTGGTTCCTGGCCCTGGCAAAGATGTGGTGATGGTAGGGCAGGGGCAGAGAAGCGTTGTATTTGGGTGAGGGCAGGGCCTGGGACAAGGGGGACAAGTTCTGCAGGATCTCAAAACCTCAAAGACTTGCAAAGTGCCTTGGACAAACTTGCCCTAAACTGAGAGATCTTTCTGGTTCTGCAGCAAGCAAGGGTACCACCACCTCTGCCGCCCGTGCACAAGCTGGTTGGGCTTGGGTCTGGAGAGTGTCTGGCATGGAAAGCCATGGGCATTGTCTGTCATCACCCATCTCCTGCCCATCCATGCTGCCAACTGCACCAAGCACCCAGTGCCTGTGGAGAGTAACCCAGGAGGGTGGCAGCCAGGTGGGCAGCATCTCTTCCTCTGCAGCAGCAGCATCTCACCACCTTTTTGGACCAGGCAAGGAGATATCACTACAGCGAGAACCAGTCTCCCCATGGAACAGGGCAGGTTTGTGTTTGCACAGCAGCGTCCTCGCCGTGCTCCAGCGCCAGGTGGCAAGTGGCCCAGGCCAGGGCTTCCCAGACACTGCTGGCCTTTGTCTCCAAGCAGTTGGAGTTCAGCTACACCCCCGGGGAAATGCAGCCCTGGAGAGCGCTGAGCTGGCTGTGGGCAGCGAGGGGCTGACCAGAGCGTGTCTGACTTTCTGCTTCTTTGCTAGAAAGCGTCTTATCGTTCGCCTGAGACTGACTTCGGCCAAGACACGATGCCCTGGAAGGAAGCCCAAGAAGCCACCAGGGTTTTGCGCCTCTGGCTCGTTCCCATTTGGAAAGTTTTGAAAGGCCGTAGCTATCTGGCTGCTCCGTGCTCTTCCTGCTGATCCAAGTGCTGCCCGGGGCTGGCAGCGCGGCCGCCTGGCCTGACCTCTCGCACAGCTGGCTAATGCAAAGCAGCCCCTTGGCAAGACATCCCAACACGCGCTTATCACCTCCCTCTCCCTGGAAGAACCCTCTTCTCCCTCGACTGAGGGAGCTGGAGGGCAGAGGAGGGGAAACAAGCAAGAGGATGCAATTGGTCACGCTCTTCGTTCCCATCAAAGCCGGGAGCAAAGCCAAGCTCTGTGTGTGCATCCCCAGAAACGCGGCTCCCACAGGGCGCCAGGAATCAACCACTCAATTCAATCCATGCTCCTCAGGAGATGCTCGCTCGACCTCAACTTGAGGTGCTTTAGAGAGGAGAAAAGACTCTCAGCACCCCTCTCCCCCTGTGCCCCAGCTTATGTCCCACCCGCAGACCCTCACCACCACCTACCCAGGTTCTCGCCTGCACTGACACCCACCCAAGCCGTGAAACCTGCCCCACCTCGACTCCCAGACACCTCTTACTCCCAAAAGATGGGCACAACACGTTCTAACTCTCCAGCACACCCTCAGCAGGGCCCAGTCTCCCATGGCACACACTCCCCCAGGCATACAGGTCCATGCACGCTCAAAGCAGCTTGAAAGAATGAGCTGAGAGTGACATTAGATGTGCCTGCCTAAAATCTGAGTGAGCTGAGAGTGACATTAGATGTGCCTGCCTAAAACCTGGTCCACGGGCTGCACATACCTCTGCCATCAGCCGTTATTCCAATGCCGCTGCTGCAGAGAGCCTGGAATTCAGCTGGGTAGGAAGCACAAGAGAGCCGTTAGCGCTTCTAGACAGTTCCAGATAGTGACACTAATTCCGGGTAAGGCTGGATTTACTGTTTGTTTGCTAGAATGTCATCTGTGGGCTTCCCAGCAGTGTTTATTTACACTTCTGCAACGTGTATTTTAGAGCCGATACACACAGTTTGTATTCCAACACAAAAGGGAGAATCCCTGCAAAGCAATCAGCGTCAGGTTTGTGAAACCACCCCAAAATTTTTTTTTGGCCGCGTGGCATCCCTTTCCCCCTGCCTGTGGCTCCCATGTCACTCCCAAGCTGGCTAGGACCTGTCAGGGACCTCTCAGGGACTCAGAATTGTCTCTGAGCATCTTCCTGGCTCTCCACAAACTCAAATAGAAGAGGAGCTCACCAGAATTTTTGGCCGGACAGGGCTGGCAGGGCTCTCCGAAGCCGTGGTCCGGGTTAGCACAGCAGCACTCGGACTTGGTGACGGCTCCGGGAAAGGGACGAGCGCAGGTGCCCTTTTTAATGCCTCCGTAGCAGGTGCTGCGCATGTGGGTGTCCACGCAGACCCGTCCATCCACCCCGATGGCCAGGCCCCCGAGGCACTCGCAGCGGAAGGAGCCCTCCGTGTTAATGCACCAGCCGTTCATGCAGATTCCCGGCGTCTCGCACTCGTCGATGTCTGAAAGAAGGAGCACAAACTGGCCCTTACCCAGCAGCAGGACACACACACAGGTGGGATTATTAGAAAAAATTTCTTTCCTCTGAGGGTGGTGGAGCACTGAGACAGGTTGCCCAGGGAGGCCCCTTCCCTGGAGATACTAAAGATGAGGCTCAACGAGGCCCTGGGCAACCTGGTCTAGTTGGGGGTGTCCCTGCGACTGCGGGGAGGTGGGACTGGATGACCTTTGGAGGTCCTTTCTGGACTGGATGATTCTATGATTCTATGATTTGGGCTATTTTGCAGGGAGATTTGGAGACTAAAAGGGAGCCAGAGGTGCAGTTCAGAGCATCACACCCTCTACAGACTCTGCTGGGTCAAGGGAAGGATCTGGGCTTCTTTGGCCTCTTAAGATCCAGCCCCTTCTCAGAGGAGCAGGGTCTGGTTTCTGCTCCACTAATGGGGCAGCAACCCAGAGAATTCACACCATGTCACAGCAGCATATTGACGAAATGCTATGTTCTCCTCCTCCTCCTTTCTCCTCTCTGCCTCCACATATTCTAACCTTTCTGGCTTTGGGAGGTGACACATAAACCAGAGTGGAATGTGCTGCAGAGGCTGGGAAGTTTATGGAGATGACTGCTGCCAGCACACATTGGCTGTACAGAGCTTCCCAGCCCTGCTGAACCTCCTTCAGAGAGAGGATTTAAGTTCCAATTTGTGCTGAAGTAGTGGAGATGCAAGAGCATGTTCCCTCATGGCCCTTCTGTAAGCGGGTAACTTCTGGTGGCAGAGCAGGAGAATAATTCAGATCCCCTTGACCTCAGATACATCCCAAGTCCCCAGGAACGTCGAGGGTGGGCTGGGATGAGGGCAGAGACCAAGGTTGGGAACCTACGCACCGACACAGTACCGCCCGTTGGGAGCCAGCACAAAACCAGGCTTGCAGATACATTTGAAGCTGCCATCCTCATTGATACACATCCCGTTGAGGCACATGTTGGTTGTGGCACATTCATCATGATCTGAGGAGGACAAAGAGAAAACATGAGGAAGACTCCCCTGTGCTCAATAACTCTCCGTGCCCCATCTCCTGGTCAAATTGCTTCCTATAGCAGGGGGTGCTAAACCTCAAGGCAGAGTTGCCAGTGCTTCTCCTGGTGAGACAAGTCCTGCTGTGTCCCTGCCGTTCTCGGTACCCTGGTGATCCAGCACAGCTCTCAGCAGGACTCAGACACTGGGTGCTGGAGAACGTCCTGCTTCCAAACCCAGCCCTGCTCATGCTCCTGTACCCCAAAACCTACAGAAGCCCTCACACCTTTAAAAAAACACTTTCCTACTTCAGTCATTTTAAGATGCTCTGCCCTAGAGATGGAGTACAGCACAGATTAGAGCAACCACCAGTCCCCAGGGACCAGCTCAGTCCCAGCCTCCCCACTCCACGTCAGGAAATCACTTACCGACACAGTTCTTGCCGTCGGGGGTGATTTCAAAGCCAGCGTTGCAGATACACTGGAAGCTGCCGTCGGTGTTAACACAGCGGCCGTTCCTACACATCACTCCGTTCATGATGCACTCATCAATGTCTGGCAGGGAAAGAAACATCAGAAAGTCTCCACAGGTGGAGCAAGAAGCAGTTGCAGATAATCTGCTCCCTGAGAGCAAGCGCTCTCAGACACTCAGAGCGTGCTCTGCTCCGGCATCTTCCCTTCTGTACAGAGGATGGAAAAGAAGTGGAAAAAGCTTTTTGAACGCTCTAGAAGCAGCAAGACATCTATGAAGTTAGAGCTCTGGGACCTCAGACCCGCCGTGATGTCTTTGTCAACAGTCCCCTTTGCAACTCAAATCATCCTGGGGCTGTTCAAGCCTGTGGAAAACAGCAAAAATGCTCAGACCAACAGCCACAGACTCGGGCAAGCCACGGAGATGTGGCCCCAGTGCCTCAGCAAAACCAATTCCAGGATAGAAGCTGGGGTAGAATGGGACCGAAGCAGGGCTGCACAGCAAGAACATGATGGTCACTGAATGCCCCCGGGCAAAGACGAAAGAAGAAAGGAAGAGGACTGTCCCAGGCGGGGGGTTGTTACTGACCAGTCAAGGACTGGGCAAGGCAGAAGGAGCTATTTTATGAGCAACTTACAGAAAAACAGTAATCTGGCCCCAGCAGCAATGGACAATTCAAACACTGTGTGGGCTAGAACGTCTCTGTTAGGGGGAAAGGCTGAGGGACTGGGGGCTTTTTAGTCTGGGGAAGAGAAGGCTGAGGGGGGATCTCATCAACCCCTATAAATAAGGGTGGGTGTCAGGAGGATGGGGCCAGGCTTTTCTCAGTGGTGCCCAGGGACAGGACAAGAGGGAACGAGCACAAACTTGAACATGGGAAGTTCCATCTAAACAGGAGGAGGAACTTCTTCCCTGTGAGGGTGGCAGAGCCCTGGCAGAGGCTGCCCAGAGAGGTGGGGGAGTCTCTGTCTCTGGAGACATTCCAACTATGCCTGGACATATTCCTGTGGGTCCTTCTCTGGGTGACCCTGCTCTGGCAGGGGGTTGGAGGAGATGATCTCCAGAGGTCTCTTCATACCCCCTATCATTCTGCAATTCTCCTAATGTGGAGAAGTTTGCTCGAGAGCAGCTTGGCAGAAAAAGGTCTGAATCCCAGATGAAACGGGGATTCAGCTCCTGCTCAGAAGGAAACTTCCTTTTTGGGCTGTATCAACAGAAGAGCTGTGTGTAAGCCCCATGGGATGGCTTCTTGTCCTGACAGCTAGAGAAGCCACAGCTGAAGAATGACATCCTATTTTTGGCACCGCACGTTAGAAAAGATAAAGGCAAAATGGAGGAAGTTGAGAAGATAAAAACCAAGACAATGGGAACCTTAGAAACATTATCAATGAGAGGAGATTGAGAGGCTCACAGTTGTTTAGTCTAGAAGGGAGATGACGGGGGGGTTACAAGTTCCAGTTTCCCATCATGGGATAAAACCTTGTAAAGGAGACGGCGATGAACGGATTTACACAGCCAGAAATAGAACCACAAG
>VZRU01021119.1:0-50735 GCA_013398155.1 Pedionomus torquatus | reverse complement strand
GGGAGGGCAGGGTCCTCTGGAAACCCCTTCATCAGGAGCCACTTGACGGAAAAATAATTTTAAAAAATCAAAGGTCAGGCACTGACAGGGAAATCTGCTCTTGCTTCTTGCTCTCATGGAACACCACCTCCCCGTCGTTCCTTCACCCAGAGCACTATCTTGCTGCAAGACACCAACAGAACAACTTCGCTAGAAATCACAAGCCCTACATTGATGGAAACATCCCTCAAAATCTTATCTTTTGTTAAAGCAAAACATCCTCATCTGGAGAGATGCTCAAGTTCTGCTCTTTGGAAAGGACTCTAAGTTCCTTGATTGTCGTGACGTCATTTTAAGGTAAATAAAGGAAGAGGAAACTTCTCCTGGACAGATTTCAGGATGCTGCTGGCAGCTCAGTTAAGTTGTTGTGAAATCCCACCACACACCCGGTTGGGAGCTTGTTTGGTGCTGGGGACTCCTCGGTCCATTTCCCCTTTACACCCATTTTCCTTTGCTAGCCAAGTCTCTGCCGACACTCTTGAGGCTCCCCGCGCCCCCTCAAAAGGGGAGAGGGAACAGACTTACCGATGCAAGCCTGCTTGGTGGGGGTGCTCTGGAAGCCTTCGTGGCACTTGCAGTGGTAGGAGCCAGGGGTGTTCACACAGTCACCGTGGACACAGGGGCTGCTGGAGCACTCATCCACGTCTGCAAGAAGAAAAGCCTAAACCCGTGAGTCACCATTAGACACCTGCAAGGTGCTGAGCCTGTCCTGTCAACTCCAGGGCTCAGCGTGGCATAACCAGCGGGGTCCCTCTGGATGGCACCTCTTCCCTCAACTGACTCAGTGGCACCACTCAGCTTGGTGTCATCTGCAAACCTGCTGAGGGTGAACTCAATCCCACTATCTTTATCACTGATGAAGACAGTAAATGGTATTTTTCCCAGTATGGACCCTTGAAGGACACCGATCCTTACAGGTTTCCACGTGGACACCGAGCCATTGACTGTAACTCCTAGGATACAGTCCTCCACCCAATTCCTAATCCATCCAGCAGTCTATCTGCCAAAGCTCTATCACCCCAATTTTGAGGTAAGAATGTTGTGGGAAACCCTAGCAAAGGCCTCAAAGAAGCCCATGTAGATGACATCCATCTCTTTTTCACTGATGCGGTCACTCTATCATCAAAGCCCACTAATTACTGAGGGCATAATTGACGATGAAGCCACGTCAGCTGTCCCTAATCACCTCCCTGAGTTTTGTATCTTCCCTTCTGAAGAGTTTACAGCCACCAGTTACAGGGCTCCAGTTGCATGATTAGTCCCACCACACTGCAGTGGAGTTTTCTAGCTGCACAGCGGCTTCCAACTCCTCCTGTTTGTTAGCCACGCTGGAAAGCACTGGTATAGAGGCACTTCAACTGGGCCACCAACCCTCTCACCTTTGCAGAGGAACACACCCTAATTCCTCTCCAGCATTTTACAGATGTTTCCCTGTTGGTTCCTAATACGTCAGCAGCTGCTGGCTCTTCTCTGTTGCTCAAAATTTCCTCCCCTTCTCCCACTAGATCTTCTTTAAAGCTCTTCTTACAAGCCCGGCCACCTTATGGCAAAGATGTCCTCCTCCTAATTCCATCTCCTTGGAGACCTCAAGATTCCAAGAAGCTTTGCAGAGTTACCATCTACCTGGGGTGATCATAGGGGCTAAAGCCCATGGCTGTGGGGCAAGCAGAGCAGGCAGCAGCCCAATAACTGGAATCCCTGCTTGGGGACTGGCTTTATGGGGCTTCCCGTGGTGCAAACTGGCCACCACTAAGCCAATGGCAATGCTGTGGCTACCAGAGTTGTAACCTTGGGTGTTCCTTGCAGGGCAGAGGTAACCTTTCCATCATGCTGCTTTGTCACCACACACAAGCCCTCTATCTCCAGCCTCTTGCGGGGACCTCTGACTGGGATGTGGGGGCTTCTGACTGGGATGGGGGCTGTTGGGAGCTCCGGGGGGGGGCCTACTCACCAATGCACTCTCCACGCACGTCCTGCTTGTAGCCCATGTTGCACTCGCAGCGGTAGCTGGACGGGGTGGGGATGCAGCGGCCGTTGAGGCAGAGGTTAGTGNAGAGACATTGGACCAGATGATCCTTGAGGTCCCTTCCAACGGTGGAGTCTATGAACCCACATCTGCCCAGGTTTAAAATTCTTCCAGGGATGGCAACACCACCACTTCTCTGGGCAGCCCATTCCAATGCTTGATAACCCTTTCAGTGAAGAAATTTTTGCTAATATCTGAACACCACAACAGATCAGTGATGCTCCTGGGCCCTGAACAGCCACGGGGCCACAGACACAGCCTCAGGCTCCTCAGAAATCACTGCAGTCCCTGGCCTGTCCCTACCCCACGGACACGCACAGCCTCTCGGAAGCAAGGTAGAAATCAATATTTATCGACACCCAGTGCATTTTCACAGGCTTCAGAGCTTAGAAGGAACTATTCGAGGGTGTCCAAGGTGTTGGGAAAACCAGGGTTGTTTTGGGGAGGCAGAGAGCGAGGCAGTGACGTGAAAGCTTCATTCCTATTTGGTAATTAGAAAGATATTCTGCACTGGAGCCAGGCTGGGCTCCCCGGCTCTGCCAGCAGACGCTGTTTGATCTGCTGCTGGGCTCAGCATCCTGCACAGCATTAGTGTCACAGCCCATCTCCTCCCCTCCCCTTCTCCCCATGTCAAAATAAACCTCGCAGCTGGCGGAGAGCACGGCCGCTTCGCTCGTGCGCGCAGGGAGGCAGGCCGGCACGCAGGCAGGGACGCTGCCCGTCCCCGAGAGAGGCAGCCAAATCGGGTCAGCACGGCAAGAAAGTCCTTTTAATTACCAATGCTTGAACTTCCTGGGCCCATTCCAGGCAGACCTGGGATCCCGCCTTGTCCGTTTGCCCCATTTGGTCCGATGCCTCCAGGCCCGTTAAGTCCCGGCCCAACACCGTTGGGCCCAAATCCAGGAATTCCTGGAAAGTTCCCAGGGAACCCTGGCACGACTGGGAGTCCTTCGATGCAGAGCCGGCGGTACTCATCTGAAACAAAACAGCTGCCTTAGAGTGTTTCCAAGAGTTCCTGAACCACCCCCCCACCCCACCTCCTGCCAGAGAACAGAGGGATGGAGATGTACCAGCGGGGAGCAAAGAGGGTGGGTGCTGATGGGAGGAGGGCAGATGGGTGAGGAGGGCTTGAACACCCTCCACTCTGGAGCAGATGATGAGACACAGCTTGCCAGGGTGTTTGGCAAGAGTTTTTTGGGGTGTGTGGGACCGCTGGCACCCTGGGGTCCCTTCATGCAGGACACGGGAGGGGGTCAGACACAGTTAAGCTTTGCTTTGCCCTGCTCAGAGCTGGTGACGAAAGAAGAAAAGCCGAGAGATGTATCTACAGCGCCGAGCCTCCTCGTGGCCTCCTACGGCCTCGGCTCACCCCCAGCTGGCCCCAGGGCTCAACTGCGGTGGGAGCCAAAGAGCGCTGAAGGGGTAGGAGGAAAGGGAGAAATTCTTGCCTTGGCTGAACTCATCTGGCTCAACTTCAGATGGGACCCAGGTGGGAGAGCCAGCATCCCCGTGTGACCTTTCTCTGGGTGTTGCGTTGATGATTCTCCACGTCAAGCCTGGGGTACCACTAGGGCTACCGGAGCCACGGGTTGGCCCGGCAGCAGGTGGAGGTCCTTCGTGTTGCACTTACCAGATCCCCGGACAGGGCACATCTCTGGAGTCTGGCCAATGGCCCAGCAACGTCCCGAGTCACAGCAGCACTGCATCTTGGTGTACTGGCCAGGGAGGTCCCCAGCACAGCGGCCCCCGATCAGAGCAGAGAAACATGTCCCAATCCGCTGGTCTGCAGAGAGGGAGAGGGGGAAGGAGACACATTCACACCACGTTGTCACCATCTACTCTTGGTTGGGTCCTGAGTGTGCATTCCCAGTGGTGCCTCTTCTGGCTGTCCAATGTCCCAACCTGACCTCCTGTTCTGCCTCATCCTCTCAGATCATGAGGTTCTCCAGCACCTCCATTTGGAGGTCCTGCAGGGCCAGGTCTCATTCCCCAGTATTAGATCACACATTCCCATTTAGGCTCCTAAATACCATAAGCAGCCTGACTGAGAGCCAGTAATGGGCAGCAGTTGGGTGGTCCCTCTCCTTTGGATTCTCCACTGGAAGCTGCCTCCCTTGCCCTGCAAGAAGGACATGCTGACTGAGAAGATCCTGGCTGAATGCACAGAGCAGAAAAGAGATGAGATCCCCCACCTTATCCCATGCTTTCTCACCTCCCAACCCAAAGAAATGGGATTATTTACAGGTGTCTCTTTTTCCTTTCACTGATCCTGATGAGAGATGCCAGGGATGGGTTGACTCAACACACCATGTGGGAGAGGGAGCAGGCAATGGGGAGCTGGTCTGCAGGAGACCCCTGCAAACGTTGACACTTCCACTACTGGACAACGTGACCCACCCCCTCAGCAGGGACAGATAAACTGTTCTGGACTAAATACATTATTCAATAAAATTGCTCCCTGGGGCTGAAATCTCCATTCTACAAGTTCTTCCTCCGGTGTTAGTGTCTCTCTTGCGTATTTGGAAGTGCCCATATAAGAGTCCAACCAGTCCTTGAACTTGGCCACGTGGAGTGGTAGCATCTCTTCTCCTCTCCTGGGCTGTAGGACCCAGCATGGTATATTTACCTCTAACTCCTGCCACTAAAAACATTTCTTTGTGATAAAAACAGTCCAGTGCCGCCTGCTACTATTTTGAGGGTTCCCAGACAGCAAGGGGAACATTCCCCAGCCACTCCTGCTCCAGGCTGAAGCCCTGACTGTGATAATCCTTTTCCAAAGTGGTCAGCCATCCCTACACCACTTGGGTCAGGCTGGGGACTAGGTACAGTCCTTCCAGTGTCAGTCAGTGATCCTCAGAGTTGTGCTAAGCAAGGACCTTACCACAGCCACCTCAGGCCTTGCCAGGACCTGCCTCTCCTTCCCATGGCAAATATCCCATGTCCCAGGCTTTCCATGAAGAAGCTTTCCCTGCCAGGTCTCAGTGATCCCACCACCTCTCACCAAACAAACGGAGCAGTTCCCAGTTCCACATCTCTCCAGCTTTATCGCTCCCATTCCCAGGGGATGCCCATTTCGGGTCATGGCTTAGTTCCTGGACTGAGCTGGGAGGAGAATGAGCCCTTCATGGTGGCCACCCATGAGCGTGGCCAAAGGCACAGACACAGCCTGGCACCAGTGTGAGGTGTGTGTGGCTTCTGGACAAGGCCCAGGAGACTGAGGGTCTTTCACACATCTAACAGGCTCCGTCTGGCACCAAATCCTCTAGGAAAACCTGGAATCTTCTACTCATTCATCTCCTGTCCTTGTTTCTCAAGTAAATTAATGAGGGGGAAAGTCTAGTCTGATTTGTCATCTGTGCCTCTAGACTGACATTAGCCAGCAGGCTGACACTTTCCTGAAATATAATTGAAATTAATTGCATGGAGCTGTTTGATCTGCGGGCTGTGGTTACATTTCTTCCCTAATCACAGCTCGGTGACTTGCAGAGGACAGTGACCCCATTTAAAGCCAGGGTGACTAAACCAGCAGGTCTTTTCTCAGCTACATCCTTTCCACCATTCTGAGTTCAGCATGAACTATTCCCTTTTCCCAAACTTAACTTCACCAAAGAGTCTTACAGAAAGAAAGGCGGACTGGAAGAAGGGAAACTCAAGTGAGGGGATTGAACGCAACACGGGATTAGCTCCTAATATTTATGAAGTACAAGCCATGTGGGCGTTTGGGTCCTCCCAAGCCCTTGGTCTCAAGAAGTGGCAAGGGGACAAGAGCAACGGCCAGTGGGTCATCCCAAGCCCTTGGTCTCTGGCGAGGGGACAATAGCAATGGCCAGATGTTTGCAGGTTACAGCAGCATCTGGAGTGTAGAAGAGGACCATATTTCCACAGCACATCGACAGGTTGATGTTCTATAAATTCTCATATTCCAGAAAGAAGCTGCTCCCTGGACACACCAGGACAGGGTAGTGGGTCCACTTGGAGAAGCTGTAGCTCAAAGCCTTGACGGGAGTTTAGGGTTGAGCTTAAATGACCTTCTGGATTTGAGTGCGGTAGTTTGAAATAAAGCCTTTGGGCATAAGGGAGGACAGATGCCACCCAATTCCTTCTGTTCTTCTGGGAGATGTTTGCTCTCCCAAAAGCTGCGACACAGGGTGACAGCCAGCCAGTTAATGGGCAAGGAGCAATCTGGAGAAGGCAACGTCTTTCCCCGCAGACAGACAACGTGCTGACAAGTTTGACAAGGTAGGGAGGTCACAGCAGTTTGTGTAAGGGAGGGGATGGTTCAGCCCTTATTCATCTGGACAAACGTTTATTAAATTCAGCTGGTTCTGCTGCAGTTTGTAATGATCTCGCTCAGAAATGAAGGTCAGAACTAATTGAAAACTCATCTGGAGCTGCCTTGGGCAGAGAGAGGGGTGGGTGGAAAGAACAGTGGGTCCCCGCAGTCCCTCTGTGACCTCCTGCAGGACCACCCACACGCTGGAGGTGGGAACACAAAGCTGTTGCGGTTTCCTTCTGCCTTCCTCTGCGGCTCTTAAGGGAACAGGTTTGCACAATAACCTCAGTAAATCAGAAATGCTGCAGGCGAGAAAGGAAGGGAAATTCCACATGAGATTAGAGAGTGCAGAGGTGTGGGGGACAGAGCCACAGGACTGTCAGAGGTCTCTGGTTCAGAGAGGCTGGGGAGGCTTTAGAAGGTCCTCCCAGGAGCAGGAAAATGAGTATGGCCTCCTCATGATAGTACAACAGGAGGGACACCAAGCTGGACTTTCCTGCCAGGGTCTGGCAGAGTCTGTACCCATCTCCTGGGTGATGGTTTCCTGAGGTGTGTGTCCTTGTCCTGATGCCCAGGAGAAGCCCCACACCAGGAGCTGCACCCTCTGAGTGACAGCAACACGGCTCGTCTCTATCTTCCCTTTCGATGTGAACACGTAAGATCTGCTGTGCACCTACAAGGCATTTTGCAATTTTCATCCCAATGAAAACTTGATTTGTTTTTTTGGTGTTTTTTTGGGCAGGGAGGGCTGGAGGAGTAGAAAGTGCAGAGAGAACTTTAAAGGGTATTTTCTCTCACTTTGTGTCTTGTCACGTACAGAAACTGGGAAGCTCCAGTGACCAAACCCAAGTAAAGTAGTGGTTGCAAAAGTCAGTTGGCTCTGACTACAAAGGGTATTAGCTCAGAAAGGAGCTGTAGCACAGCAGCAAGTAGCCAAAGGTCTCTCCACCCAACATTTCCAGTGATGCTTGGCTTGCAAGGAAGAAGGGTGCAAAAGGATCCTCATACTGTGTTGAGGACACCCAGTCTAAATGGATTGATGCCATCGTATGTTTGCCTCTTCTGAAAAACTGACCAATTTCATTCTTGTCTGGGTAATATTAAGCTAGATGGTGGTGTCTGCCTCATTAAAGAGTCATGGCAGAACGAAGGCACAAAGCATCCCTCTGGGCACAGCTCCCACCAGAGCGCAATATCCATCCATGGCATACCTTGGCCACCAACGCTTCTGCAAGAGGGAGCCGGTGCAAGCAGGGGAGCTCCGGGTGTTACTGCAGGACAGTTTCTGTGCTGGTAAATGCTACAATAAATTCACTCCCTCCCTGGCTGTTCACTCTTCTCCAAATTCACCTCCCAGTTCAACTGCTGTAAGGTTGAGGCATAAATGCATTCCTCAAATGATGGATCCTCTCTAGGGGGAAATGCTTTACAGTCCAGGTCCCCGCACAGGCTCACACCAGAATCCCAGTAACTCCAGAGCCTTTCTGCACCCCCTGGTCCCTGCAGATGTCCAGGGAACTGTTGGGGTGCTCTACTCAGGGTCCCTCCCCAGCTCCTTCTCAATCTACTACAAGTCTACGATCCTCACACCACTTTCATTTCATCATTTCTTGCCCTTAGTAAATATTATCTCCTCATATTTCCTTTTTCCTCTTGCTCTTTCCTTTCCTGGATAATGACCAAAGTGAGCAAAAGGGGTTCTCCAGGCAGGTGAGGTCCTCAGTAGCACACTCACAACCTTCTCTGAGCCCAGGACTTTGCAACAACAAGCAAGATCTGGCCCTACCTGGAGCTTTTGTCAGGAAATCTGCTGATGGTGCCCAAGGAGAGAGAAGACCCAAATCTCTCAGAACTTTGCTGGACTATCAAGGAAAAAGAGCAAAGCAAGCAACGTGGAGGAGTGCTGACTTGCAATGAACATGGAAATGCATCTGAAAGGCCATTTTCTCACTTAAAAATCATCCTTTTAAGTTGTTCTTGAAAAGCAACCCATTGTACCAAAAAGAAAGAGGGGAAATAAGAAAGCTGAGAGCCTGCTGGAGCAGATCCTGCACAACGCTGAGCCTGTCTTTTACAAGCCTAAATGAATGAACCTGTTATGAACATGTGTGGAACTGGATTCTTTCTGTCAGGCGCAGGTGGATGAATCATTCAATAAATGTTCATTTCAAACTATGACGGACTTTCTCCAGCTACGCTGCTGCTGGCATTTTGCTGGGGAAGGCAGTGAAAGCAGCTAATGAGATTTGGGATCAAGTCAAGCTCGGTGTCTTGCTGTTTCAGCTGCAAAAACTACAGGAGATTATTCAAATGCAATAAAAAGGTGTTTACTTTACCAAAAAAGGGAGGGGAAAGGGATGGGAATATGTCAAGGCTGCCACCATAAAGCCACCACATGGCCAGCGCTGGTGCCCCACGGTGTATGAGACACTTGGTCATTTCTAGTCTAAACATCTGGGAGGTGACAGTGTGACAATCTCCTCCGCCCTCTCCCGATGCTGTTTGCACTTTAAGGGTGGCCACGTCATTTATTTATTTCCAACCTCACAAACCAGTCACTTGATTTATTTCAGAGGACGTAAATTACGGTGGCCTGGAACTACCATCAGCTCTCAAAAGGAGCAGTAAAACCCCCTCAAACGAGAGAAGAGAGGTTTGAAAAAGACGGATCCCGGAGCAACAGACACCCCAATGGTAACGTTGCCTTCTGCCAGAAAAAATATCGTCCGTCCCAAAAGGTGACAGCACACCACCAGCGTCTGTCAGCTCAGGGCAACGGCTACAGCATGATGTATGAGCTGAGCTGCAGCCATAGTCCACTGCAGCTAACTCAGCTTTGGGACTATTTTTAAATGTGGGCTTTCTAATTTTATTTAGTTTTCATTTCTCAAAGCACTTGGTTTCAAGGCAAGTGGAGAAATGTCCGTGTGACTCAGCCCACAGCCACCACCCCCCCGGGCTTATGGAAGGTCTGGGAACCAGCAGGGAAAAGAATTTCATTCTCTTTAACATCTCTCTGATTCCCAACCAAGGTGACTCGTACGTTACACTTGACAACACTTGTCTTTCTGTAACTACAACATGATTTACTTTTTACTCCAGGTTCTGTGGGTCTAAAAAAAAAATAAAAATTGGGCAATAACTTTTTTTTTGTTGTTTTTTTCTTTATGAATGTCCAGAACTTTCAACGGAAAGCTGCACCTGACAGTTGCCACAGCACTGACAATGATCTTGGCCTATTTTTCGGTTACAGTTCCTCATCTTTGTCTTTCTAAAGGCAAATGAACTTTCCAATCACAGAGACAGACGCCAGGGATTTGTTTGACTAAATAAGTGTCCCTGCTGAGTGCAAGAAAACAGAGAAACGATCTATTTATCGCAGAAACTGTCCTCTGTTACAAAGAGAAATGGACCATCAAATATTTACAAGGCTCAGAAAGGAATTTTGATGTGTTAAACATGCAAGATTCACTGCAGACTCTGTGATCTGGAGGCAGGAGAGCTCCTCAGCCCAGGGAAAGCTCACCTGGAGACAGGCCAGGTCTGGGAAGCTTCCAAATACAAGACACCGTGAGCCAGACTGAGCCAGGGCTGGGGGTGGACAGGTACGTGGAACAGCACCCACCAGCCCCACCAAACCCTTCGTGAAGTTTACAGGATGTGGACTGCAAGAGGTGATTTCTGTATGAGCTGGGGAGTCACCATGTTGCCAGAAATCATAGAATTGCTTTGGTTGGCAAGGATCTTCAAGATCACTGAGTCCAAAACCACCACTAACTCACAACCCTCAGCACCACGTCTGCCCAGCTTTTAAAAACCTCCAGGGATGGTGCCTCAACCCCTTCCCTGGGCAGCCCATTCCAATGATTAGCAAACCTTTCAGTGTAAACATTTTTCCTGATATCCCACCAGAACCTCCCCTGGTACAACTTGAGGCCGTTTCCTCTTGTCCCATCCCCTGTGACTTGGGATAAGAGACCGACATCCCCCCCTGGATACACCCTCCTTTCAGGGAGTTGTAGAGAGAGAGAAGGTCTCTCCTCAGCCTCCTTTTCTGGTCTGCAACAGCATCAAAACCTGTGACCAGGACAGACCACGAAAACCATGGCACATGCAAGGACACCACATGGAAAAGAATATTTTCCATCTATTGCAGGAACAACGTGCCCTTTGATTTCCAAATCCGGGCATCACCAGATAGAGATTTGCAAGTCATCAGATCTGGGTTTCAGAGTGTGATCTTTCCTTGTATTTGGGGTCCTGGGGTGCGTTTAACTCTTACCAATGCAGCGAGATCCATCAGGGCTGGTCATAAAACCGCGTGGACACGTGCACACATAGCTGCCCGCTGTGTTGGTGCACTCGCCACCATCACACACCCCAGCGATGGCGCCGCACTCGTCCACATCTAGAAGAGAACAAACCACCAGTGATTACATTTCCCTGCAAACCATCTCCTTTCCCAGCTGCAGTGTGGATCCAGGATCAGAGCTGGGATCACAGCTGGTGTTATGGGTTCCCATGGGATGTTTGAGAGCACGAGTGGCCACCCAGCAGTGGAGCAGCACAGAAAATAAGAACCAAGACTCTTCCAGATAGTGGCTTCATGGAGTCCTCTGCTTATCTCTACTGACAGCTCGGGTCTTTGGGCAGCTTGATCAGAAATGTTGAGCTCCTTGGAGGACAGAAGCACATCTGTGCAAGTGCGTGACTGGCTGGGCAGCAGGTCCCTCCAGTCCAAGGGAGGTTTGGAGGCCTCTCAGAGTGTCCTGCTTGATTTGGCTGAAACCACGACACAGAGATGCTACGTCAGAGACAACACCGTGTTTGAAAAAAGCACGGGGCTCCTACATTATTCACCAGATTTCTCCATACAGGAGGGATTCAGTTCAATTTTAAGAGAAAGACAGATAGCAAAAAGGGCCTCTGTACTCTCAGGTAGGCAAGGGGGGGTCTAGAGACATCACTCTGTAGGTTCAGCTCCTTAATCAGCGTTTTATTTTAGTGTGAGCTGATTTGCATAACAATACCAGGAGCATGCCTTCGTTTGAACTATTTATCTCATCACAGGGAAGATCAGTGAGACAGAGAGATATTTATGTCATTGGAGAGATCACACCTAATTACCCGTGGCAATCAAAGAAACCCCATCCATGTCAGCAAGTCCTGCCACCCACTGCTTCGCCAGCAGCCCACTGCCAGGCGTGGGACCGCACCACGGTCCCACCAGGCGCACCAGCGAGGAGCATCTCGCAGCACTGACGAGCACAGAAAATAGGGGTAATACAAGATTTTTGTCCAGGTGCAACATTTGGCCTCAGACACAGAATCATACACTGCTTTGGGTTGGAAGGGACCTTAAAGACCAACCAGGGCCTCCCCCTGCCATGGGCAGGGACACCTTCCACCACACCAGGTTGCCCCAAGCCCCATCCAGCCTGGCCTTGAACCCCTCCAGGGATGGGGCAGCCACAGCTTCTCTGGGCAGCCTGGGCCAGGGTCTCACCACCCTCACAGCAAAGATGTTCTTCCCCAGATCTCAGCTCAATCTCCCCACTTCCAGTTTAAAGTCACCGCCCCATGGCTACATGCCCTTGTAAAAAGCCCCTCTCCAGCTTTCTTGTAGGCCCCGTTCAGATCCTGGAATACAAATACATATATATACACATCAGATACATCAGAGGGACCAGGCAGCCCCAGTGCCCAGAAATACAGTAATAATTGCAGAAAGGTCAGGAAAGTACTCAAATTCCGAGGCGATCACCCCACTGATGTAGCTTCTGCCACCTGAACTCAAGATGTGCTCGACAAGTTATCACTCCTGGGCGATGTGCTCTGGGCAATCCTGCTTTCGCAGGGCAGTTGGGCTGGATGATCTCGAGAGGTCCCTTCCAGCTCTGAAGATTCCACCCTTCCAAGCACCTCTCTGGAGCGGAGATAGGGCAGACCCTCCCCACAAGCTGCAGATGGAGACTAAGCCCATTGCCAAGGTCCTGGGTGCCCGAAACAAATCTGTATTTGAAACCTTGCTCAGAGTTACATTTAATCCATGCTGGAAGAACTGAGCTGGAGAAATGAGACACTGTAGAGTTTGCTTGAGAACTGGAGCGTTCTCCAAACTTTCCAGGCCATTTATATTACAACCTTGAGAAAATTCTTGAGTTAATTATTTCTTTTTGGCTCTTTTAACACTAAGCATTTAAAGAGCTTCATATCCTTCTGAAAGTTCTGGTTAACAACTGATGGGAAACCACACAGAAAGCCTGAAAGCTGCAGCTTAACCAAAGCCAAACTGTGACAGAAATGGGTGAGGACAGAGCAGAAAATTTGCCAAGTACCTATATAGAACATACAGAGAGAGGGAGAGAGACAGCCTATAAATTCTGCGTGCAGCTGCCACTTGGGATCTCAAACTTGGGAAATCAAAAGGACCCGAGTGGCAAACCCCTACCACAAGAAAGACATTGAGGTGCTGGAGCGGGTCCAGAGACGGGCAACAAAGCTGGTGAGGGGTCTGGAGCACAAATCTTATGAGGAGAGACTGAGGGAGCTGGGGGTGTTCAGCCTGANCAGATGACAGGACAAGGGGTGATGGCTTCAAGTTGCGCCAGGGGAAGTTCAGGTGAGATATTAGGAAATATTTCTTTCCTGAAAGGGTTGTCAGGTATTGGAATAGGCTGCCCAGGGAGGTGGTTGAGGCACCATCCCTGGAGGGATTCAAGAGAGAAGTTGACTTGGTGCTCAAGGATATGGCTTAGTGTTGGGTGATGTGATGTGTTTATGGTTGTTGGGTTTTTTGGATTTATTTTTTTTTCCCATTGGTTGGACTAGATGATCTTAAAAGGTCCCTTCCAACCCAGGTGATTCTGTGATTCGGTGATTTTCAAGAAGGCAATCTGCAAATTTTGATGAAAATTGTTGATATAATCAAATGCATTTGTATATAATCAAAGGTATGCACAAGCTGTGCTTGTGGGGCACCTGACCCTAAGGACTCATCTGGGATCAGGGTTGCAGTTTCTTTTCCTATCGCCAAACACAATCTCTTTCAGAAGCTGAGGTGGAATTAGAAACCAACCTCTAATTAATCCACCCAAAGCAGTTGGTTGGTGGTCATGGCTCAGGTGGTGGTAAAAGACAGAAGGAATATTTGCCAGGGAGTTTTTACAGTGGTAAAAAAAAAAAAGGAAAAAAAGAAGGTGTCTTGGCAATTGGCAAAATATATGATTTCTGTTAAGCTACTTTATTTATTGTATAATAATATCCTACTGTGCTGCTGTGAATGGATAAGGGGATTTTTATATGCAATTCAGACGGTGCCTGGGGCTGGCAGGAAAGAAATTCAAAGGAATTGGTCAAAATCTCCTCATTTGAGGTGTATGTGGGGGTGTTCTGGCATTACAGCCCTGCGGGGCCTGATGGCATTGGCACGAGTGGGAGTTTGAGTTGCTGGGGGGCAAAGACTAATCTGTGGGGGGGAAAAAAAGGCCAAATAGCAGAGATCTGGGAGTGGGAATGGAGGGTGCCTTCAGAAGAGCTCGTCTGGAAGACATCGGTGACAAAGACAGCAAAGAGCTACCTGACCCCACCCCATCAGGGCAAGGAAGGGACCAGAAGGAATCTGTGCTGGGACCCAGAGGACCTGGCTGTGAGGGTGGGTTAAAGCCACAGTGACCGATCTGAGAAATGGGCAAGACATTTTTGCAAGGAATGGTTGTGGGCAACCCAGAGGGGCGGTGAGCTGCGTCCTGTCCAGTGCGAAACTGGGAAAAAACTGAGATGAAAGAAGGAAATTGTGAGACCCCCTGCAGTGCTGCCTCCAGCTCTGGAGCCCCCAACATAAGAACACGGAGCAGTTGGAGTGGGGCCAGAGGAGAACACGGAGATGCTAGGAGGGCTGGAGGCCCTCTGCTGGGAGGACAGGCTGAGAGAGTTGGGGGGGTTCACCGTGGAGAAGGCTCCGGGGAGACCCTGGAGACCCATCCAGTCCCTGAAGGGGCTCCAGGAAAGCTGGGGAGGGACTCGTGATGAGGGGGGAGAGCCCTGGGATGAGGGGGAAGATTTTGACACTGAAAGAGGGGAGATTGAGATGAGATCTGGGGAAGAACTTCTTTGCTGTGAGAGTAGTGAGATCCTGGCCCAGGTTGCCCAGAGAAGCTGTGGCTGCCCCATCCCTGGAGGGGTTCAAGGCCAGGCTGGATGGGGCTTGGAGCAACCTGGGGTGGTGGGAGGTGTCCCTGCCCAGGACAGGGGGTGGCACTGGGTGGGCTTTAAGGTGCCTTCCAACCTAAAACATTCTGATTCTAAACGTGTGACTGCAATCTCACAGTGCCATGCAGTGGTTAGCAACGCTAGTGCAGCCCTGAAGACGTTCGGGAGAAACACGGAGCAGAAGCAGGTGATGTTACCTCTTAACCAGGATCATTCCTGAGTGCCACAGCTCTGGGCAGTGCCACCTCTCACAACAGCCTGTTACCAAAATCAAAGGGTTCAGAATCCAGGGTGACAACTCAAGGCCTGGAAAAACCTGCCTTCAGCTGCGGGGCGGGATAGCCAGGGACTGTTAATGTCCATGGATGATGACCTGCTAATCCCCATCAACACAAAGGCCCCACCTTTGTCTGAAGGAAAAGAGATATAAGAGGGTCTACACTGTTAGGATTCCGGAGGAAAAGACTGCAGAAATTATCTGGATGTTGGGTTGTTGGTCTGATGTTAGATAGTTACAGAGCAGGCATCCCCACCAGAGCTCTTCTAGATGCCATTTACACTCCGCAGAAGAGAGCATCTCATCCAGGGATAGTGATGGTCTCACCACTCCACCTTCATCTCACCTGAAGGGAAATGCCTAAACAAAGCCAAAGAGTTGTGCCCTAACAGTGCTTTTTCCCTGCAAAGAGAGACATTCATCCCTCTCGTCGACCGGCACCGACCAATCTACGTGTTTAAGATGAGCCGGGACACACAGTACGGGCAGAGACCCTGCCACAGGCGCTTCACGGGGTCAGAGAAATACTCTTCTGTCTCTCCTCTTTGCTCACACAACCTGCAACAAACACAAGCATCCTGTGTTTCTCTTTGTCTGCATCTCTGAGTCCTGAGGAATCAGGTGAAACCTCCATTTCAACAGGCACTAAAGGAAGCCCGAGCGCATCGGGTGGGTTATACACTTATACCGCAAGGGAAGAGGCATTTCTTCAGCTTCTTAGGAACTCTGAAATGAATCTTTTAGCCAGCCAGAGGTTTCATCCCCCTTTTGCAAGCAGCAGAGATCCCACCTCTGTCCTCCCAGTGTTCCTTTAGCTCTTTGATGCTCAGAGCCCCAGCAAAAAGACAGACTTGACTCAAAACCTGGAAAGGCAGCAACGCAAATCCCCCGAAAACACTTCCCCCACCTGGGCCCCTGCAGGGAAAGAGATTTTATCACTACAGCCTGCCCTGTCATTTAATTACAGGCCTGTGTTTGGTTACAATTTGCAGAACACTGGAAGGGAAAGAGCTTTCCCAAGCTAATGCAGATTGTACTATTCGCAATAACAGCTTCGAACTTCTGTGTGTCTCTCCTGAAGTTTGCTGCATCAGAGCTCTGGAGGCAGCTGATGGTCAGGCATCTTATTAGATCAATGCTTAGGGCAGAGCATCAGTCATCCAAGCAAAAGCCTACGTGTTTTGGGGGGCAGCAACTGCATTCCATTCTCAAGAGAAAAAAAAAAAAGAGTTAATTCAGAAGGTTAAATCAAACTGCGACTTTTTTTTCCCCACACACCTTGAAAACCCTTGCTCAGATGAGAGCAGCATCAGCAACCCAAGAGGCAGAAGAAAAGCCATTTTCTGGAGCCTGCTGGTACCTCCTGTACTTTGAGAAACTGAACTCAGGGCTTTGCTGCTGTTGTTGTTGTTTCAGTTTTTCTCCACCGCATTTGCCTTCTTCATTTTCTCTTTTGTAAATTTTCTCATCGCCTCGATTCATTCAGAGCTGAAGCTCACGGAGAACTTGACACAGCGGGACGGATTTGTCCACCTCTCATTAACACCCCGCTGCCAGCTCTGGGAAGGGAATTCTGCCAACTCCAACCTGGCTACTTCACGACTTTTCCAACCCTCTGTTAAAAATTAAAGCAATGTTCTGTGTGCTCTGCTCTTCAGACAATGGCAGAATTCAATGCAAACGTTGATTTTGGAACCTGGTCTCCAACTCGCTGGGTTGGAGTTGGCCTGATCATTAAGGCTGAAAACGCTGGAAGCCAAAGGCTACAGAGCTTCAGAAAAAGAGTTGCAGACGGCGAAGCCTATCCAAGTCGGGTGCCCACAGACATGTTGAAACCCCAACCTTTCCATCTGCTAAAAAAAACCCACCCAGGACTTAATGGAGAAAACATCTCTGTGTCACGTAGCAGAGGTCATACCTCATCAGCCCTCTCCTGTGCCATGCACGGGACTCACAGACCTTCCCTTCCAGAAAGCACAAAGAAACCACAGAGAAGAGTAATGGAATCCTCCAAACCACACCAAATCCATGGAAATGAGCTCTTAATGGATCCAAACAATGAGCTCTTCTGTAGACATTTTGTAAGAAAATTGAAAACACGCTAATAAAACGGCTATCGTGTTCCATTGGTGAGGAAAGCGGGCCAGGCTGCCCGCTCTGCTCATGGAACAGGCAGGAGAGCTCCCTCCCATCCAGAAAGATGAATGAGAGTCAACAGAGGAAAAAGAAACAGAGCCTTGGCTTCATTAGCAAATTTGGAATTTTGTGCGGTGGTGACAACCAACTAGCCCAGAGGGACGTAAGCAGCATCACCCATGTCACCCTACAAATGCTAAATAGGAAGAGGTGGGGTAAACGAGGTGAGATCAGTAATTAAAGGAGTTGCTCTCCCTTGGCAGAATCTGCCTCCTGGAGGTGTTGAAGCCCATCAAAAAAGTTCCACCTTGAATGGATATGAGCAGAGCTTGTTGCACAAAACCCACAGTGCCTTTCACTCCTCTGCCTGGTGTTTCTCTGTGGACTTTTTGGTAGCTTGCACACTATCATGCTGGAACAATTTTGGATGGGAGACACTTACACCTCTTGGGAGTTCCCTGGGTCAGGTACTCACCTTCCACACTGCACTGATAACAGAGCCGGCTGCACGGCTCGCTGTGCAGTAGAGGAAGGGCTATTAAGAAAAGAAGTTCAACTATTGGCAGAGAACAACTGAAATTATGGAAGGAAAAGCTTCATTCAGACACCGATTCCACCCTAAAGAACATGCCATGGAATGGTTCCCTGAAGTATAATTTTTATGGTTGCTTCCAGGATAATTTAAGGATGTCACTCTGCGTAACAGCCCCCCACTTCCCTATTGATAAAGGTCTTTGCAGCAGGACGATGTGTCTGATTCCAGCTTTGATGTTTCCTTTCCTCATTGTTGCACCATTCTTGCCAGGAGCGCTTTCTTCTGTCCTCCTTGAGGACTCTTTCCTTCCAGCAGCATTCAGGAGTCAGCTGGATAAAGCATTGGGCAGAGAGTGGCTGGAGAGCAGCCCTGAGGAGAGGTACTTGGGAGTGCTCATGGACGAGAGACTCAACATGAGCCAGCAGTGTGCGCTGGCAGCCCAGAAAGCCAACCCCAGCCTGGGCTGCATCAAAAGCAGCGTGACCAGCAGGGACAGGGAGGTGATTCTGCCCCTCTGCTCTGCGCTCCTGAGACCCCACCTGGAGTCCTGTGTCCAGCTCTGGAGTCCTCAACACAGAAAGGACATAGAACTGTTAGAACGGGTCCAGTGGAGGGACACCAAGATGATTAGAGGGCTGGAGCCCCTCTGCTGTGAGGACAGGCTGAGGGAGCTGGGGCTGTTCAGCCTGGAGAAGAGAAGGCTCCGGGGAGACCTTGGAGCAGCCTTCCAGGATCTGAAGGGAGCTCCAGGAGAGCTGGAGAGGGACTCTTGGTCAGGGAGTGGAGTGATAGGACAAGGGGTAAGGTTTTAAACTGGAAGAGGGGAGATTTAGATTGGATATTAGGAAAAAATTCTTTCCTGTGAGGGTGGTGAGGCACTGGAACAGGCTACCCAGGGACATTGTGGCTGCCCCATCCATGGAAGTATTTAAGGCCAGGCTTGATAGGGCTTTGAGCAACCTGGTCTAGTGGGAGGTGTCCCTGCCCATGGCAGGGGGGTTGGAACACGATGATCTTCAAGGTCCTTTCCGACTCTAACCATTCTATGATTCTATGATTCCCATTTCTCGGTGCTCGCACCTTTCTCCTTCCCCTGCAAACCTCAACAGATCCTGCTTTTTCCCCTCATTCCCCCCATAAGACAGGCATGGCATCTGTCAGTTTAGCCCTACACTGGCAACATCTGCCCTCCTTGCTCATCTTTTTCATACAAACACAACATAAATGCAATCCTCTGGCACTTGCAAAGCTGGCCTTGACTCTGGTGTCGGGTTGAAGAGCAGCCTTCCCCTTCCTTTTTCCCCTTCCCCACCCTCCGTCTGTCCCATCCTCCCCCCGACACTGCTGTGTTTCAGCTTCTATGTGTCAGAAAGGGAGCAGGCAACTAACTCCGTGCCAGAAACTTCTCATTATATGTTGCACAGCCCCGAGCTCAGGAGCTCTTGGTCCCTCGAGCCCCTTCAGAATACAATGAACAAAGGCATCAAACAAGCCACCATTTGAAAGTGTCACATTCATTAGAGATGAGCTGCAGAAATAACTCTGGAACGGAGCAACCCTGAGCTTGGGAGGGTATGTCTGTTCAAATCCAGACTGGATGTCGTGTGCGCATTTCACAGACAGAGCAAAAAAGACATCCTTCTCCTTCTGGGGGTGACCAAAATCCATGCAGCATGTCCAGCTGCAGCCCCTCCGCCACGCTGGGGGGGCCCAGGGCCTGAGCTGGCCCCCCGTTATCAGCACAGAACATCTCGCATAAGAAAAGCATCCTTATTCTTCGGGGAATTCAGGGACTGAAAGCGGAGCCTTAATTCCAGGTGCCATTCATGTGAAGAGATAAGTATCACTATGGGAAACCAACAACATTATCTCTTCTCTGGCCTATTCCCACCAATAAACAGCCCAAAGAAGATTAGTGGCACTTGCGGCTGCTGTTAATGAGGGCGACATCATTAATCAGCGGACACAGTGACACGGGCTCTGACCTTTGGCTCAAACGCAATCCCATCTGCTGACTTCACTCCCCAGGAGGAATCTTCTAAGCAGAAAACACAAAGCTCCTGGGAACGAGGGAAGAATTGAACATCGACATTTAATCTAGTTTTGGTATTTCCTGGATGCTGGGCTTGGGTAAGGACTATGAAAACAAGAGGAAACCACCTCCTCTTCCTAAAGCAGGATGATCTCAGTGCAAGTGGAGAAATCACTCTTTTCCCCAGCTATAGAAGGTCAGTGCAAACAGACTCAACAAGGGAACTCCTGCAGCTCAGAGATCTTAGGTTTGCAGCACACCTGGATAAAGACAATATCCTCTGAGGCTTTGAGGTCGTTATTTTGATTAATACCCTTGGCTCGGGGGAGGAGGTTACTTGGAGCGATACAGGGACTTTGGCAGCACAGACAGGAATTCGCTGCTCTATCAGCTGTACCAAACAATTCGCTCCCGACGTATCAAAGCACACAGCAACCTCCGAGCCAGGGCCCAGATCTTCCTGGGCTTAGGAAGTGTCAGCATCAGCTGAACTCCTGACAAGATGCTGGCTTTTTATTTCCTAATTCACGTGGTTTTAGTAACTCATATGGGTTACACATCCTTAGAGGTATCCTCTTCACCTCTGGCTGCCTGGTGGGGACGTGCTGGTGATTCACATCTGGGAAACGAGCCCTCGAAAACAACCTCAGCCCTGTCAGTTTGGAGCATCCCTCACGTTTATGTCACTCTCGCAGAAGGACCCCAAGGTCAGTAAATCATACCACCCTCTTTTGGTGGTCTCCTTAGCAAAGGAGGTAAGATAAGTGATGGAACAGACACCGTAGATGCTGGAGTTGTCTCTTTTTATGGCCATCCAGGAAGGAGAGTGAAAGGAAGCTGTTTATGGCCACATCATGCTGCTTTTGCAGGCGTTCTGGGAAGCAGGGACCCAGGCAGAGGCCCCTCGCATCTGGATGACAGATTCAGACAATGGATTGTTTTTAATCTTGGTATATAGGAGATTCCAGCTAAACTGATTTCAGATGTGCTTTGCCTGGTCCCCAGCCAGCACGGGTGAAGCAGACAAGGCAAGAACCATTTTTTGTGTGTCCTGAGGTTGGGCCCGTGGTCCTAGCGCAGGCCAGTCTTAGCCCATCGGCCAGCCAAATTGGCAAGGGACATCACTGGGCATGGGAAACTGGTTCTTCACCTGAGATGCTTGTAAAAAAGGCCGGTTTGGATTCTACTGGTTCCAAGTCTCTGGACGCCAGAGCACTGGGAGGGAAAAAAAAAAAAACAAACCAACCCTGCTGTTAAAATTGTAGAAAGTGTCCTGGCATCCCGCCAAGGAAGATCCACTGACACAGATGTCTTCTCGACATAAAAGAATGTCCATCCCCCACCAAAGGATTAACCTCCGTAGCTGGTGTCTCACTTTGGAAGAGGTTTTTTTTGTGTTTTTTTTTTTTCCTGAAGGGCTAAACCCAGGTCACCGGCATGCGCTGACGCAGAGATGGCCAGGATTATCCTAGTGTCTGGGTTGCAGGAGGGTGAGGGTACTGGAACAGTCACCTGGAAGCTGTGATGCTCCTTTCCTCAAGAGCCGACTGTTGGGAGAAACCCCATGAGACACCGAACACTGTCAAACCCACGGTGCCACGGGGCAGGTTGCTGTGATGCTCCCTCTGAGATGCTGAGACTGCTCTCCCTGTGTAACTTTGCCACCTGGAAACAAATTCCAGGTTAAACATCTGGATTCTAGTGCATTCATCGGGCCTTGTCTTGGTTACAACAGAGCCTTGGAGAGGAATGAAAGGGAAGTAAGAGTTCCTGAAGCCCAGCTAGGTGGGACGCAATCACACCAGCACAACAAATGTGTTTTATCCCCCTAACAGCAAACACAGGCCAGCAGGGTTTCATTAGGGTATGTGGGAAAGAGCTTTAACAACCAAGGCAGGAAAAATTTAATGCTCTTTTCCTTTTCATTTGCCAGATGTTTGGAAAATACAACAAATGTTTATCTCTCTTTCTTCTGAGAGGTACAGAAAGTACGGCAATGCCCACGGGAACCACTGCAAAAGGCCTGGGGAGAGCATCTCCTTCCTACAGAGGTCTGCACACCTTGGAGACAAAGGAGATGCTGAGACTGAACCTCAAGGAACTGGAGCCAGACTCACATGTAGAGGGCTCAGATTGGTGGCACTGTGAACAATTAATGTCATGACTGCACCTCACCCTGCCTCTGCTCCAAAATTTACACAGAAGTGTGTGGATCGAGACACCAAGATGTTGTCTCTCACTGTCTGGGTGAGTCCTGAACTTAATGGAGTAATACCAACTTATCCTGAGTCGGTTCAAGGGCAAAGAGAAGCTCTAAGGGCTTCCAGAACCAGAGAGAGTTCTGCCTAAACTACCACAACTGGTCTTTATATTGTGAAATTTTCACATCCCCAAATGAAATTAGCCCTCTAGTCTGAGGATCTGGTATTTGGCCATTTCTAAGCAACTCCACTAACCACCTGGAAAGTATTTCTCCTGAAAACGGCAGAGGTCTCTGCACCATCTTACCAGACTCTGCCGAGACTGGTCCTTTCTGTTTCCTGCAGTCCTACCTCCAGATCCCTCTGGCTGCCAACACTGCAGATCTGCTGCCCACGTGTTCAGAGCAGAGTCGCACCTGCAACTCGTCATCTGGGTCCTCCACCGAACTGGTTTTAGAAGGTAACTAACACATAAACTCCTGCAAGTTCTGTGCTGAAGACGAGGTAAAGAGTAGTTTCTGCCAAGCTCCCTGCCATCAGGTTGGGAACTTCTCCAGAGAGTGTGAAAGTTGAGTGCACTCCCCAGGCAGCCACAGCACCAGGCTCAGGCTGATGCTGACTGTGTCCCCCACTGCTTGGCTTCAAGCTACAGTAGCCCCAGAGCCACTGTGAAGGCAACAACGGTTTTAGAGCATCCCTAACTACAGGTACATCCTTGCCTCTGAAGCACTGTATCATTTCCAAGGGAGATGCTGAAGCTGAAAAGGTCACTCCCACTTACAACTGGGTTGAAGATGAGCAAGGCGTATCCTAAATAGTTACCCCAAAGACTGGAGAACAGGGCACAGAAGGCAGGCTGACTGCAGGCAGCCCTGGGATGGCAAGGAGATGTGCCTCCTCAGTGGGGTCGAGAGGGTATCAGGCCACTGGCTCAAAGGAGGGATGCCCACTGCTGGCTGGATGCAGCTGCTGGCTGGCATTTCACTTTTCTAACACCACGCTTTCATTCGTGCCCACTTTATGCTCAAAGACAAGGTTCAGGTTCTGGCCAACATGTCAGTTTGGAAAAATCTCATCAAGGCAGTGAAGCAACACTGCATTTACTTGCTCCGTACCTCCAGCTCATGGAATCAGACCTTCTGCAGCGCTCTGAGAGCCATGGTGTTATTTCTGGTTGTCTTATTCCATCACCATCCCGGCCAACCAGATCTACCCCCTCTGCCTTCCTCCCAGTTACTCTATTGAACTGGAGGCAACAAGTTTCAAGCTGCGAAAAGATAAATATCAAGTGGATATATGGAAAATATTCCTCACCGTGACAGTGGGGACAAGAGCCCCAGAAGAAAAGGCTTCGAGATTTTAAAACTCAACCAAACTGAACCTGATCTAGCTGTGAAGCCAGCCCTGCTCTAGGCAGGAGGTTGAAGCAAAGCCCTCCAGAGGTCCCTTCTGTCCATCAGTCTGTGTTGTCATTAAAATACCTTTCAGAAAACACCTGCATGAAAATAAAGAACTTTTCCTAGTTTAAGAGAAGATCGGGCAAGCTCTATTCCTCATTTCCGTGCCCTGGACTGTGGGAAGTAGATAAACATATCAAAGATTCATACCGCAGTACACTTTCTAACATGCAGATACTTGTGGTACCCTCCTGCCTGGAAGGTGGGATCAAGGCTGGCATGGGAGCTCCTGCCCATCTCAACTTTGCCAGCCTTGGAGATGCCCTGGCAGCAGATTCTCAGGTTTTTAAATGCCTTTGTGCTCTCACGGAGCTGCCTGGTGAAACCGTGCAGAAGCCTGCTATCTTAGGAGCATGACAGAATCACAGAATCGTCACAGTTGGAAAGGAGCTCTGAGATCACTGAATCCAACCATAAAAATACAAAAACCCTTACCATCTCAGCCACTAGAGCATGCCCTGAAGTGCTACAGCTACTCATTTCTGAAATACCTCCAGGGATGGTGCCTCCACCACCTCCCTGGGCAGGCTGTTCCAGTGACAGACCACTCTGTCAGTGAAGTCATTCTTCCTAATATCCAATCTAAATCTTCCCTGCCCCAACTTCAGACCATTGCCCCTGGTCCTGTCATCATTCCCTTGGGAGAAGAGACCATCACCCACCTCTCTACACCCTCCTTTCAGGTAGCTGCAGAAGGCAAGGAGGTCTCCCCTCAGCCTCCTCTTCTCCAAACTCAACATGCCCAGTTCCCTCAGCCTCTCCTCATGGGACTTGTTCTCCAGACCCCTCACCAGCTTGGTGGCTCTCCTCTGGACACCCTCCAGCCCCTCAATGTCCTTCTTGTAGTGAGAGGCACAGAACCAAACAGAGTACTCAAGGTGAGGCCTCACCAGTGCCCAGTAGAGGCACCATCACTTCCCTTCTTCCCTACTTACCTTCACATCTGTGGCTGGTCTCGCTCTGCTTGTGTCCCGCCGGGCATTTGCACTCGTAAGAACCCACAGTGTTGATGCAGTTCCCACCTTGACAGAGGCCAGGAATGGCCTGACATTCATCCACATCTACAGGAAGAAAAGCAAAGACATCAGAAAGTGAAGCCATTGCAATGAATAAACGTTCAATCCCAGCGTGGTGGGAGCACTACGAGAAAGAAGAAGCTTTCCTCCAAGTAGGTAGATTTTGCATTTCCTGATATAATTACCCATCACGTTACATTAGAAGGACAGAAAACAGACATAAAGGTATCACTGGCTTATCCACACAAGCAAGAGGGAGACAGTAGTAATGTCTTCCAAAGCAAACACCAAATGTGTCTACCTCCTCCTGGTTCATTCAAGGTTGGTAGTCGAGGGTGAGAATTGGTTTGGTGGGATGTTCTCCTGCCACCATCGGAAAGCAGCATCTGCTGCAGGGCACAGGGGAACCCTCGGACAGGGAGGTTTTGCTCTTCAGGCCCGTCCCAGGAAGGGTGTTCTCATCTGTGAGGGGACACTCTGCTTCCCAAAGCACCTCAGGAAGCGTCAGAACTTGCCTCTAGGACCAGCACGTTCATGTGCTACAGGTATTATTTATACTCCTGCTCGCGGTAACCGAGTGACAAATCGATAAAATAGGCCAAGCTCTCCTGGAGAGACTGGTGCCATAAAACACAGATTACAGTAGACAGCAAGAGCGTTCTCCTCTGCAGCTTTCCCAATTTTATCCCACTTGCACTGGCCAGTGTGGGATTTGGACTGTAACTTTGGCTTTTGATCATGGCAGGTAAAAGCTGAAATTATTTGCAGCTGCAGAAAGGAATTCATGCAGCTCTACATGGAGAGCCCTGCAACTCGTCAGGGGGGAGAAGCAACAGCAGCTCCAGAAAGGCTGCCAATGGGACCTGCTGATGGGAACTTGGTGGACAATTCTGATGGTTTTGTCTGGGTGTCCTAGATATTAAATATAACCCATATGCATGTGATTTATGTATATTTTAATTGCTTGCATGACCTCAAAGGAGTTACAGCTTCTGTTTTGAACTAATAATAGAATTTACAGAGCACTAGTCAAGTGTTGATCATGCTCCAGTGCTGGGACAGAAGCTCCAACAATAGCATCACAGAATGAGGGTGTAGGGAAGGTTTTAAACCTAGAGAAACATCAGTCTGGTCCGCTACATCTTGTGAGATGGAGAAATGTCACAACATGGCCAGAATATTTAAGTGAGCTGAGATCATCTTAGGTGATCCCATGAGAGACCCACGGTCCATGGTGATGCTCTGGGACATTCATAGAATGGTCAGAGTTGGAAGGGACCTCAAAGATCATCCAGTTCCAACCCCCCTGCCATGGGCAGGAACACCTCCCACTAGAGCTGGTTGCTCAAAGCTCCATCCAGCCTGGCCTTGAACCCCTCCAGGGGTGGGCAATTCAGTGATGGATTTCACACAGTTCACACGGAGAACTGTCCTCTGTATTGGGGTTCCTGTCAGACATTCATCACTTGCCCTTTCAGAGCACATCAAGATGAAAAATATCTTAGAAGTTCATGGCATTTACCTTGGCAGGCTCCAGTACGAATGTTGGGAATGAAGCCTCGGCGGCAGGGGTGAGGTTGGGCAGGGCACATCTCACACGGGTGACCCCAGGCCCGTCCAATGGTGGCACAACACATGGTCTTCGTGCAGACGATCCCGCTGAGCTGGCCCTGGCACATCTGGTTATTTACTTGGCTGAAGCAAGGGCCAGTACGATAGTCTGAGGGAGAACAAAAACATCCACAGGTTAGATCAAGACTCAAACGCAAGGTTTTGTGTCTAACACAGAGAGTGCCTGTTCCTCCTCTTGCCAGCACAGCCCTTCAAGTGAAAAGTCAACAAGTTCTGGAAAAAAAGTCTGCAATCATCAAAATAACAGTTTAAGTCCAAGTTGGAGACAAGGGCTGGACATGGGAACGTTCCTCCTGCAGCCTGCTTCACGTGATCACCTAGAGGTTCTCCAAACCAGCTCTTCCTGGTCTCCCACGTGTTCATCCCATGAACTATAGTTGTTCTGTGCCTTGAGTCAGTCTCTTCAAGCACTGGCCTCAGAATGAACTCAAAACATGAAACATCAGGGGAAAAGGCAATTTCAGGGCTGCGAGTTCACCTGTTCTGTGGAGCTGCTGGGGTTGGCCAAGCAATCAAACTTCATTTCAGTCAGTGGCAAAGACGTGTATGGAGATGACGTGGTAAAAGCATCTCACAGACAGCCTTAGGGCCCAACAGCCCATGTAAGGTAAACCTAGGGGATGCTGGAGATGTCTGCCTGCTGGATCTTGCTTGCGGAGGAGAAATCCTAGATCTCACCCATAAAACATTCTGGGAGGGAATTTCCAAGCCTTTGCTCAAGATGTCTACTGTAAATCCCACCAAGGGCTTTCTACACTCTCTGACAGCCTCTGTAAAGCCACTAATACACATCACTGTGATGCATCTCTTTGGTTTAACACTTAAAGGTCCCCCAGAAAATTTAACTGGATCTTTAAAACCCAGATGCTGCAGAAACAACCAGCCTGTTTCTCGTTCCCCGACAAGGATTCTCCTACCCCTTAAAACCAAAAAGATTTTGAAGGGCTGGTTTGCACTAAGGAATGTGGGTTTGCCGCTGTCTGGGCTCTCGTGACCCTTGATTAGGGATATTAGCACAGCAGGCATTCATCAGGAAAGAAAATTCTTCGACAAGAGGGGTTTTCCTTCTACTGGGAGTAGCTGATTGCATGCGAGTGTTTGATCTGTGACTGGAAAGAAAGGACCTTTAAACATGTTTTTGTCAGACCAGAAAATTCCACATTAACCATCTAAGGAAGTTGGTCAAATAGGCGTTATCCCAGATGGTCTGGCTGAGATTTGCCAAGTTGATGGGGGAATTTCGGTGTCAGAGTGCCCAGTAATTAGTAACTGCCGGCAAACCCAAATCCCTGCATCGGTACCCAGCTTAGCCCACAGCCGGCTCTGCAGTGAAACATTTGGATTTGACATGGGAGGCAACCAAAAAAAAAAGAAAAAAAAAAAAAAAAAAAAAAAAAAAAAAAAAAGAAAAAAAAAAAAAAAGGAAAAAAAAACGTGTGTGTGGAAAGTGGTTTTCCCTAAATCACAAGCCACAGGCAGCACCGGCACCCACATCCACCGGCAAATAATGCTGCTTCCAGAAACACTCAACAAAGCAAAGCTCATTCCTTGGCCAGCAAGTCCTCAGACAGAAGCTTCTCCACACGTGATCTTCGCCATTAGCTCCCTTCTATTTAAATCCTGACACACATGTGCAAAGAATAAAAAGCAAGGGAAATCATTCGATAAGATGGTTTGAGACAGAAAGTCTTCTCCTATGGGGTATGTCTGCGTGACAGCCCCATTGGCAGGAGCCACGTTGGCGTGAAACCATGACAGTGCCTTTACTGGGCTGTAAAAGATCATCTGGAAAGGCTGGTAATTAGTGCAGGCTTTGGACTGACAATGCCTGTGTTGATGTGTCTTCCTCGCTGCCGGTGCTTGTCCCTGATTAAAAGCTGTGTGAGGTTCATCGACGTTATAATTGTCCATCTATGTTATAATTGGCACCAGGGCAAGCATAAGCTACGTGGAAACCTCACAAGAAACCCTCCTCTGTCTCTGGGAAAGAATCAATTAGCACAATAATTGCTTATTTCCAGCTTAATGCTCCCTCTGATTTGTATTTCTCGAGCGGTCGGGAGCACAGTCATACTTAAAAACTAATGCTCGTAAAAGTGTCAGAAGAAGTTTGGGCTGGGGATGTCACCGAGAGGTAAAGAGCGAGAGGGATTCGAGAAGGGAAAAGGGCAATAATTGTGAAGTTACATTGGTATAAAAGTGACGCCGTCTCATAAAAATGCCTTTGTTTGGAAATCGGAACAGAAACGTGGACTATGCGCAACAGTGAGTTACCAAATAACCATCTTTTGGGTTTTTGACCCAAATTTTAACAAGACACCAAAGCACACGGTCCTCATTAATGTCTTCTGCGGTGCCAAGTTTAATGCTTTAGTTAGTTCTAGTTTATTCCTAGAAAAGAAACAAAATTNGTGAAATGCCTAGTTAAAATTTTAGAGGAAATGCTTACTTCAAATATAATGTACTTAGAGACTTAGCTAAACTTTGTTTTTTTTTTTTTTTTTTTTTGTAAAACTGAGAGGCTCTTGCTTAAGTGTTTAACCTTGAGGAAAAGCCCAAGGAGAGCTTTTTATCACCACACCAGTGAACATTTCAGTCCTCTCAATGATCATGCCCAAGAAACAATGAGATAAATTGCTTTGTGACCCTATTCCAAAGGAGAAATCAACTCTGTAAAGGCGAAAAAAAAAATCTAACAGACAGGACTAAAGTATCAGGAGAGGAACAGAGAAAAAATGGAGAGAGCACCATCACTAAACTCACAGTGCACTTCCACCCTGCCCCCAGCCCAGCAACCAGTAGCAGAACTGGGATAGGATCAAGAAGGGCAGCAAGGGCAATGAGAGCTGTGGTAGGGCTTGTGGATGAGGACCATCTGCACTGGTTTGCAGTCCTCAGGTTGAAAAAAAAACACCTGGAGGGAGACCTGATAACAAGGTGCAAAATCATGAGTGGTTGGGGAGGAAGAGGCTTGGAGAACCAGGAGGCATCTCAGGCAGATAGGAAGTGGTGTTGACTCAAGATAAGTTGAGGAACATGGTTCTTTCAAGCAACATGTAAGTTATGGGGAGCTCTTCTAATGGAGGACATCATAAATTGTCATAGACTGTGAGTTACAGGTGCCTGGAGCCCAGAAGTCTCTTACAGAGGAGGATCAACAGGATTGCCTTGTTCCTCTGCTGTTCCCTAGACATCACCTTGTGGACACTGCCCAGAGCTTTGAGACACAAACTTATCTCAGGCAGTGGCCCTCAAGCCACCCTTGGACCACTCTGTGAGCCATTCAGGCGGTTAGATCATAGAATCATAGAAGGGTTCGGTTTGGAAGGGATCTTAAAGACCATCTCGTCCCATTCCCCGGCCGTTGGTGGGGACACCTCCCACCACACCAGGTTGCTCCAAGCCCCATCCAGCCTGGCCTTGAACCCCTCCAGGGATGGGGCAGCCACAGCTTCTCTGGGCAACCCAGGCCAGGGTCTCACCACCCTCACAGCAAAGTTCTCTCTCGTATCTCATCTCAGTCTCCCCTCTTTCAGTTTAACGATGCTGGAGTTGGGTTTGGTTCAACGTTGTGCTGCGGCATCACCGCAGCTGGAGCCTGCCTTGGGTGGCTGTGGGTGCAGCTCTGAACGGGACAGAGCCCACGGGCTCACACTGAAATATCAGACATTTTACAAGCTGTTCTGAAGCCTCGCTAACCCTGGAACAATGCAGAAACACCTAATAAAGAGGGCTGGCTTTCCCCCTTTCCTAGTCAAAAGGAGTATGGGGAGGACCACGTGGCCGATGGCGTTGCGGTTGCACCTACGAAGGGTCCTGATGGACTCAGAAAGTCAAATCACACAAATGCACAACCCAAACTCGAGGCAGGGCAGCGCTGCACGGAGAGGGAAGGGGTAAACTTGCACCTCCCGCGTTATCCTGCCGAGGGAAGGCTGGATACAGCGCGGAGAGAATTCCTTGAGAGTGATAATGAAAGGGTGATTGTGAGAAGAACACCCCCTTTTAAGTAAATACTTGACAAAAATAGATTTTCATCTGTGGATGACTTCTTTGGAGGGAATGAAGCCAAGGAAATTGCAGTCTGGAGTCCAGAAAGCCTGGCTCTGAGCCAGCTCCCAGCTGTTGCTAATTTTAATGCTCAAATTATTAAATTTTTAATGAGGCACCGATCAAATTTTATTAAGGAAATATGCATGCATAGGAGATGTCTAAAGCCCTTTTACAGGTCTATGTACAGGATCCCATCTTCCAGGAACCCCGTCGAAGGTCCTTGCCCTTCAGAAGTTCGGTCTTTGCTGGTACATTTCTCAGAAAAACAAGAGTCAAGGTGGTTTCCTCACTGAAATTGGAGATTTCTCCCCGTTGCTCCTTTCAGGCTCCCTCAGCCTTACAGCGACAGTGACCCTGGCAAGAGGTGGATGAGGCAAACTTTTCCATCTGCAGGTAAAGTTCTTGTTAAAGGGATTGTGGCCAAGAGGGCCACTGGAGTCCTGGGCTGCGTAGGGAAGAGGGTGGCCAGGAGGTGGAGGGAGGTCCTTCTCCCCCTCTGCTCTGCACTGGAGAGGCCACAACTGGAATCCAGCCTCCAGTGCAGGGCTCCCCAGTTCAAGAGGGACAGAGAACTGCTGGAGAGAGTCCAGCGTAGGGCAACACAGATGCTGGAGGGATTGGAGCATCTCCCTGAGGAGGAAAGGCTGAGAGAGCTGGGACTCTGGAGCCTGGAGAAGAGAAGGCTGAGGGGAGACCTTCTTCATGCTCCCAAGGATCTGGAGGGGGGGTTGAGGGAGGATGGAGCCGGACTCTTCTCAGGGGTTCCCAGGGACAGGACAAGGGGCAACGGGCACAAGCTNCCTGCTTTGGCAGGGGAGTTGGACTGGGTGATCTCGAGAGGTTCCTTCCAACTGACAATTCCCTGATTCAGTGATTCTGTTAAATACTGGATCAGGCCTTATTTTGGGAATGGGTCAGAATCTTTTCACCTGTGAAGAGCAGTTTAACCCAGCAGGACCTTTACCCACTACTTATAGTTGCAAAACCCATGTTGGCTCACGGCCTGGCTTTTCAAACAGTAAAAACACAGCACAGGGCAGACACCAGCATCTTCTGGTGCTTCTCTCCCAGCATTTATCACCAGCCTCATCCATGCACCAGTCTCGTTTTTCCTTCTTTCCCTATTAATTGCAAAATAGACTCGGCTCAGTGAGTTCAGTCTATAGATTTCCTATCGCCGTGGGATGAGGTTACCCTTCATGCCTCCCCGTCTTGAGCAGCCAGCAAAGAGCCAGAGCACTCAAATTGCAAAAAAGCACCGAGGAATCAGAGTTTGAGGCGTCAACGCGTTTGCATTAACCACAAGAAACCTGACTCCTCGCTGTGCTCTTTGTTTTCAGCCCCTCGCCTCCCCCTAAGAAGGGCTCTGAAGCGCCACTGAGCCCAGCCCAGGGATTTCTGCAGATGCTGCAGAGTCAGGTTGGGGCTACAGTGAGTCTTATCACAGAATCATGGAATGGTTAGAGGTGGAGGGGACCTTAAAGCCCATCCAGTGCCACCCCCTGCCCTGGGCAGGGACACCTCCCACCACACCAGGTTGCTCCAAGCCCCATCCAGCCTGGTCTTGAACCCCTCCAGGGATGGGGCAGCCACAGCTTCTCTGGGCAACCTGGGCCAGGCTCTCACCACTCTCACAGCCAAGAAGTTCTTCCCCACATCTCATCTCAGCCTCCCCTCTTTCAGCATCAAACCCTTCCCCCTCATCCTAGGGCCCCCCTCCCTGATCAAAAGTCCCTCCTCATTTCTCCTCGAGCCTCTTTAGGGACTGGAAGGGGCTCAAAGGTCTCCCCGGAGCCTGCTCTTTTCCAGGCTGAACCCTCCTAACTCTCTCAGCCTCTTATCAACCCCCTTCTGAAGCCACCACAGGCCCCAGGTGCACTCAGAAGAGGAAGTGTAACAGGAATAGACGTCATTCCCAGTTTCCATGTTTGGCTGGTTGTCGTGGCAATAGTCAGGCACCTCTCTAGCTTATGAATGGTCATTCCTGATAATTCCAAGCCGCAGACCCTTGGGGAGTCAACGGGCGGGATCTCTGCCATTACACATGCTCTTACACCACGCCACACTATTCCACTTGCAAACAGCTTCCTGAAAATATCCCTCTAGACATTTTTAACTTTCCTAATTAGTGCGTCTGGGACAGAAGCAGTGGAACAGTTCACAGTTACTGTGGACATCTGCCTTCACCCACGTGTTTGGGGCAGTCCTGCTGGAAGGGGTGGGACATTTCAGTGCAGAAGGTGGGTTCAAGTAGTTCTGGTTACAGAACTACAGAATTACAGAAATACAGAATTGTATGGGTTGGAAGGGACCTCTGGAGATTATCTCCTCCAGCCCTCTGCCAGAGCAGGGTCACCCAGAGCAGGTCACATGGGAACGTGTCCAGGTGGGGTTTGAACATCTTCAGAGATTTCACCACCTCTCTGGGCAGCCTCTTCCAGGGATGTGCCATCCTCACAGGAAAGAAGTTTCTCTTCATGTTCAAATGGAATTTCCCGTGTTCCAGTTTGTCCTGTCCCCGGGCACCACTGAGAAGAGCCTGACCCCATCCATCCTCTTTTCACCCTTTAGCTATTGCTCAGCATTGATGAGGTTCCCTCTTAGTCTGCTCTTCCCCAGGCTGAACAGCCCCAGGTCCTTCAGTCTTTCCTCAACAGAGAGATGCTCCAGTCCCTCATCATCTTTGTAGACCTTTGCTGGGTTCCCTGGACCCAGTGCTCCAGATGGGGCTTCCCTAGGGCAGAGCAAAGCTGGAGGATGACCTCCCTCCACCTGCTGGCCACACTCTTTTTAAGGCACCCCAGAAGACCATTGGCCCTCTTGGCCACAAGACCACATTGCTGGCTCGTGGACAACATGGTGTCCACCAGGACTTCCAGGTCTCACATTGCTGGCTCATGGACAACATGGTGTCCACCAGGACTTCCAGGTCTCACATTGCTGGCTCATGGACAACATGGTGTCCACCAGGACTTCCAGGTCTCTCTCTGCAGAGCTGCTCTCCAGCAGGTCAGCCCCAACCTATCCTGGTGCAGGGGGTTCTTCCTCCCCAGGTGCAGGACCCTGCACTTGCCCTGGTTGAATTTCATCAGGTTCCTCTCTGCCCAGCTCTCCAGCCTGTCCAGGTCTTGCTGGTTCAGCTGAGCCAGCTCATAAAACCTCACCGTTTCCCCATCTCCAGCATCGGGTGCTGTGCTGACCAGGGGTGCTGCCCTGGCTTCACCTACCCTCCTTAACCCAAATTTACCTTGCCAGGACCTGTCTCCCCTCCTACGAGAGGTAATAGAGACCAACGCACTACTCCCTGCCAACCCCGGCTATAATTTATGCCAGAAATGCAGCTTGGACTCATTAAAAAAGAATAATCAGTTTCAGACTATTTAAAGTCCCACTCTGAGGCCATCAAACATTTATGTACAACAGTTGGAAGGCACCTTGCTCTGTCGCTCCCTCTCCCCAACGCTAACGAAAACAATGGGATCTTTTGTAGGGAGCGTTTCCCTGGGATATTCGGCACAACTCCGTGCCCTTATTTTGCAGGGAAATGTTCATTTCAGCAACTCGGTCTGATTTCTTTGAAGGAGATCTCCAACTGAACATTTTCATAAACAGGGGGATTTTTCAAATGGTTTGTAACACCTGAATTGAAACCATATCTGAACCTGAAATATTTACAACGCTATTTCGTAGCCAATTGAAATCATTGCTTGGCTTTGGGGAGGAGGGGGGGGTGTAAGGGGGAACCAAACAAAAAAGGCATTTAAAATTAACATTTTGCTCCCTTTCAACTGTTTCTTACTATCCCTTGGGGAAAATTGGTAGTTTTTGACAAAGAACTTTTGACAAGAAGTATTTTGCTCGGAAATTTTCGCTAGCAAAAGGGAGCGCTCCCCCCACTTGTCTAGTAACCGTCTCCCCAGCAGGGTGTCACCCAGAAATGAATGCTCACAGGGGGAATTCAGGTCCCCGGGCAACGATGCAGAAGCGGGACTAATTATGCTACTTCCCTGCCCTGGTTTGAGGTAAAACAAATCCATTTGCTGTTTTACAATTTGACTTTTTTTAGCTGGGCCTCTTCTAACTCTCTGAACTCTGGAATTCACAGCACCTTGTTCAGAAAGTGCTCACTCTCCAGGGATGAGCCCTGGTGACCCCAAGGGATGGTGCAGAGAGGCCCTGCCTGATCCTCGTTGCCAGAACAGCAAAGGGCAGGGAATTCCGTTCTTTGCCCTGTTGGAGGATGGGAAGAGGAAAAGCATCGAGGGGTCGGACCTGTGGGGAGGAGGGGACGGGACAGGGGACCCAGACCTGACCAAGGGGGTATTCCATCCCATCCCCATCACGCTCAGTAGAAAAGCTGAGGGATCAAAGGGTCAGCTCTCTTTCTTCAATGGCCAATGTCCAAAGAGGACCCTGTCTGTTCGTCAGCATTTGACCCTGATCCGAGCGATCCTGACTCCAGAGCTGGAATCCAGCTCCTGTCCATCACCGAGTCCAGGCTGGGACTTCTCCTGATGCCTGCTGGTGATGTGATCATCATTCCGGGAGCTTGATACGGTTTTCTATATACTGTATCTATTTATTTATTTTCTTCTTACTTTAACTTTAGTATTAATACTTCATTAAAGTGGTTTAGTTCATCCCTTCCTCTCCTTTCTTTTTGGAGGGAGGGCCATCTGTCGGTCTGGTTTTGGTGAATTTGGCTGAAACCACAACATTCCTTTAACAAAAAAAGTCCTAGATACATGAATATGTCCGATGTGCCAGCAGATGTGCAGAGTCCAGGCTCAAAGGAAGGTGAAGGGACCAAGGAGCTTCTCCTCTGGGCTTCCAGCCTGTCCTTTCTCCAGCACCGTTTGGCTGGAATCCCCTCGAGAGACAGCCCGTGGGGCTGGGTGAATTCCTTCATCGCCAAATAAATAAATAGAGCAGCGAGGGAGAAGAGATTTTTCTTTGCTAAAAATCAAATTCCTTCTCATAATAAACAATGCTTTCACCGAAAGGCTTTTTCTTTAAACAGTAAGGACAAACGTTGGTTGTAAGTAATCCCCGGGGAGCCGCAGACCTCGCTTGGGGTGAGGTCACTGCAACACATGCCCCAGGCTTTGGCAACCTTCCCTCCGCGCTCGAAAAGCTCCATCAACCGAGCCCAGGGGAGCAAGGAGAGGGGCTATCAAGCCAAATATCTATTTTTCTCTTTCCAGTGCCTGATTTCCATCAGCAGGAGGCTCGGTCCCCCAGACCACGGGAGCACAACCTTGCAATTCTTTCTGTCTGTAACCTTCTGGGTTGTTGGAGCAAGAGAAGCATCCTGCTCTGGGAGACCAAGCAACCAAGGGAAGGCTCTGATCTGGAAGATCCCTCTGCAAACTTCTACCCAAAAAAGATTCCCACACAACCTGGTGTGGTGGGAGGTGTCCCTGCCCGGGGCAGGGGTTTGGAACTAGGTGATCTTTAAGGTCCCTTCCAACCCAAACCAGTTTGTGATTCTCTGAGCTCTGGCTGCTGGGATGGGGCTGTTCCCTAGAAAGCCCATGGAGAAGGCTGGCCATGCCCTCTGGGACCTGCTGGGATTGCTGGTGGCTTATGAATTAAATGCCTAATGGAGGAATTAGAAATAAGGGAGACATTTTTTACACTGAGGGTGGTGAGACCCTGGCCCAGGTTGCCCCAAGAAGCTGTGGCTGCCCCATCCCTGGAGGGGTTCAAGGCCAGGCTGGATGGGGCTTGGAGCAACCTGGTGTGGTGGGAGGTGTCCCTGCCCTGGGCAGGGGAATGGGATGAGATGGTCTTCAAGGTCCCTTCCAACTCAAATCAGTCTTCAATTCATGCCCTACTCATAGCAAAATCACAAACTTATGGGAAAGTGCACAGGGGAGCAACATCCAAATGCCACCAGCCAAAGAAAGAGCCTGAAAGGAGCCAACCAAAAATCCTGCCATTATTTCTCTTGCACTAAACGGGAACGCAGAGATTTTACAGCATCGATTGTAGGTCCCGGCAGACAAAGCACCTCTAAATTTCTCGAATTCTAGACACAGCCTCTCCAGCTCTGTGGATACGCAGCAGCTTTGGTGAGGGGGGGGGATGGTGGGTGCGGGGAGAACAGCACGAGGGTCTCCGTAAAGGGCTTCTTTCTCATGGAATACTTTCTCCACCTAGTCATTTCCTTACCTCATACAAACACAGCCGCATTCCTAATGTTTAACTGTTTGGACTTTTGCAGAAAAGAAAAAGCTGGCTGGGGCAGTTTATAAGGCCAGACATTCCAAGTGCTGAAAAAACATATTCAAAGGAAATAGTAAAGGGAGAACTTTTTTAAGTTTTCCTGTCCTATTTTTACAGTTTCCTGTCAAAGTCTTAGCCCGATGAAACCTGAGATAGAGCTCCATGCACAGCCTCCTCCAAGGGTTCTCCCTTCCAACAGCATCCGAGGCACAAAGCACACAGGCGGCAACATGGGGCCAGTGGTTCCAGCAGTTGTAGAAACATCTGCGAGGGTTGGAGCAGGGGGAGAGTTGGAGCAAGGGGCTGGCACTGACACCCTGTGTCCTCCATCCAGAAGAGACCACGGGGTCAGAAAGCCACGAGCCATTGAATCCTGGTCAGCCAGCACAGAGGTGAAGGTGCAAAGGTGGAGGTGCCAGGGATGGATTTGATAGCTCCAGACTTTGCCTCACATACGCTGGGCCCAGCTGGAAGCCTTGCACCTCTCAGACTCCTTTGGGGGAGCTCCTAGATATTGGGGGAAAGAGACTGTCCAGGTGGTGGCTGGGCAGAGGAATCTGGGGGGTTCCTCCCAGACATGCTCCTGATAGAACTGAGCCAGGGAAGGAATCATAGAATCATAGAATCATAGAATGGTTAGAGTTGGAAAGGACCTTGAAGATCATCGAGTTCCAACCCCTCTGCCATAGGCAGGGACACCTCCCACCACACCAGGTTGCTCCAAGCCCCATCCAGCCTGGCCTTGAACCCCTCCAGTGATGGGGCATCCATAACTTCCCTGGGCAACCTGTTCCAGTGCCTCACCACCCTCACAGTAAAGAATTTCTTCCTAATATCCAATCTAAATCTCCCCTCTTCCAGTTTAAAACCATTCCCCCTTGTCCTGTCACTACTCTTCCTGACAAAGAGTCCCTCTTCTCTCCTGGAGAGGAGAAACTTGTGTCTGCCAGATGGGAAGTATTTCAGGGCAGAGGGTTTGTGGACTTTGGGGACAGTGAGCTTGCAGGAGGTGATGGCAAGGACACCACTGAGAAAGGTCTTCCAGACACTGTGGTTGATTTTACAGTTTCTGCTGGATTGTATTAATGTTGCTGTGCAAGAGCTGCAGTCAGCTGCATCTTCATCACTGCATTCAGCAAAGGTTTTGTGTGTCAAACATGGCGATGGAGTGCATGGCTTGTGCTAGGGAGGGCCAGGTATTCTTTGGAAGAAGCTTATCCAGAGCTAAAGTAACTTGAAACAGGAGGAAGAAGTCCCAGAAATGACCATGCAGACACAAACAGCATGTTATTAGATTCTTCTCAGACTGAATTAATAGAAGTGAAAACACTGCTCTCTCCTTAGCATCTCCTTATCCCAGTACACTCCAGCAGGCTTTGTCTTTGCACTCTATGGGAACCTTTCCAGGTCCCTGTCCCAAATGGGGTATGTGGACCCTCCTTGGCTGGAGCTGCTGAGCCACCATGAGCTGGGTGCCCATTCACAGAACTACCCATGGGCCTTGAGTAGATGCAGACTGAGCAATGCCTCTCCTGGCAGGCTGCGTTCCTCCTCATCCATCCTCATGAGCTTGCAGAGAACAGAGGTTGGTGCACGGCCTTGGGTACTTCAGTGCACCTGAACTGCAGACGTTCACGTGTTTACCTCCAAATGTCCTCCACTCAGCCTGTGAGTGGCATGTGGTGTCTCACTGCACTCTCATAATCAGATGGCAGAGGCCATTTCCAGATTGGAATGAAAAGTGAATTTTCACGCCACTCTTCTCCCACAAGGATCATCAGGTCCAACAGTATCAGGATAATCTTGCTCACAGATGCTGCTCCTCGCAGTGAGAAGAGAAAGCCATGTGTCACTGCATCCAGGAGCGATGGAGGGTCAGAAGATACATCAACGTCCTGACCAACCCAGAGCAGGCAACGAGGTGCCCGCATTGAGTCAAGGTCCCAGCCCATACTGGTCCAGCCTCCTTGGCTCACTCAGCTACAGTTGACTCACTTTTTTCATTTCCCAGTAGCCACCCAAACGGGTTGCCTTCAGACAAGGTTGACTCCTCCATCTCTTTGCAAAGACCTCTTTTGCTATTATTTGTACCGTTGCCAAATGTTACCTATTCAGGCTGAAACAGGTTCATACCCAGACTAAAGAGTTTTGGAAAATTCCAGTCCAAACATTCCTGTCAGATTTAAGGATAAATCTTGGGAATGCTGTTTCTGTGAAGGTCTCTGGAGGAAATTAATTCTGATTCCGGAGGCTGGTTCCCGTTGTGCTCTCAGCCACATGCTGAACACCAAGCAGAACACAAAGGTATTAAGTAGCTGTGCTTTGGGAGCGCTGCCCATCCTCTGGCAGGGGGGGGAAAATACTATGTGATTGTCTCATTAAAGATTGTACCGTAAAGCCCGTGGGCACACAGGAAAATTATGTGTGCAGGACGTGTCTGCATCCCACCAGAGCTCCCAGCAGACTACGCCTGGCTTTCTGCAGAGATCAGAGGGAAATGTGGCTTCACAGAACTATAATTATTTTATCAAGTAAACCTGTCTGGGGGAGAAAAACGGCAACCTACAATTGAGGACAGAGCTGAACGCCGCTCGTGGGGAAGTTTCCAACAGACCTTCCTGCGGGCAGTAGATGTCAGAGCTCTTTGGACTACACAGCTGATTATCAAAATGCTTCCTCTAGCACAACACAGAGAAATAGGAGCTTCTGCCTCACCTTTGGAGACTGAGGAGAGGGAGCTCCATCACATCACATCAATCACATGACATCACATGACATGACATCACATCACATCACATCACATCACATCACATCATCTCTCAGCTCCGAGTCCTGCTTTATGTCTCAACAGCTGGGTTAGCAGAGCACTAGGAAAAGTCAGCGGAACGCCTGGTTTCCAACAAAGATGAGAAATCTCTTTGTAAACACAGTCTTTTATTAAAAAGCCCATCTGAGGTGGGGGGGGAAATCTCAACCGCTGCCAGTAGCATTCCTCTGTAAGATTTCTGGTTGAAGCAATTTGAAGCGCAATCTGGAATTGATAGGAAGAAGAGTTTGCCAAGAGTCGGGCAAACTCCTGTCTCAGCTGCACGCTCTGCTCACACCACCCAGCCGGCGCTGAGCGGGCACAGCAGAAAGGAGCCACCACAGCCAGGGCTTGCCCTTGTCTTCCCTTCTCCTACCCCCCAGACAATTGAAATCCAAGATATTACTAAGAATTCCTGACACGCTGGACCTGCTTTACATCTCAAGGGTTGCACGTGGAGGCCCAGGCAAAGGAAATTTAAGTTTGGTCTCAGAGCCACATCCCTGTCCATATTTCTGGGATCTCTCCATCCCTCTGGGATTGTGGCATGTTGCTCTTCCTTCGGGAGAGCAGCTGGGCTGGGGCTCAGTTTCCCAATATGCATGGACCTCGGCCACAGCCAGAGGTTGTAGGGAGGAGGTATTTTTGCCAACGCAACATTTAGCCCCAGAGAAAAAATTCTGCTGGGCAGCTCGAATGAAGTTAGTGTGTCTTCTTCTCAAATGCAAAGGCTGAGATTAAAGACCTTTCCAATTTATCCCAGATATTGAATTTCCATCAAATATTTGTGGTCCCTTCCTTGCTAGCATGATGTATGCTCTCACGTGCCTGGGCTCTGGGGGAGTTTCCAGCTAAAGGTAGGAAATACGTCCATCCCTACTCATTACTTCACTAGGAGCGGCACTTGGGAAGTTCAAGACTGTGACCTTTGGAACAGGCTGCCCAGGGAAGTTGTGGCTGCCCCATCCCTGGAAGTATTTAAGGCCAGGCTGGATGGGGCTTTGAGCAACCTGGTCTAGTGGGAGGTGTCCCTGCCCATGGCAGGGGAGTTGGAATACAATGATCTTCAAGGTCCCTTCCAACTCTAACCATTCTATGATTCTATGACCTGAGTTAGGAAGGAGGGAGCGAAGGGACCACGTTTGCTGTCAGCTCCTTCCTGCTACGGCTTTTGCCTGCACGCAAAGGGATCAGACACATCCTACATGGCTGCTTCATTTCTCCTCAGCCTCCAAATCAGACTGAATATTTAGCAAAAAAAAAAAAAAAATCANGGGCAACCTGTTCCAGTGTCTCACCACCCTCATAGGAAAGAATTTCTTTCTTTTATTTAGTGCAATTTTAAAAAGGTGCGGCTGTAAAAAAAAAAAAAAAAAAAATCATTATGAAGAGGAAACAGAAAAGCTGAGACAAAGCCACTCTTTAATAAGTCTTCTCAGGAGGGGGGTTGGAGAGGCCTTAGAAGCAAGAAGAATGGGGTATTCTGCAATATTCCCACCATCTGGAAAGCTGAGCGGATTAAAGTGCAGTTTATGCCGAGATCCTCACTGGCATCCATCCCTACGGTCCAGGATGGCGTTTTGGATCATGTATTCTGTTTATATACGGCCTGGGGTGTCTGTCACTAGAAAAGCCACGGCTGGAGGGAATGTGAAAGATCAGTTGGGATTTCTCCTTCCCTTAGACAAAACTGATTACCAGAATTAGACCTAACTAGTATTTGTATAACTTTGCTCTTAAACACCTACAGATATGGAAATCCACAGATTCCTTCTACAAATCTTTTAATGCCTGAATATCTCAGGACAGATGGCAATTAGACTGATAGAAAGTAAATGAAATTACGATGAGAGGAACTGCTGTCCTATACAGTAAGGATCTTATATATATAGCGTATATATATATATAGCATATAAAACTATGTTCATCTGAGGACTTCCATTAGTCTGAATCATTGTTAATGGAGATTCCTTCCAGGTCTGGGATTAAACCAGTTCAAAGGAACCCTGGGTTCACTAGCACCCAACTCCTGAAAGACATCAGAATCCTTTTGAAACTTTGGAGAAAGACACAGACATGCTCTACAGACTCAGAAATCCTCTCTCAGTGGCAGGCAATTTTTGAAAGCCCATGTCTTTCTCACTCACTGGTTGACAGTCCTTCTTGAGGTATTTGGAAATAAATAAGAGAAACAAGGATCTCTTGAAAACGGCAGTGAATTGCTGAAAGCTGTGGATTCTGTTGGTGAGAAGCTGCTGTTTAGGAGCATCACTTCAATCCAACCCAGTCCTGGTTGTGGTTTTGGAAAGAGAGCAGTGTGGCAGTGAGGGCTACAGAAGAACAGGAGATAATTGTTAGTTTTCCATAGATATTGAACATCTAGGACCTGCTGTATCTCTAATCCTTGCTTTTTTTTCACGTGTTTGAAACACTGTGTGCAACAACAAGGCTTTTTTTTCTTGCACTGTCTAATGAAGAGCCAGAACTCAGACACTGGCTGCAGGTTAGAAGTTTGCTGTGACTTTTACACGGACACAACGTCCCTTCCAAGGCTCTTCACAGGACACAGGACTATGCACTGTAGAAGAGCATCCCAAGAGTTCGTTAATTAAACTTGTGGAAACCTTGTGCCATTAAGAGGAGAGGACATGCAGACATGGGCCTTCTGAACCAGGTAAATTATAGCAACCACAGACAGTCTCCACAAAGACCAAGAACATTACTCTAAAAAATCCCTTTTTTCCCAAAGTAAAAGGAGACGTTCTTCCACCAGAGGCAGCAACTGGCATCCATAGTGAAGACTTCAGCATTTAGATAGGAAAAAACCCAAATTAAACCTCATACTTGGAACACAGGAGGAGCTTCCACACCTTCACCTCTGTCAAATGTTGTCACTTTTTACAACAATTTTTTTCCTACTTGAAGGAGGGTGAAATCAGAGACATGACATCAAAATGTTTCATTTTTCTGTCAAACTATTAAAGAAAAAAAAATTGGCCTCTTTCCCTAGAGATTCCTTTTTTCGGTACTGCAGCTTTTCCTCCAACACTGATGTAATGGGAGTTTGTGTTACTGAAGGCTGGGGTTATACAATATACACACTAAGTCTTCAGCCCTGAAGATGTCAAGTGGAGGAAGGAAACGATGCTAAGGTTCTTTGAGTACCAAGCTATTAAGGTGTTTACCTCTGAAGTGGAGTATTTCCTGAATGAAGTGTGAAGGTAGTTAGATTGCTTCGATTACAAAGCGGCCTCTTACTGGAGCCCTCGGCTGTTGAGCGCTCAGCTTGTCGAGTGTACGGCAGCGGAAGGAACTCGGTTAATTAGGGTTTAACAACAAAATTATCTTTTACGGTTATAGCAAAAGAAATTCAAAGCAAAGCAAAATTAACCCCTTAAATTAATCTGTAATCTGATAAGATTTGTAGGGTTTAGATGCCTTCTTTTCATCGATGCACGGTTTTCCGTGCTGCCCAGTCTGAACTGATGCCCCAAACCCTGTCGGAAAGAACAACGCCAACGAGCAAAGGAGCAGCTAATGGCCACGCTAGAAACAACAGCAACTGCACAGAGCTAACGAACCTTTCTGAGAATCCCGGCTCCTCGGCACAGATCTGAACTGCACCAAAGCAGCTCTGTGATCTTTGAAACAAGTTAGTGTCTTTTACACCTTCTGTACATATAACAAGATGAGATCGTGGCACCAAGCCTTGCAGGAGAGAGAAGCTGGAAGGACAGAAGGACAACTAACTATCTTTACACCGTTCAGGCATTTAGAGACAGAAAATCGGTAAGACTGAATTGGTCTGAAGTCTAACATCATCCTTTGATGAGGCTATAGTGTGTTTGACCAAAGATGGTGTTTGAATGTCTCCAGAGACGAAGACTCCACACCCTCTCTGGACAGCCTCTTCCAAGGCTCTGCCACCCTCCCAGGAGAGAAGTTCCTCCTCATCTTGAGATGGAATTTCCCATGTTCCAGTTTGTGCCCATTGCCCCTTGTCCTGTCACTGGGCACCACTGAGAAGAGTTTGGCCCCATCCTCTTGCCACCCACCCTTTAGATATTGACAAGCATCACACAGATGACATTATCCCTGCACTTAGTAGTTTGCAATGGTTCCCCCATGAGAAACACCTCAGTAGCTCCTCTGCCTTAGGAGGGGATGTCTCACTGGGCAGTAACTGACACCAGTGGAAGCTCTGTGCATACAGAGATGGAGGCAGGAATCCAAGGAATTTCCAGAGAGCTCGCCCAGGTACCCAGCTGTGCTCTGGAGCATCACTATGGAGCCTTGGGCTGCAATTTCTCCTTCCTACATATGAAGCCACTGGGTTTCAAGCTCTGCTTTCAATTAATCCTTCTTCCAAAACAAAATCTTTAGGAACGAGACTCGGAGCTAAACTGAGAGCTATGGGTGATCCGTATTGCTTCTGAAGCTGCTACTTGAGTCTCCTCTCACTGGAGACTCCCAAGGATGCTGTAAATATGTCAAATACCAGCTGCTTTTGATGGAGAAACGGAACAGAAATTCAGCAGTGGTCATGTCTCCAGCAAGTCTGGCGCTTCAGGACTTCATTTTAACAGGCCAAGCCATGGAGTAGGAATTCATTTTCTCCTTGGAAGGGTTAAGTTCTTCGCTGTCAGGCTAATTATTCTCGGTAGGTCAGGCACAACCACCTCACCTGGCTGCAAAGTCCCAGGCTGCCCAGCCAGGAGCCTCTTTGAAAAGTGTAACTTTTAACATCTCTTAGCAAAGCGAGCGCTCTGTTTGTCTTGGCAGGGAAGACCTGTGTATACACAGCTGGAGAGCTTGTTTTGTCTCTTAGTACAAGTCTGGACTAAACCAAATCTCTAAAGGCTTTGTAAAAATGCTCTCTTTATTTAAAGAATTTTATACATTACAAGATGTCTCCAAAGTCTGCCCCTGCTCAGACCCCTTCTTTCCCTCTCTCCTGCCCCCTCCACACCACGCACAGAGTTGGGGTTTTTCAGTCCCTCCTGGCAACTGCTGTATCCAGAAGTTTCTTTTAAGAATTTGCCAGTTTTCTTTTCATAGAATCATAGAATCATTAGAGTTGAAGGGACCTCAAAGATCATCCAGTTCCAACCCCCTGCCCTGGGCAGGGACACCTCCCACCACACCAGGTTGCTCCAAGCCCCATCCAGCCTGGCCTTGAACCCCTCCAGGGATGGGGCAGCCACAGCTTCTCTGGGCAACCTGGGCCAGGGTCTCACCACCTTGGAAGACAATGAGAGACCTTAGAGGTCCCTTCCAGTCCCGAAAAGCCCCTTTTAAAGTTTTTTTGGGACTGGAAGGGGCCTCTAAGGTCTCCCCCTGGGCAGGGACACCTCCCACCACACCAGGTTGCTCCAAGCCCCCTCCAGCCTGGCCTTGAACCCCTCCAGGGATGGGGCAGCCACAGCTTCTCGGGGCAACCAGAGAACACAGCCAATGCCTGTATTGATTTATGAACCTCAATGATCCCCATGAGCTCAAAAGAAAGAAAGCATCTCCACAGACACAGTTCTGGAGCTCAGGTTGTGGGTTTTAGGGGAAGGAATCTCTCAAGACAGAGCCTTCAAAAGAGAAGGGATGTCACTACAGTACCTTTCCATAACTAACACAATACAGACCTGCATGTGTGCATATTAGAACTAGGCAGGGAAAAGGATTAAAGACTCTGTAACTGTTGTTCTCCACCAATATCTGTGTTTGCAGGAGAGTCCAAAGGAGGAGACTGGAACAACAGAAGGTTCCTTCTGCAAATGTGTGTGGAGGTTTTTTAAAGAGCTTTCCCTTCTCTGCATCCAATAAATGGGAGTCTCAAGCCACAGCAGAGGCTTTTTATGGGGCACCTGCACCGCCAGGTTCAGTAGATGATACTTTTTCAGCCCAAGGAACATGCACAGCTACACTGAGTTCTGCTGTATTCCTGCTGGCTGCGGCTCAAGCCGGGCTGAGTGATGCCAGGCTACCAGAAACCAACTGTTATTCCTACCTCACCCCCTAAATCATGTTGCCAAGATTCCCCAACTTGGAAAAAAAAACAAAAAAATCAAAAAAACCCAACATTAAAGGCAAGAACAGTCCAATGCTTGGATGTAGAGTTAAACAGAATGAGCCCAATCTCAGGAAAGTGAGAGCCTGGAAAAGCAGAATATTTCCAGGGTGCTTTGATCTTAATCCTAGGAGTTTGCACATCAGCTTCGTGTTTCAGTTTCATTTCTGCTCCGTGCCACTCCGACCCTGGCCAAAAATCATATCAGAGCGGTGTCGTGAGATGTCCATCTAAGCCAACAGGAAAGGGAGAAATTTCCCGTCTCAGCCAAAACCTCACTCATACCCACGCTGCCCAAATGTAAACCTGATCCGGCCGCTCAGCGCACGCTGGCTGGGTGACAGCAAAGCCACATGTCACTAAAAGCCACATTCTTACCAGTGAAAACTGTGGTTCTTAGTGGAACTCTTTCAATTCATGCTGGATGAGCAGCTGGCATCGAGCGGTGTGAGGTTTACAATAAACCAGAGTTGGCTTACGTTTCCCTTCAAAACTATTTTACTAAAATCATGTTCTTTCACAGAAAACCTTAAGTCCTGGTCATAGTCTTCAAGATTTTTCAAATGAACACAGTACTAAACCACAAAAATAACCCTGCAAAGGTTGGAATACTGACATTTGGGGTTTCAGGTCAGTGTTCACTTGGAAATTATTGGCTGTTAATGATGGTGACATCATTAGGTTTTTTATGATATTGACCTCCTTCACCCCAAAGGACACAAAGGATGGGTCAAATTCGGGGAATTAATCAAGTTGCTGCAGGGGTTTGATTCTATACAGTGAGAGAGACAGGAGGCTGCAGAAATGGTCTTACTGATCCAGGAGCCGAGTGCTCGCCCGGTGAACTGCCGTCTGCCCGTGTCTGATGGAGTTCCTGTGCGAGCTGGCCAAGTCCTTAAACCAGTGTTTTGCATGTGGTCCCTATCTGCGGGTGGTCCCTAACTCCTCAGACATCGCTGCTCTGCAAAAGCTACAGCGAGAAATACTCACGGGGAGAGGAATCAGTGAATGTTGAAAGGCTGAGGGACTTGGGGCTTTTTAGTCTGGGGAAGAGAAGGCTGAGGGGGGACCTCATCAACACCTATAAATACTTTAAGGGTGGGTGTCAGGAGGATGGGACCAGGCTTTTCTCAGTGGTGCCCAGGGACAGGACAAGAGGGAAGGGGCACAAATTTGAACATGGGAAGTTCCACCTAAACATGAGGAGGAACTTCTTCCCTGTAAGGGTGGCAGAGCCCTGGCAGAGGCTGCCCAGAGAGGTGGGGGAGTCTCCATCTCTGGAGACATTCCAACCCCACCTGGACACGTTCCTGTGCAACCTGTTCTGGGTGACCCTGCTCTGGCAGGGGGATGGAGGAGATGATCTCCAGAGGTCCCATATCATTCTGTGATACCATCGAGAGTCCTGCAAGTCCCACTCAAGGTAACTCAGGATAGACTCCAAAATGAGTTGATGCTTTGGGTCTGGCTGGGATGCAGTTAACTTCCCTCATCGTGTTCTGCTTTTGTGTCCAAAGCAGTGTGGATGACACACCGGTGTTTGGGCTCTTGCTGAATGGTGCTTGCTCAGCAGCAGGCTTTGCTCTCCAGGCCCAGCCCAGTAGTCTGGGGCTGGGCAAGAGTCTGGGAGGGGACACAGCTGGGACAAGTGACCTGAACTGACCAAAAGGTTATTCCATGCCATATGATAACACATGCAGCAATAAAACCACAGGGAAAGAGAGGAAGGGGGAATATAAGGTGGTTGTGGTCTTTTTCTTCCCAAGCCACCATTACAGGTGCTAAAGCTCTGTTTCCCAAGAATTTCCCGGACATCTGGGAAGCAGTGAATCAATTCCTTCCTCTGCTTTGCTACCACCCACAGCTTTTGCTCTCCTTGTTCACCTGGCATCACCTCCATCCACATGGGTCTGACTTCCTTCTCTCTTCTACCCATCCCAAGGGAGCGGGCAGCGAGACGAAGGCGGGTTGTTTGGCTGCTGGCTGGGGGCAGCCCATCACACCAGCAGGTGTGATTGTGTTGCCTTAGGGTTTTTTTGCGTTCTCTCTTAGTATTTAGGACTGATGGTGTCACCTTCCCTTCATGAGGACACTGTAATAAGGGGGTTCCTGGCGTTTCTAAGCCACTCCCAGGTTATCAAGGCAAGAACCAGGGAAATGCCCAAGAGAAAAACACCCCATTTGTGCTCAGAATGGGAATTCATTGATGTTTAACAGCTACAAGGGGTCACATGTGGAGAGGAGGATCCAGAGACAACAAACAGCCGTGCAGTCAGCAGGCACTGCACATCCTGCACATGTAATACCCCAGAAGTGCTTTGGGCATGAGACTGTCGATACAGGCTGTACCATCAGGCAGAGGAAACAAGCAGAAATTCACATAAAATTGAATATCCTTAATACACGCGCTCAAATACACAACTCCTGAGCCTGTGCTCTGTCGGTAATAATATCATGGAAAGGTGTTCCTTACCTCTCTCACACTGGGGACCCGTGAATCCGTAGACACAAGCGCAGCGGTTTGGTCCGATGCACCGACCTCCGTTCTGACAGCCGTTTTCACAGACAGCTGGTTTGGAACAGAAAGAGAAATCAGTGATTGCTGCTCGTAGCGAAACCACCGTGTGAGACGAGTGGTGCTGGCAGGACTTGGAACATCACCTACTTTGTGTTCTTCACCCATCAAGAATCTCCTGCATGTAGAGAACTTAAAGAGGAAAGTCTGATTTTATTTTTTTTCCTGGAAAAAGACTTCCTCTTTATGAATGAAGCCCTTTATACAAAGGCTATAAACTCTTATTTCATTTGAGAGGATTTCCTGCGCTCTGGAATCTCAGTTCATTCAAGTCAGCATTGGGATTTAAATGTCAAGGTCAAGACGAACAAATGAGAAACTGCGTAAAGGCAAATGTTTAAGGTATGACAACAGTGAAATGCGAGGAGAGGAGACTTGTTTGCCATTTAATCCCGACCACCAGAGCCGGTCTGATCAGCGCACAAGGATCCATTGACTCAGGTGAAAACCTGCAGTCAATAGGACTGGGAATAGGAACAGGTTGTTGATTTGGTCCTGGCCTGAGGCTTAGCTAATTAAACAGGTTGTAGGAACTCTTCTGCACGTGACATGAGCAATTGCTCGTCACGACAGATGCCAATGACCCATTAAAATCTCAACAGCTGTAAGGACTAACGAGAGGACTACTGTTATGACACTTCCTGAAGTTCCTATACAGACCTTCACTACTCAGTTGCCCAACCCCACCAACACATTGAAGATGAAAGAGGGGAGACTGAGATGAGATCTGGGGAAAAACTTCTTGGCTGTGAGGGTGGTGAGACCCTGGCCCAGGTTGCCCAGAGAAGCTGTGGCTGCCCCATTCCTGGAGGGGTTCAAGGCCAGGCTGGATGGGGCTTGGAGCAACCTGGTGTGGTGGGAGGTGTCCCTGCCCAAGGCAGGAGGGTTGGAATTTGATGATCTTTAAGGTCCCTTCCAACCCAAACCAATCTGTGGTTCTACGAGAAGAATATCATCTCATGAAAGGTGAGGTTCACAGGGAACTTGTACGACAGTGTGGCCCTCGCTGGTGCGGTGCCAAACTCTGAGCTGTGGAAAGGCCGGGTACCGCTGCATTTCACAGCCTGCAAAGGCTACACCCATCTCAGAGCTGAGGAAGCTGAACTCTGCTCTGCTGGGATGCTGCCAGTGGGACTCTCCATTGTTCCCCACCCTCTCAGTGATGTCTTGCCAATATCTGAACCGTTATGAACACTCTATTGAGGATATTATAGGTGGAGCTGGTAGCAGCACGTAATTAAGGTTGCCTAGCGCGTTCCACTATAAGCCCTGGTTTGCTGTTACTTATAATTTTCCCAAGCTTTAGCTGTTCAGAATGAAATTTTCCATCTGGTGTGTCTGCCTGTAGTTGAACTTTTTGGAAAGTTTCTGCAAAAACCAATCAGTTGTAGCTGAGGAGAAGTTTAAGGGAAATATGGTGTTTTGCCCATCTTTAAAAAAATTCTCATAGACTTCACCAAGAACTTTAGTGACTCTCACATTGACCCAGGGGTTTGAAAATTGCCTGGAATGTTCTATTTCATCAGGGATTCTTTCAAAACTGTGGTCATACTTGCTTATTAGATACTTCTTAAAGGTGGCACCTGAGTTGTTCATTCTACAATATACACAAGCGATGGTTTACAATTGCCAAGTATCTTTCATGGGAAACAAGGGGGGGGAAATAAATTTCTTCCTCAGAAAGGTGTAAGTGCTCTGAGAAAAGAGAAAACCAAATCATAAAACATTATGAACTTTCAATGAACACGTTGAGCTTTCCCTATACAATCAGTATTGTCAAGAACTAAACTTGAGGACACGCACCACCATCCCCATTAACCTGCTAAAATTTATAATCAAAAAAATGTCATGGTGTTTCTAGTTTTTCTTCATCTAATTGAAACATGACTTCACTTGGGGTAAAACGAAACTTTTCCACCAGAAAACTTTGCCACAGAGTAAGATGTTCATCTAAAACTATTCACAGAGAAATGACATTTCTCTCCTCTGAGGGTGGTGGAACACTGGGACAGGTTGCCCAGGGAGGTGGTTGAGGTCCCTTCCCTGGAGATATTGAAGGTGATGCTGGATGAAGCCCTGGGCAACCTGGTCCAGTTGGGGGTGTCCCTGCAACTGTGGGGAGGTGGGACTAGATGACCTTTGGAGGTCTCTTCTGCCCTGGATGATTCTTTGATTCTATGATTCTATGACATGTAATACACATAATTTTTAAAACAGAGAAATTATATCTAATATATCTATATCTCTACATCCCCTATTGAGAGTGGGCTGAGAATCCAATGAAGAGGAGAACATAACCGTGACATCCCAGAGGATGTCAGGGTGACCTCTCCTGTCCTGCAGCTGCATGAACCCCGCCGTGCCCTCAGCTCCCGGTGTGTTCTGGGGGTGCTGGAGGTACTTACGCTGCCCACAGTAGGTCCCAGTGTAGCCCTTCTGGCAGAGGCAGGACTCCTCATTGCAGCTCCCACCATTCATGCATCTCACGTTGCAGGTTTGGACTGCAGAGAAGAGCAGGGAAATATTAAATATTAAACCCTGTATTTCCAAAATACACTGTTCATATCCTGGGCTGTCTAATCTTTAAAACCCCTCTGTATTAGAAGCATGTTAAAGACCTATGAGATGCTTTGGGGATAGAATTTCTTTAGTGGAGGAAAACCACCAACTTTTAAGGTATTTCTCTTCCTTTTAGCATTACTACATGGCCCTGTTGGTGAGATTCTTTTAATAGGAGTGGGGGTTTTTTTGGAAGAAATCTAAAAAGCAAAGCACACATCATCTTCTTTCCATGTCAGAGTTCAGCTTTCACGCTAGGTTAAGACATGAATGTGACTAATGTACTGCAGGAAAACAATAGCAATAAATAAAGAGTCAGGAAGTTTCATCCTGATGTAGCCACAAAGGCAGCCTTAGTTGTAACCGTTTCATCCCTGTTCCATGTTTAAGGGACGCAATATTAAAGTAGAAAAGCCCCAAAAGGGAGGTTTTCTGCTGAATGCTGAGTTGCAAATACAGGTCAAACGTCTGAGATGCCCGGAACAACACATTCCTCCTTTGTAAGAGGGGACAACTCAAACTGCAAGTGCCTGAGGTTACGGTGATTTATGTGAAAACTGGTTTCCAGCATCAACACCATGGTTGGTATCCTGGCCTGGATCAAGAACACTGTGGGGA
>VZRU01021118.1:289-73864 GCA_013398155.1 Pedionomus torquatus | reverse complement strand
GTGTGGGCCGCCTCCTCCCAGCCGCTCCCCCGGTCCGGACCGCGAAGGGGTTAAGCTGGGAGGCGTTCCGGACCTCTGCGGTTCCGGACCTCTGCGGCTCCGGTCTGGAAACCGCCTTCGGCTGTTCCCGCCCCGGCCGGCGGAGGAGAAGGGTGAACCCTGCTTGAGGGATAGTCCGGAGCGGCGACCCCCCCCCCGGTGCCCGAAGAAGTTTATCTTTTGCCTCTCCTGGGGGACAACATCTTGTTAAAAGTGCGGTAACTGCTGCTCGGGGGGGCCCCGTCCCCCCCGCTCCGTGCGGGCTGTGCCCCCGGGCGCCGCTCGCCCGCCGCCGGTAGCGCTGGGCGCTTTTCCTGCTGCCTTGGAAACTCCTATTTTAAGTGCCTGGCGCTGTAAAAGGCGAAACACTTACTTGGTGTGAGCCTAGCCTAAAAAAAACCACCCCACCAACAACTAACCGAAAAGCAACTCCAGACCTTCCAGGCATTTTTATATTGATAAAGGCTCGTGTTCTGGGCACAGGGGTTGAAGAGCGACAGACCTGTTGTTTGTAGGTGAAGTTTGGAGCTATAGCTTGTTCTGTTTCGAAGCCTCGACCGTCTGCTTGTGGGAAGCTAAAGATGACTGAAGATTGGCTCGAATCTTTTGGCTTCTTCAAAGCAGCTATACATAGTGTTTCTTTTTAAGATATAAGTATTTGCCATATGGACGTTTCGGTCCGAGAAGTGCAGGTGACTAAATACGCTTGAAATGGTTTCGTTGTGTTAGTACTTTTATGACCAGCTGCATCAAAAGAAGAGCACACGGTTGCAAGGCAGAAATGTTGTTTGATACGGAAAGCACTGCAGTGTTCCGTACCCCCTTATTTCATTAAGCATTACTTGTAATAGTTGCCTTGCTCTTCTGTTAAGTTGCTTTACAGATACTCTGAGTCTCTGAGTTCATTTTTGAACATCAGACATGACACGCTTGCTTTGAATCCTGGAAAATTCTTAAGTCGTTTGTGGCAAGTGATACTCCTTGCCAGCAGACTTTACTTTAAGATACAATGACCAAATACAGTTAAAACATTGTGTCAGTGCTAACTGATGAATTAATGCACTGAAATCGTGAGGCTTGTGGGTATAAGAAGCTGTCAAGATGACTAACGTACGTGATGTGTTTATCAGATTTCAGCCTGTAGTACTTGCTACTGCCGGTATAACTTCCCACTTTGAGGCTTTGCAGTTTACTCCAGCGTAACTGCGACTCTTGGCCCCTGTTACTCCATGAATTTTACAGAATGTACTGCCTGGAATACTTGTGCTTCTTGCTGACTTTAGCTAAAACTCTTGTTTTTATGAAGAACACTCAGTCTGCAGCAATGAACTGATGTAATAGGTACATTAGCTGTAAGGGTGTGAAGCCTGAGTGTATGAAATTCTTTTCCTTGAAAGGAAGACTTTAGAATAACTCTTTGCCGCTCTGGGCTTAGCCTGTATCACTTGGTTGTGTGACTGTTCCACCCCTCAGCCCCCCTGTCCCTCCGCCTCCTCTCAAAAGAAACCTAATCTGATAGAGTAGCATTTATTAGAGAAATGCAAGAACAGAGTTAGTTTCTTTCTGCAGCTTGCTAATGCCAGCTCTTCTTTCATTTTGAACTCTTTTGGAAACCTCTGGTTTTCTTTTCTTGCCTGCTAGCTAGATAAAATGAAAGACTTTTTCAGTGTTAATTCACAAAGAGCAAATACAAGTGGTGTAATCTGAGGTGGTACTTGCAAGGAAGATGCCCTGATCTCATACAGTACAGTTTTGAGTACACTGGAAAAACTATAGAATTAAAGTTCTATTTCCTATCTGGAGCTGTGTTTTCAGTGCATCATTCTGAAATGTAAAGGTGACTTGTGGAGCCGCAGTTTTATTTAACTGCAGGAATGCCTGTGCAGACAGGTCAACTAATTGCGAGTCTTCTGGTGGCTTTGCAGATGACAGCAAAGAGGGAATTGTCAGTTTAATCAAGTCAGTTATATAGCTGCTGGCTCTTTGTGTTGCTTGCTGTTTGCTCGGGGTTCTTTGGGTAGTATAAGCATAGCAAAGTGTACAGGGCAGTAAGTCCTGATCATCAGAGAAACTTTTCAGTGACAGCTTGTCACATGCAGCAGCACCATTATCTGGCTCCCCAGCTGATAGTGAGGACTCCACAGTTTGGAAAGTGCAATATTAGTTTAACTACTGTAAGTAACTGCTGGTAGCAGAGTTTGAAGTCAGAGACCCATCCTTGTGCAAGGCCTAGGAGAGGTGCTATGTGGGGAAATGGGCTAGGAAATGAGAAGATTGCTGTGAGGAAGCAGCCACGTGCAATAACTTAGAAGTTTTTGTTGGCACTTCTGAGATGGAGGTAACACAATACTCTACATCGAAGATGGAACAGAGCTTGATAGATACGACAGTCTTAAATTTGAGGTTAGAGGAGTTAAAAGGGAGTCTTCCTCCTAAATACCTTGACTTCAGATCTCTATATGAGAGCTGTTTCTTCAGTTTGCCACTCAGCATACATTTCAGTATTTTCTGTCAGACATGAATGTGCTGTATGTTAAGGTTTCCCTTAAGCTACCCGAAGTTTTATGGTTCTTCTAATGTAAGGCTTACACACCTATAACACCTACTGTTAGGATGCTTCCTTGTCAGAACCTAATTGTAAAATAGTCCTTGGGTGAGGCAAAGTCTAAGTCATTGTTAAAGTTAGGGAAATAATGTTAACAAGGTAGTCCCTTTGCTATGGCACATCCCAAGGGCTTGGTATTCTGCACCTGTGTATTCGCTCCCAATACGTGACAGTTTGATTCTACTGCGTCTTGAGTATTCTGATACGGGATAGCTTTTACAGAACAATACTCAAATGGTTTTGAAGTACTTTGAAATGTCTTGACTGTGAGATAAGGTGCATGTTGCCCATGCAAAAAATGCATGGTAGAGGTTAAGTGGCAAAAGCTTTTTTGCACAAAAGTTCCTCTTGACTGGAGCCAAGAATTTGAGGGAGAGGCTTCAGATTAATATAATGAGATTAATAATGTAATATTTCAGTCCTTTTTTTAACTGAAGAGGTTGTTTTTATTGGCTGATGTTTGGGGTGGATGTGTGCTCTTATTGGGTGTGTTAGGGTTTGGTTTGGTGTTCCTTGTAGCTAAAGATGTAACACTGTAAGACAACCGAATTGGTTGCAGGGAAAAAAACAGTTGAGCCCAATAGGCAGGGTATAATTGCTGAATACACTATTAGTTTAGTGAGCAGTAAAATAGAATTCAGAATACTAAGTGGTCAAACTTTACTGGGAGGAAATTAACCATATGGTGAGTTTCCAATTTATTGATTTTTTTTTTTTTAAATGAAACATTTGTCAAACTTAGCCTGTTTCTAAGAAGAGGGGTTTCTATCAAAGATCACGAGTGATGATGCAGGAAACTTAAGCCTATCACACATATTCTATAGAATAACTTTATCTTATGGAGGAGAAAACCCTCTATTTTCCAGCAGTGAATTTACAAGTGATTATGCTCAGAGTAATGTTATATTAGTGCCAAACAGAGAAAGTAAGTTCTACTTTGATGTTTTAAATTCCACTCCCTTATTTCCTTGTATGGATTCTTGGCTTTCTGTCAGTACAGGCATGGCCCAGTCTTGTCACTTCACTGTCTGGGACAAAACTGCTTCAGAGCAGAGTTGCTGCTGCTCTGCCAAATGCCAGTGGTATTTGAAGCCACTGGCCGGTATGTGAAGCCACTAAGTTTGACAGATTGGGAACTAATTCTGTGCATGAGAACTAAGGTGGTAGAGGGGAACCTGAGAAGGGACTTAGGAAGTACATGTAATTTAAATGCTGGAGCAGGATCAGCAACTCAAAGGAGGTGTTGGCTTTTCAGAGTCTGGGTTGCTGAACCAGGTCAATGCTCTGAAAGATCTGACCTGCTTTACCTGAGACCAAATGCCTGACCATTGCCCTGTTTGTCAGTCCTTCATTTTATCTGAGCTTGAGCCATCTGAGGAAAGTGACACTGGTGTGAAATGCTCATAATGGAAGATTTGTAAGACACTTATGGTCACAAATGAAGTGGCTGGGATCTTTCAGAAATGAGAGATGCTCTGAAAGGCTAGGTGATGATACAGCTTCTGCCTGTCCATCCTCTGTGCCATAGGTGCTGTCTTTTTTTGTCTGAATCTGTTTTATAAGTGTATACATACATCCAGGTTATATTACGTTATTTTTACAGGGGCAATTACTTCACTGTCTATTTAATTGTTATATATTACACTTCTCAAGAATAGATTCTTGATGGATGCTGTGATATGCCTTTATATCTAAGATTAGGGATCTTAAGAAACTACACTGACATCTTTCTGCATCTCAGTCACTAACCACAACAGGTCAGGATAATCCTCACTAAGGGTCTCTTAGCTTATAAATATCTTGTCTTGTAGTCATGATATATCAGATGTTTCCTTTAAGTAGAGCAAGGCCTTTAATCTTACTCTAGACTGCTTTTATTTACTTTTAATCTTAACTGGAGGTTGTGCTTGATGAGAACAACACCCTAGAGCATTGGGTCAAACAGTTGTTCATGGCAGAGCTTTTTGTCACTTCCTGAAGTTGTAAGGTCAGTCTCTTTAAAACTACCACCAGCTGAAGGGCACCTCTCTAGACAACTAAAACCACACAGATTACTTGCCAAACAGTGAAACTATACCAGTACTTACCCAGTGACGGAGAGTTCAAAATGATCCAAAAAACCCTCACCTGTGAGAGAGCTGCATTTAGTGTGGCTATCTCGTCCTAGTGGATGAAGAAGTAATAATTACCCAAATCAATCGGCTTGTTCTGGGTGCATACCCATGGGCCTTGCTCTAGTGAGAAGTTGCAGGGCCTTGAAGAAAGAGCTGGGCATTTTTGCTGGACAAGCTGTGAATTGCCTACCAATGCCTGCAAACCAGCAGTTTGGAAATCACTCATAGAAAATGAATCTGTGAAAAATGCAACCTGCCTCAAAAACTCCATCATGGTTGCAGGAGCAAAAGTCAAATACATGGCTGAACACTTGAAAGGAGGAGAAATGGTCTGACTGGTGTGGAGAGTGGACAGTAAAGCAGCTTCCTCATCCCTAAGTTTTCTTCTGGTGTAGCTGACGTGCCTGGATCTCAAGGTACTTAAGAGAGGAGTGAGCTGTTGACGACAGCTTAGTGTTCTTGTTGGGTTGTGGGTTTTTTTTCTTTTTAGAGGAAAAATTAGCTTGCAATATCTATGTTTATGTATTTAAGTATTTTGGAAAAGGATGGAGAGTAAAGGAAAAATGTAAGCTTTTTCCTTGCAGAATTTTCTGCATTGCATAAAAGACAAGGCATTGTAGTAACTTTCTGAAGGTTTTTTTCTTGGTGTTTGTAACTTGTCATGGGAAATGTATAGATCTGTGCTTTTCCAATTCCAGTTTATTGTACTGGAATGTCTGCAAGCTGAAAGAAATGGGCTGTTACAGCAGCTCACCTGAACTCTGCAGGACTCAAGATTGCTGACAAGTGGATGAGAGTATTAGAAGAGCCTAGATGATCTCATGAGAGTGTAAGTCTTTTAATTATCAATTTCTAGGTCTTGTCTGTGTGTAGTAGATACTTGTGTTTAGTGTCAGGAGAGACAGTGTTTTGTAAATAATAGTGTGTGTCCCTGCAGTTTTTCTAGGGGTAATTTACCAGATGAGAATTGTGGCCATGTGCTTGGGGAAAGTGGATAAAACTCATTAGGGTGTGTGTATGGGAGGGACAGGGAGAAGAGTGATTAAAGATTAATCAGACAGAAAGCAACTTTGTTATAACAAAAGCACATCATAAAAGTCTTTTTTGTTTTCATCTGTTAGGAACTATCTTTACATAAGTGATAAATCAGCTTCTGATTTGAATGGAATAACATAATAACAGTCTTTGTTCTGTTATTATGTTTGGTGACTTAATTTATACCAGCCTCTTCATCAGCTTTAAAAGGAATGTTTTGTTCTCTGTTCCTTTAAATGTGCATAGGGATGGTGAATGCTTACATGATTAATTACATGCAGCTTGCTTTTTTGGATATAGAAACTGAGAATTTTATTGTGGAATGGATAACCTTGAAGTGGCAGTTGGACTAAAAATTCCATATGCCAACAATATGGCATTTATCTCTCCCGCTCTGGAAAACTATCTACATTTTGGAAGACACTGTGGATACAAGATGACTTGCTGTGTGGAGAGCTGAAATGATAAAATAAAGGCTGGATTTTCTTTACAAAGACTTCACCGAGAGGTATCTCCTTGAAACAGGAGCCTAGCAGCTCAAAATTGAATTGATGGGCAAGAAACTCTCTGTCTGGAAGCAGGACTGGTTTCTCCCTGTAGTAATTTCAGTCCTTAGTACATTTGTAAGAATATGAAAAACTGGATAGAGAATCAGTAGAGAAGCCAAACCTAGCCTTGGTTTACTTTGCCTAATAATTCAGATCTACTGAGGTATGACTTGTATTTGCTTCTGTCCTGAGACTGGACCCAGAGTTTTCTGTGAAAGTATACCAACCAAATCTCTAATTCTGAAGTGAATAATATTTTGATGCTTCAGAATAAATATTTACATTATACTAGCTGATAAAAGGGGAAAAAAGGAAAAAAACCCTTTTACTACCTAGGTTGATGATTACCGAGAATGTCGGCTCATATAGGCTGGTAAATTATGATGATCTTGATAACTCTTTCTCTTGCTGAGAGAACAGTTTCCCAGTATGCTGACTTCATGGGTAGGGTAGAAATGGTGATTCATGTCAGGGTTCTCCAGGAAAAAAATGGGAACAAGTTGTTCCTGTAGAAAACTTGTATCTTGTTGCTGTTGGCTTGGAACCCTTATGAAGAGTCCTTTTGTGATAAAATTGCATTGCGTTTCCCGTCAGTGGTGACACCCATGGAATAGCGAATGTAACCTGAGGAGAAGCTTCCCTCGTGCCAAACTTTCACTGTGTTTTGGGAACCTGGGGTGGCTGGAGGGAGATCTTCTCAGTAAAAACTGCAGTAAGGAAGGTATTGGATAAAAATTAAGGAAGGTATTTTGGTAGACATTAATTTAACAGGTATAGTCACAGAAATACTAAAGTAGCAGCATGAGAGATGGTGGTTATTTCTGTAACCCCTGAATTGATGAGCAGCGTTCTGGCCTGTACTGGATAAATCACAAGCATCACTGTAGCTGATCTGTTACGTGATGGCAAACAGTAATGACTGTTCTGTCACTTTTTTTTGTTTTTAACTTCTCATCAAGTAGTTGCTGTATAATGTAAGGAGCTGGTGCATCAAAAAGGGCAGCTTATTAAGGGCTGAACCATATGAACTTCCTTGCCCATTCCAGTCTTTCAGTCACTTTCAGGGTATCAGCTCTTCAGCTGCAGAACAGTTTGAAGACTCCTCGTATCAAGCAGGGAAGCTATTAAAAGCTGTCACCTGGAACTTCAGTTATTGCTGCCGAGCTTCTTCCTCTGCTGACCTCTTCAGACCTTTTCCTGAGTTTGGAAGAGGTTGCATATTGCAACTGGTTTTGAGGAGGGATGCATTAATAAAACTTCCTTTTCTTATGCAGGCCTTGCTTTGTTTGCACAAACACTTCATTGAAAGAAACAGAAACAGACTTCAACCGCACTGATAGTACATGTGACAGCCAGATCACCTGTGAGTTGCAAGATTTCTGGGTAGACTTGGTTCCTGGTAACAACAAATTCGGATACATTTTGAACTAATGGACTTGCCCATTTATGAGTAAAATACCTGTCTGTGCACAGGTAATGAGTGGTTAAACTGTTAATCTCAGAATGGGATATAGTAGTGCATAATAGACTGTAACAATTAGTGCTAGGGTTTACCTGTATGCAAGTGACATGTTCAGCCTTCCTACTTGAAGTCTATGAAAACCCTGGCAGTTGCTAACAAATACCCTTGTAAACATCTACCCTTGCTTAGGAGAGGTTTTTAATACTGGAGTGTGTGGTTGTACTGAATGCTTACCTTGGGGGTTATTCCTATAAATATGCTGCTTCAGGCACCCAGTCAGAAGTTACTGGGAAGGTTGCTTTCTTTGGTGTGTCTATTTGCTTTTATAATCTTATTTATTTATTTTTTTCTTTTATTGTGAATTTGCTCCAGACTGATCTCAAAAGAAGTTTCCCATTTCTGTCTCTGAATGTGTGTCTAAATATCTTTTGGCTAAGTCTTCGAAAGCTGATTTGGTTACAAAAAGGTCACAAAACCACCTCAACACTTGAAAGAAAATTTATTCTCAAGTGTAAAAACACTTTCTTAAATTACTACATATTTTTTATGAGGCTTTAGGAAAGAGAACAAGTTAGTAAACTGACTAGTGTTTGTTGAGCTACACTAAAAATCACTTGCACAAGTCTAGCCCTCTTTGCAGCTTTTACAGCATTATAGTTCTGCTGAGTAACAGATAAACAAATGGACTTTCTCTCGAACTCTGGAGCAGCAGCCGAAAGGTCACTTTTTATTTAGCTTGACCCTGATAGAATGACCAGAAAAATTGGATTGTGAAGGGACAGTAACTGCCGAACAACTGAGTTAACTGGAGCAACTGGCAAAGTGCTGCTTGATACTTTGTCATACTTATAAAAGTTTCCCCCTCAAAAAATCAAGGGGTGGGAAGAGTGAGGTTCTCAGTAAATTTTAGTTGAGTTTCAGCTTGACTTCAGTCTTTTTTTCCGGGGGGAGGAGGTGGAGGACAGGGGAATGGGACAGGACAAGGTAATTGCATAGCATTTTTTTACTTCTTTTAAGTTAATGCTGGAGAAAACCTGCATTCCTTAGCCCTCTGCCTAGACTCCACTGGCACTTGAGCTGTCAGCCCAGCCCACTCCCCATGCAGCAATGAAGGAATGTATTTTTCTCTGTTAATCTAACCTTTTTATTATTTTTTTAAAAATCTTCCCAACTTGACATCAATGATTATCATAGTTCAAAGCATATATATATGTTGTTTTATCTCTCAATTTCAAGCTGTTGTCTGGAATAACAATTTTGTTCTGGCAGTTTGGGAGAGGGAGGCAGTTAGAGTCTCTGACCTGTTCTCCAATTACTCAAGATAGTGAAACACTAAAAAGGCTTTACAAGCCTGAAGCAATTACTAACTACTACAAAGAGTTGTTGCTTAGTTTTTGTGGCAGATTTTTATATAGTTGTCTTGCATTATTTATTTTTTTCCTTGTAAAGAACAAATTTTCCTACACAAGGTTTATTAGTTTTAAGTATTTTAAGATAACTTTTAATCTTGTGTTACTGTGTGCCAATGGAGGAACTAAGCTGTGAAGGGGTTTGTGAACTTGATCTATCTACCTTGTGCTTTCACAATTGAGTGTAGTTCCTTTCTTCAGACAGGTTTTCCAGCTTGCTTGTTAGCTGGCCCTAAAATTTGTAGTGGTTTCATACAGTATAATGGTTGCTCAGAGTGGTTCTCTTCTGTTCCACTGCTGCTAAATTTGAAGCAACTTCCTCAAATAGGACAAACTGGTGTTGGGAACACCAATAGCTTCCTGTTGCAAGAGATGCTTGTAGTCAGATTTGCAGCAATACTGCTGTTTCTCTTTTCAGCCACATCCTTGTAGCAGGTAACGACATATTTGTATGTACTGGATTGTAACCTCCAAGTCGCTTACGCTGTGTAGTTTTCCTGCTTTGTTTCAATTGAGAATAGTAGTAGGAGCTTCATGTTACAGAGTTACACTGAGGAAGTCTGTCCCTCCCATCACCTGTGTTCAGATGCTACTGCCTACAGTAACAGGGCTGAACTGAACAAGTCCATTGGTACAAAGAGAAGTCCTACAGGTCACAATATTTTGTGAACTAGAGCTTTCCCATAGGGACTGCAAGAGTAAGAGCAATGCTTTCAGATGCTTTAATTGGGTGAACGTAGAGATGTAAAATGTAATGTCAATTGATGTTAGTCCAAAGTACTGCTTTAGAAGTAGGCTGGTTCCAGCAATAGGTTTTAATGGCTGAATGTAGATGGTAAAAGTAGATTCTATTTGAGATGGTATGGAAGAAAAGAACAGTTCTGAGTGAGAATATTTATCATTTAATTCACTCTAGAATCATTGAATCATGATTGCTGGAAAGGGCCTGAAAAGCAGAGTCGTGTAAGTGGTGGGGTGGTGAGTATTCTTCCATTTACTGATAAATGCATCACCACTATCAGGTTACTACAAATGAGTTCTGATTTGTTGTATCTTAAAGTCAATGAAGGTTGGTATTTTTCTCCCCTTGCTGTCAGAGGTGTTCAGAGCTGTTTTCTTTCTCATGCCTATAAACTTTGTCTTCCTGCAGGGAACTCTTACTCTTGAACTTAATAAAAAATAATGTTACTCTGAAACCACTGATGCTTTAGAGGGGAGTTCATATGGGACACAGTGCTGACCTTTCTGTGTAAGAGGGGAAAATCAGAGTTGCACAGTTTGCTATACAGAAGTCAGTGCAAGTTTGCATATAACAAGTAAAAAATCCTAAAATTAACATCTGGTAGCCAACTTACATTTTCAGTTGTGTTATGTTAAAATGATGCAGACACAGACCCACTGCCAGTGAAGGAGGAGTTGGTATGTGAACTATTGCAGGAGCTTGACCCCTATAAATCGATGTGCCCTGACATTATCCACCTGAGGGTGTTAAGAAAGCTGGCTATGTTGTGAGGTTGCCCTCCTTAATAATTGAGAGATTGTAGAGATCTGGATATGTCCCAGAATACTGCAAAAGAAGATGGCTGATGTCACCCCTATCTACAGGGAGGGCTTAAAGGAGGATCCAGAAAGTTACAGGCCTGCCAGTTGTACTTTGGGCCCTGGAAAAGTTATGGAATGAATCCTCCGGGGGGCTACAAGTCAAGTGAAGCACATGGTTGTGAAAAGCCAGCATGGACTCACCAAGGGCAAATCGTGCCCGACAAACTCGATTGCTTTCTACCACAAATTAGCCTGCTTGGTTGATGAGGGCAGGGTGGCGTGGACATTGTCTACCTGGATTTCTCCAGGGTTTTTTACATGTTTCCCCTCAGCTTCCTCCTGGCGAGACTGATGTGTTAAGGTCCAGATGAAGAGTGGGTGGGCAGCTGGCTGGCAGGCTGCACCTGGAGGGTGGTGGTAAATGGCTCTTGTTCACACTGGCAGCCTGTCATAAGTGGGGTCCCTCCATGCTGGTATTGGGCCCTACTCTGCCTAATGTCTTAAGTGATCTTGATGATGGGATCAAATGTAACCTGATGAAACCAAACTGCATGTGGACCTTGAGGAGGGGGGAGCCACCCTGCAGGAAGACCTGGATAGGCTGGAAGAGTGGGCTAACAAGAACCTTATGAAGTTCAACAAGGTTGAGTGTACGGTCTTGCACCTGGGAAAACAGAATCCAGGACTGCAGCTCTCTTGGTAAAGGCTCAACTCTAATTTTTCAGCTCCTTGAGTGTTTTCTGTGCCAAAATGTGGATAAGTGAAATAGCGATTTAATGACATTGTTACAGAGACCACCTCCAATTTACTTAGTCATTCTCATGAAGGGAAAAACCAGCCTTCACCTATGTGAAGCTATAGCTTGTGTTGGTCTAGAGACTCTGCATTACAGCATTTATCTATATTACAAACAGATTTCTCTGGGAAGAAATCTTTCTCCTCTTGTTATGATTTGTGAACTTCCTATGGCCAGGCTTCTATTACTCCGTTACTAACAGTACCAGAAAGCCTTGATTTTAAGTAAACTTTCTAGGTACTTCTGCTTGACTTAATGCATGGAAGGCTGGGGAATGAGATGCATCTCAATTACTGGGGATAAAGGGATGAGAGAACCAAAATTCTCTTCAACGTGCAGATATTAGATTATCAGAGATAATGCAGACCTTGCAGCAGTATCCTGGTGTTTGGTAGGTGCTTGCCTTTCAGAAAAGCATCTGAATAAGGAGAAAACTTAGTTTATATGGTATCACATGTGCTATCTTTTAGCACATTACTAATCTGTGTATATACTTACAGCAGAATTAATGAATGTTAAGAGGTGCCCTGAAACTTAGTGGCATTTCACAGGTCTGGGTACATGGAAATGACGGGGTTCTGGAGTCTGCATGCTGTTTGATATGAGGCACCTTTCTTAGACTTCCATGTAAGGTGAAAGTAGGTAGTTGCAGCTGTAAATCTCATTTATAGAGGATAGCTGCTGTATCCTATTTTTCTAGGTGAGTTTTGTGTATGTTGAAAGGTCAGAGCTGACTTAATTTGATTGAAGTGGAGTTACAGTATCTTAAAGTAATTCTAACTCAGAAGTACTGGTTTAGAAGAAGAAGAAACTCTTCCCTTGATAGAAGAACAGATTTCCAAATGATACGTGTTCTGTTAAGTTTCTCACATAATCAGTATGTCTTATTGTTTACTTGAAGTTGTGCATCCTGTAATTAGCTAAACCATCCAAGCCTCAAGTCTGTACTAGTAACAGAGTTAGTAGACAATGGCAGCATGAATAAAAGTCTTTTGGTACCCAAATGATGTCACTTTGTGGTTTCCATATGGTTCTCATTTCATAGTTTTGTATTTTACTTGGACAGCAGGATTTCCTTAGCCTCAAGCCAATTGAATTTGTCTTAATCACCAGTGTAGACAGGTAGGTCAGTTTGCTGCTATTAGGGACCAGATGGCTGGGGTGTTCTAATTTACTTGACTTCTTGCCAGATGACTTTGAAATTGTACCTTGCTATGCCTGAAATGTGGTCTCCAGGGTAATCATGAGAAAACCAGGAGCCAGTATATAGCTTCCATATTAACTGAAAGGCAAAATGGATGGGCTCTGATTCAGCAGTCTCTTTAGATTAATGCCTGGCTTGAAGGAAAAATGATCTTGTTAGCTGTTATCACTGGTAGTATATGTGCGTTGTTTGTTTGGCGTAAACTAGAAGCAGGGAGAGAATTCAGCTGCTTATTTCTTTGGACATATTTTTCAGTCTCTAATTGCATTAGCATCTTCCCCTACAGATAAGTGGAAAAACTGATAGCTTCTTAAAACAGTGTTAAACTCACTAATTGCAAGTGACTTATCCCAATTATAATTCAAAGCAAGGTGAAAGTAGAGCGATGAAAAAATTGAGGATTTGCTTTGTTAGATGCTTCCAAGAGAGCCTTTGAAGGAAAAACACATTAAAAAAAGAAAAAAGCAAAAAAGGTCATGTTATTGTACCTTATTATAACTGGTTCTTTCCAGTCTTATTGGATGAGAAGGATTAGATTGTGAGGAGTAACCTGCAAACCTGTTCTCCTAGATTTTTCTAAAAGCTCTTGAATGTTCCTTGTCTCTTCAATTTGCCAAAAGTTCTGTCTTTTACTGGGAGCTGTTTATGTCATCTGATGATAATTTTTGAGTGTCTTCAGAAATTTAGGTGTGACCAAGAAATACCATGATGTATCCCAGAGCTGTGTTACTTGCATCTGGCAAAGTTTTACGCATTGCTGCCGTGCCAGGATGTTATATTTTTCAGTCTGGCCTGAAACATATGTCATCTATGCCAGGAAGGAGTAGGCCTAAATTTAATGTAACTTTGACTTGCTTCTAGCTCTGCTTGATGGATTCTTCGTATTCTTGAAATCAAGGTCGATTTTGCTTTCTTAAAAGGTGGGGTGGGGAAAAGGACGGGCAACTCTATTTTGAGGTAGATTCTAGACATGGATATGCCATATAGAAACTGCTTTTATTGTAGAGTTATAGCAAACACTTGTATTGGGCTTGGGTGGCAAGGGTTTTGTAGCCAGGGAGCTAAAGGGGGTGGCTTCTGTGAGAAGCTGTTAGAAGCTTCCCCCCTTCTGTGTCTGACAGAGCCAATCTCAGCCCAAGATGGACCCACCACTGGCCAAAGCTGAGCCCATCAGGGATAACATATTTAAGAAGGGGGGAAAAAAACCCTGCACAGCAGCAGACAGAAGAGAAGAGTGAAATTATGAGAACAACAACTCTGCAGACACCAAGGCCAGTGAAGAAGGAAGGAGAGGAGGTGTTCCAGGTACTGGAGCAGGCATTCCCCTGCAGCCTACGAAGACCATGGTGAGGCAGGCTGTCCACCTGCAGCCTGTGGAGATTACCGATGGAGCACAGGTCCCTCTGCAGCCCGTGGAGGCTCTTTGTGTTAAAACTGTAGCTTGGGAGAAACCTGGAACTCTGCTAGGGTTACAGCCAGGGCTGTATGTGTTCACTGGATGATGATGCAGAAATATTCTTAGTTAGCTCCTTGCTAAACTGCCAGATGTTTTAGATTCTCTTCTGGAACATTGCAAGAACTAATTCTTCTAAGGTCTACTTTTTTAACTGAGGAAATCATATAAGCTGCAAGGAAAATGTCACTTCCCACATTTGGCAAATTGTCAAATTGGTGTTGTCAATACAGGCATTCAGAAGAATATTTGTTTAAAAAGAAAACAAAAAACCAAACAAAAACTAACCCCAAACAATAAACTTCAGACTCTTGTCTTAAATATTTGTGTGTTTGATTCTGTATGATACATGTGGTTTGTACTTTTGAACTTATAGGAGTTAAGAGAACTAGATATTTGTGGTGTCTTTATTTAAACAAACTCTTAGAGAATTACAGAAGCTGAAACTCTTTCCCCTTTCACCGAAGAGCTGTTCTTTGCTATAGCCAACAGGCTACGAAGTAGGCAGAGCGACCTTGTGGGGTGCTCATGACTTGTCTTTCCTGCAGTAGAAGCAGGGACGATAAAAAGCTGCAAAAATGGTTTTAAGAAAAAAACCTCATCCTGATCAGAAATATTTCCTCTTGGTATTCCATGGAGAAAATATTCCCCAGCAGGAAGCTTAAAACATACTGATCTTCTACTCATCAGTGGCAGATAGGACTGTGTGAGACCTACAAGCAAGGTTAATACCCAAAAGCAGCTGGAAATCTCTATATCCTGTTTTTTTCTAGCTGTTTTCCTTGAAAGCTATCCAGTAGGCATTTATGCCCCCTGACTTGCGCATGTCCCATTTCCATCAAATGTCTAGACTCCTCAACCTCTTGTTCTTCACTATTAAGTAGCAGGGAAGTAGCTCACTCTCTGTCTCTGTTCAGCTGAATTGCCTTCAGTTTCCCAAAAAGCATGGAAATGAATATGGGTGGGTGGAAGTTTTGACTATGAAACTGTCTTGGTAAGTTTTGCTTGAGAGCTGCCCTTCTTCTCTGCTGCTCTGGGCAAGTAGAGTGTTCAAGAAGTTATGGTCTCTTTACTGTGTTAACCAGCACAGTTTCTTTGGAACTGTGACTATGGCCACTTTGATATTACTTAAATACAGAAGCTTCTGTTGCATGGAGGCTGTTACTTCTTAGTTAGAGAAGAATCTTAGGAGATGGTCTTACCTGAAACCCATGTAGGAATTGTTTCTTTTCCATATGTATACTGCTGGATAGAAATAAAATACAGGTTTCCCAGATAATTGTTCTGTTTCAGCATGAAGCTTGACAAGCCTTCTGTCTGAATGGCGAATGTGTAGCAAAAAAAAAAAAAAATCCTCATTAGTTTGGCACTGAAATATGGAGAAGGTAGAGCTGAGAGAATCTCTGCCTTGTGTTACGCTGCCATGTGCCTGAAAATGGCTTAGCCCATGTAAAATTCAGTCTGAAGAAACCGGATCTTATTAAAACAAGGAGTAAGAAACAAAAAAAATCCCCCTAACCACAAAGCTCTAAAAGAAAACCCACAAAACTCTTTTGGGGTTTTGTATTTTTAGTCCTGAATGTGGCTTCATGTTTCGAGACTTTGCCTGTTAGATGGTATGTGAAGGATGTTTGCTTTTTACATTGCCTCTCTATAACTTGGCTACAAATGTGAAAAGCAACTTCTGGAGAGGTTAATTAATAGCCATGTAAATGTGAAATGCTTTCCTTTGAGCCGTGAGGTTTTATGTTTAAACAGATTCAGTGAGTATATGTGTATTGGTGCCTTAAAATATGGCAAAGAAGTCCATTCTTCTAGAAATATAGGGGACCTTATTAGTTGAAGCCTCAAATCCTGTGCCCTGTGTGCTCTATAATCCTGAGAATATTGGAAGAATGAGTATTTCTGCTTTGTGATGGACTTGGAAGAGAAATGATCTGCCTTTGGAGTTCAAGACAAAGACTGTCTGTTTCAGGAAAGTTTTGAGGTTAAAAGTCCCTGCAAAAAATGAAAATGGGATTTGACTCATATCCTATTCCTTACTTTCATTTGAAGACTAGGGATCCTAGCTAGGCATAGCAAAAATGTCCATATGTATGTGTGCGTATGTATAAATATATAAAGTCCGTATGTTGTGTGTATGTGTCTATCTATAATTAATTGATAATGCTTCTCTGAGTAGTAAACTTAAATATATATGCTTATAAAAGAGACTTATGCTTTCCGGACTGAATGAAGAAATGCTTTTAGTAAGGTCTAATAAAACTGCAAGAAACTTATATCCAGCATCAAATGTATTGTAACTTGAGCAGAAATTGTTTCTTGGTTGCTCTTGACTGAATATTCAAAATAAAATGGCAATAATGATTGCTGGAGTGACCTTCAAATTGAAGCTGGGTGTTGTCATCCCCTCCCCTGGCCCCCCAGCTTTATTTTCCTGCTTTCTTTAAAAACTGTATGTTCTCAGAAATACTTTTTTTTTTAATAAACTGAACTATAAGCAGATTGATACAACTGCAAGAGAAATAAATCTTGAAGGCAATGGGGTTTCCTCCAAGTGGTTCTTCGAAAATTAAGTGAAAATGAAGAGTAATACTTTGTGACATCTTACTGAGTGATGTGCAATCCAACGTTCATGCAAATTACTCCTTTTCCGTGTCATCTTTATCATCCATGTGTGCATAAAAACACCCGAGGAACGGAAAGAATGTGTTTTGGGAGTGCAATGGAAATAATTAGAAGAAAGCAGGCCTATTCTCTGGTGGGTCATGTAACCCTCTCCTGAAAAACAGGATATGAGATACGTTTATAGCTGTGCTTCTGAGCTATTGCCATGAAGTTTTAGGACTCAAAGCAATGCCACGGTGCCCCATGCTAGGAGGGAGCGTGGCTGTTAGTGAGCCCGCATTGAGGACAAGTGACAGAAACCTGCCATAAAATTGAAACTTTTCTCTACCTCTCTGCTACCTACTCTCTGCTTTTCCCCCTGTGTGCTTAAAAATATCTATGTGACTACTTGTGAGCCCATTACTAATAGGTTGGGGGTTGTTTGTTTTTTTTATTAAAAAAAAAGTAGACTCAGCTGACTCTCTGAACCAAATAGCAGGGCCAATGTGCTTCTGTAAAGGCCCCCAAAAATGACCAGATTCACAATTTCTGGCAAAGCAGCATAAATTTGCAAGAAAATGGTGCTTCTAGAAGGCTGTGGAGCATTAGAAGTGGCAAGTCCAGCAGATACTAGCACACTGCAACTTCTGTCAAAAGCCAGCGAATCTTTAAATCAGGTATTTTCAGGGCTATCTTGTCTAGCTTGAGCAGGGCTGGCAGCTCTTAACACAAACTAGTGTCTGGGTTAAAGACCTTCTGCTTTGTGATGCCTTTCTGAATAGCTTATTCAGCTGGAAAATACAGTGAACAAAGGAGCTGGAAATATTTTGTCAAGTTGGTGATCTCACAGTCCAGAGAGCCAGCTACCAATTATAAAGACTTCTATTGTATAACACAAGAGCTAGCGTATAGAAAACGCCAGATCTTACTCTATCTCTTTCTTTATTAGCTTCTGCATAATTATTTTTGCCTAAAGGATGGTGTGAATGTGGATGTGGGGTGTATTCTCAGTAATTAACTACATTTTTTCTAATAGACTACATTGAATAGCAGAATAGGGATAATTCTATTTAAAAAAAAAAACAACTTTGAACTTGATTTCTGACCTTTGGGGGTCAGGAGGGAGGGAAGCCTACAGAGGTCACAGTGATTAAGTTTTTACAACTAAGTGCCTACATTGGCAGGAAACAACATGTAATATCTAAAGCATTGGACTAACCTTAGAATATAGTGATCTCAAAACCAGACACAGCACCAGCAGACCTAGTGAAGGGAACCATCATTAGTACAAATAATAGAGGGTTTTTTTGGTTGGTATTCTGCTATTTGTTTTCATCTAGGCTTTACAGTGGAATTCTGAATCTTACGTGTGACTTCTTTCTCCTGCAGGTTGGAAAGGAGACTGTGCAGACAACAGAAGACCAGATCTTGAAAAGGGATATGCCACCAGCATTTATCAAGTAAACTAATTTTTTTCTAAATCTTCTATTGTAGAGACAGGAAACTTGTTCCAATGATAGATCATTATCATTTATTTCATATGTATTTATTTTATATGTTTGAATAGCTCTTTGGGGGTCTTGGGGCTGACCTTTGTCAGGAATGACCTTTCTGCCAACAGTGACCTTTTCTGTTACATTCCTGTACACTTCTAGGGTATTTCTTCCTTTAAAAATAAATTCAGAGTAATAACGGTGCTTACCTGTGCGCTGTTGTAGATTTGCATAATAGTGTCAGAGCTAATGTGGTGTTCTCAGTGTTTTCTAATTAAATTGATTGTTGGAAAAGTGTGAATTTGACAGTATGGGCAGCTGATGCGTGATATAATTGCCTGGAAATATATTTGAAGAGCAGTGACTGACACTCTTAGTTCCATGGCTCGGTGTCAAGGACTTCTTCAACATCTTCTGTTGCTGTAGGTCTTAAAAATACTGTATCCCATGTTGTTGTGGAATTGTCAAGCTTTTTACTGCCAAATGACAAACCTTCACTGAAGTGACTTTGTCCTACAACCTGCTGAATTGGACAATACTCTATTAGTGTCATCCAATGTATACAGAATGACTGAATATTTTACTGTATTCTCAAACACAAAACAGGCAGATAGTCCAAAAAAAGAAAGTATGAGTTATGTGGGAAAGATGGGAACTTGCACTTCTCTTCCTGTGCGAGAACTTGATGGGGGCATTGCTTTGAGCTAATAGTTTATATACTGTTAAAATCCTTTGTATAGGTTTGAAGTTTAATAGATAAATAGTTAGAAGAATCCATTGTGGGTTATCAAATAGACAAGCTGCAGGAAATCCCAAGAACTGGAAGTAGCTGGGGGATGGGAGGGCGCCCTGAGGAAGTATGATAAATGCTTATCCTCTTCTTAACTTTCTTTAGGCATCTACTTGCAGCTACTTTTGCAGACTGGATCCTGCGCTAAATGGGCCTTTGATACAATCCACTACAGTATTCATTTTGCTGTGCTCCTCGTGTGTGATCTTGTTTGGATGTAGAGAGGTTTTATTGTTTTATTTATTTATTTTTAGGGGAGAGCTTCTGTAGTGAAATGAGACCAAAACTTCTTTCTTGCTTCTTAATGAGCTGTCTACAAATATGAAATTTTGATTGTGCTCATTTTCTAGGCTGTGTAGAGTTTTGAGTTAATTTCCACCTTCTTATTCACCTAGATAAGTAAGTGATTAAGGAAAAGAGATTTTCTGAATTGCTACAGTGCAACTGGTCCTCGATCCACACTTAGCAGATTGTGGAGACTTAAATATTTAAATTAGTGTAGAAATGTGATACAGTCTCTGCTGAATAGTACCGCTTTGTGCTGGGGGCGAGAATTTTTTCTGCAGCAATTCATGACTGCTTGGATTGTGATATAGCAACAAATGAGAAACAAAGCATTCTGTCAAAGTAATGAAACCTACTTCACATAGTATTAGCTTACCGTTCTAGATGCACTGACACTAGTTTGGAATGTTCAGTGACCTTTATGAATGGTAATCTACTGCGTTTCTTGTTAATCTGGAATTTATATCGAAATGAATTTGTCAACAGTTCCCTGTTAATAGTATGGCATGTATTGTCACCGCTGTCTGTGTTGTAGGGATCAGTGATAGTCACAGGTGAGCTGCTGAGGGAGTCATTACATGTTCCTTCGTTAAATGGCAGGATTTGGATGTGGGAAGTGAAATAGATAAGGGTTGAATTTTTTTTATTTTTTTATTTTTTTTGATTTATTAGGAAGGAGGGGATTCTTGTTTGTGGAGTGTTAGTTGAGGAATTGGCACTTCTCTTTGAGGGAGTGCTCCAGCAGAACCCGTACCAGCCCGTGGAGCGGTGCATGTACACTAGCACTGCATTCCCTGTCTGTATTTTCTCTATTCAAAAAGATCACCAGTTTTGAGGGAACCACCCTTGGAGGGTAAGGGAGAAGATCTGAAAAGGTCTTCTTTTAAAAAACTTGGATTTTGGCTTGCCTGAGACTGGCAATAAGGGCTCGTAATGGAAATATACATAATGGTAATCTGTAAAGTTTTTCAGTAGGAGTATGTGCAGTGAAATAATTTGGCTGCTGAGGAGAAGCTTCCATGCATCTCATTGCTTGCTACTGACATAAGCCGCATTGGAACTGTTGACCTAGAGTTAAAAAATGCTGTGTTCTTTATCTTAATTGTCTTAATCACCAGGGAGTATGAGTAATGCATATAATTTACATCAGATGTTTTGCGATGTGTTCATACTACTTGTTATACTTCTCTTGGAAAGAAGGAAAAAGCTGTAATCTCTAGGCAAAGAATGGGGTAACACCTGCTTTATTCATGCTGAGAATGAAAAAATGTTCTGTGTTTAACTTGTGGATGCAAACTCATTTAACAAATCAAGCAGTAATGCTAGACTATATTAACATTACTTTTTCCCAGCCAAGCTGGAGCTGCATTGCTAGTAAGTGTATTAACAAATTAATGTTAATATAAAATACTTGCGTTTTAATTGGTATTTCCAGAACTGCAGCTAATCCAAACTGTGGTGAGTAAACTCACTGCAACTTAAATGATTAGAAATTGAAACTAGCGTTATTCAAGCTTCAAAGGCATTGCCTGGCACTTTTGGGCAGGCACCTTTGGGAACAGCAGGGGTCAATCCTAACACCTAAGAACTAAAATGGTAGCTTAGCAGAAGCTAATTTTTTTCCTCACATTTCATAAGGAAGACATCAACAGGAATGAAGCTGGTTGACTACCAAAAGTTAGTATGGTTGGAAATATCATGACCTGTGTCTTCTCCGCAAATAATTTTCCTGATGGTAACCTGGTATCATGACTCAAAAATAAATACACATTTTTTAATAAAGCTGGGGTTTTTTTTAGCTTGTGATTATCTCATTATACAGGGATCAGAATGTTCAACAAAGCAATGGCCTTATTTTTAAAACTTTTGAGTGTGTTTGATTCATGTGATGGAATGAAAACATTCATGGCAGTGAATGTTTTTAGAGTTAGTTTTTGTTGTTTTGTTTTGTTTTTTAAATTAAAGTAATTGAATTACTTTTTTCCCCAAATTCTAATTTTTTGTTTCCTAGCATGTATGCTTTTCGGGGAATGGAGGGTTTTTAAACACCACTCTGCTTTTTTGTGCATAGTACAGACTCCTGAGGTCTTTCAAATGCATTGGAAAGTTTATACAAAATAGACATTGTACAAGTAAAATGCAAGTTTACCTTTTGGAGGTTCAACTCTAAAGGAAACTTCAAACCTTTAGAAAGTTTGTTTTTTGTTAATTATGGTAATTATTGGTAACACACATTCATGTAAATTCCTTTTGTTACAAATGAAAAAGCCAGTCTTGAGATAGTCATTAGTATTAAACACATGACCATGAAATTGAGCTGTAGGAAATGAAGTATTTCTGAGCCCATAGCTCTGAGCTGGCTGAATAGGTGATTTGTTTAATCCTTTTCTTGGCAGAGTTGAAAAGAATAAATTTGAGAAGCGAGCACGGAAATCTAATTTAGTGAAGTCAGTTGACTTTGGTAATACAACTGAGTACGTTGCATAGTAATGAGCAGACCATTCCCACTTTCTGTCCTGAAATCCTCCTGTATTTTCTTACCCAGTTATGAATTACCGCTACCTGATGTGCTGAGCAGATGTCTCACTGAAGAGCAGGTTAGGATAAGGTCAGCTGTCCCAATTCGATCTACTCTAGGGAGCCATTAGCTGAAAACCTTACTTTCTGAAAAAAAAAAAAAAAAAAAAAAAAAGGATGTTTTCCTGTAATGAGTGTTTTATTTCCAGTGTGGTTAAATTTAGATGTAACCATTAAAAATGTTGGAGAGAAAATGGCCTGTGTAACTTTCCAGTAGTACTTAACTGAAAGCGTGATAAAAGAGGGTGTCCAAGTGGTCGGTAGAAAACGGGCTATATGACAAGCACGAGAAAGTTGTGATAAGAGATAGTAATAAAAGGGTTTAGTGCTTGTTGGAAGCTCTTGTAACTTGAATGAGCACATGGCGCTCACGCAGAGCCCGCGTATGAGCCTGCACTTACATTGCTGCTAAAGGAACAGGAGAGGATGGACGACAGTCACAGCGTAGTCAATAACTGAGTCGTGAACAGCAAAGCTAACGAGGAGGTGCAGTCTGAATTCTGTGTTTCTCTAAGCTGTCATGGACTAATTACACCAACAGAACAGAACCATAAACTGCTCAATGTTCCAGTTCTTGATATTTTACAATCGTTGTGTTAAATGGCCCGATGGAGCCTAATTTCAGAGCTCATTTGCTTATGCATGTAACTTCTGTGTTACTGTAATTACACACAGTAGTATCTTTCCAAACTTCCTTTCTGTTTTTAAGTGTGGAATTGCAAGCTGTGTTTGAAATTCGTGCCTTATCACTAAATCTTGTGGCTACTTAAAATGCTATTTCTGTAAGGAGAGTTAGACTCTGAAGAGCTGGGCAAGAGCTTCAATGAGCAGGGCAATCAGGGAATCTTAATTTTCTTAAGACTATGTTCTTTTCTCTTAATGTGTAGCTATCATTTAATATTTGTTAATAGCAATTGCTTCTTGAATGACAATGTAAATACCGGGCTGATACAGGTTAGCAAATAGTTTGAAGTCCTAAAAGAGTCATTGTTTTACCCCTGCCCTTGTCATTAAGGCTAGAATTCTCCTTGGTGACACTGCATTGACTGCTGCACGTGGGACACCTCAGACATTCCCTACATTGGAACATTGCATGACTTCTTAAGAACTATATCGTAGAGTTACTGGTTACTTTCTTGTTAAAATAAATACTCTTGCTTTTTAAATGGCAGATGGAAACTGATCAAGTTTTTATCTGATGACTTTCCGCAGAGTGGAGAATGCCTGCACCAAGCTTGTTCAGGCAGCCCAGATGCTGCAAGCGGATCCTTATTCAGTCCCAGCTCGTGACTACCTAATCGATGGATCGAGAGGCATCCTTTCTGGAACCTCAGACTTACTTCTGACATTCGATGAAGCGGAGGTAGGAATCCCAACCTGACTGGCATAGGTATCTGCGCAATAGTATTATTAATTCAAATATGCATCTAGCTGAATTAGCTGTTCTGAGCTATTGAGTAGACGAATGTGGTTTTGATCATTCTAGCTTGATTGGAAGCATATTTTGCATTCCTTTCTGTCAGAAGGAGCTTAGGCTTGTTGCTCTGTTTTGTTAAAAGCATCCTTTGTGTGACATAATGTTCAGGCGTTGCCTGTGATTATTCCTCAAAAAGATCAGATCTCATCAGGCCTGTCTTACATCTTCCTTTTCTGTATTCCCTTCATCATACCCATTACTGATCCCTGTGTTCTCCCTATCCCTTCACTGAAGAGCCCTAGACCACTTTCTAACTTGTCTAATTTATTAGCTGTGGCAATTTAATTGGCCCTGGGGCATGGGGTCTAATAACAATTTCAACTGGCTGGTTGGCCAGAAGATATGTTCTGATAGATGTAACATTTGCTTATGTTTTGGCTGATGCACAAGCTGAAAAATGGCCCAGAGGTGCTGTTTGTCCATTGTCAGATGCAAAACAAGCCAGATTTGCAAGGAAATTTAGAAAAGATGTTTTGAGTGTCTTATAGCTGAGTGTTTCTTTGTTACAAATTTTACTCTTGTGATCCTCTTTCTGGGAATGGGGAGTCTCACTTGCTTCTAAAGAGTAAATGTCATGAGGAAACGAAGCTTGCACTGTTAGAAATGCTGGGGTTAATTCTAAATTTTACCCTTGCGACAATCTGCTAATCTATGAAATTGTGTTATTCTTCCTGCTGAGTAGTCTAACATGGCATCCTTGTTTCATTTAATCAGCTTGTGGTGCTGTCAGCATGTTCCTCTGAAATGAGGAGAATGCTATGGGATTTCTCTGTAGCACTTGTGATTACCCATTATTTTAAGCAGATTTGAACAGATACTACAAAGTGTTAGAGGACAGAATGGCAAGGAAGTTAATAGCTTTTAATGTCCCTGATTCCAGCACTCAGGAAATGAGCTGACTTTGGGTTAACGCTCCCCTGAACTAGTCTCTGACAACTGCGTGTTAACCAAAAGAAATATACTTGTCTGGAATGATGGACTTTTCACAAAACCGAAACTTGACATGTCTATATCTTACTATCTTTCAAGATAAACTACCATTGAGACAAAACTGAAGTGACTTTTAGAGGAAACTGATCTGTTCTAGTGACTGAATGCTGAATGCAGTTGGTAGGAACTAAATGTTAATTAACTCATTCCTCAATGAGAATTGTGTGTGGTGGTGTCAGAAATAATGTGGTTCAGGAGGTTAGGAAATAAACTGACAGAACTCCGTTTTGGAATCAAGTATGAACTGAAAAAGTTAAGCTGAGGCAGATGTCCAGAGATCAATAAAAGACAGTATTTGCAGAATTTTCTGGAAAGCTTAAGATGTTGGATCTACCTCTCCTGCTGGAATGCTGGATAATGTTTTATCCATATGGAGAGCTGTATGGTGAATGATATTTCCTCTGAAAGCTGGAGTCTGCTTTCTGTATAGTTTTGCTTTTGTGATTTAAATTAAATATTTATTTTATTGACGAAATTGCAATGAAAAACTTGAAGCATGCCAGCAAACTTAAATGCACTTTCTTATAACCTATTTTCTCAATGCTATCCTTCATTTATCATACAAAGTGAAAGCACTGGAAGGTAGGATTTTGCATTTCTGAGCAGTGGAATGCTGATTAAATATTGTCTTTGTCAATACAGTAATGGCATGGTGGGTAATTAATCGGTATCCCAGACCTTTGTGATTGCCCATATGTCATGTTAGCAAATGCTAAACCTATTCTGTTCTGATAATGGGCTTGCATTTCTAATTCAACTGTAACGTGGCTTCATCTAATAAATGATGGAATGTCCCTTTTTTAGGTCCGTAAAATCATCCGTGTCTGCAAAGGAATATTGGAATATCTGACTGTGGCGGAAGTAGTAGAGACTATGGAGGATTTGGTGACATACACAAAGAATCTAGGGCCAGGTTTGAATTGCTACAGCCTGTCATAAATATACTAAGTATAGTTTTTTCCACTGCTGTCTCCACTCCTCCCCCCTGCCCCCAGCACCTTCCTCACACAAGTTTTGAAGCGGTTGCTTCGATAGTGTCTGTTGGAAAAAGCATTAAACTAGAGGATGAATGATGACCATTTTCTGATTCCTGTTCCCTCTTAATGCAGAAGAGTCAAGATGTTGGTAAATGATATATACTACACAGATGATATGTACTGTGCTTTTCCTACACTATATTATATGAAGGAAGTAAGCATGTGTTAGAGTAAAACAAACATTGAGAAAGCTGTTCAATTAAGCACTCACAGCTATAAAATCCATTAAGCTGATAAAACATTTTAATTCTTTCCACACTTTTAGAGTGCTAAAGTATTTCTAGCAGAGCTGAAGTATAAATAGATACAATTTTTGAACTCTGATAGAACAAACTGTGTTAGACAAACGAACAAACCCCTGATGTTTCCTTTTTCTGTTGTTCACAATTAAGGCTTTGATCAAGTCTGAACAGAAAAGGGAAACAAAACACTCTGCAAATTAGCTTGTAGAGTTATGAGGTGACTTCATGTCCTAAAGCAGTCATTGCAGGTATTTTCCTATTTTATTGCTGGGATTTCAAATAAAGAAATTTGAGGATTCTGTTCTACTTTGCATAGTGGCTGCGTTTTGAATCAGTGGCTTATCTGAAACATCTGGAATGTGTTTTAAATAACAGCTGCAAACATAAAAATGAAGTTTTAAACTTCAGTATAGTTGTCTTGAGTCATTACACTTTGTTCTTGTTTAGAAAGCAAATTACTTAATATTACATTTCTTTCTTTATGACTAGTTTATTTTTTTAAAATAATCTTTTATTAGGACTAAAATACTATTTTAATCTTTAGGAATGACAAAGATGGCCAAAATGATTGATGAGAGACAACAGGAATTAACTCATCAGGAACACAGAGTTATGCTGGTAAACTCCATGAATACTGTGAAGGAGCTACTGCCAGTACTGATTTCAGGTATTTTGGGGTTTAATTTTTTAATATCACTCTGAATTGCTGTCGATTTTGAGCTGGAGTTCCGCTGTTTTGTGTTTATTAAAAGTATTGGCCTTGACATTGCTTCTGTACCGGTTACTGTGGTTCTTGTATTAAAACTAGAGCATTTTTGAGAGAAAGTGGTCCATGCAAAGTGAAAGATACAGCCTCTGTATTAATGTGCTCAGTGGTCATCTTGAGCATCGATCCTGTCTCGCAGCTGCCTTTTTCTAATCTATGGCATTTTCACAGCTATGAAGATTTTTGTAACCACGAAAAATTCTAAAAGCCAGGGAATAGAAGAAGCGTTGAAAAATCGCAATTTCACTGTAGAGAAAATGAGTGCTGAGATAAACGAAATAATCCGTGTATTACAACTCACTTCCTGGGATGAAGATGCCTGGGCAAGCAAGGTATGTTTCACACCTACGTTTGTGTACAGAAGTCTAATTTTAATCTGCCGTGTCCTACACTTGATGAAGTTTTTGGTTTTGGAGACTGTTGAGCTATGTATTTATGCACCGGTTTTGTAACACTTTGTAATCACGTTGTATGATCCCTTCGAGGTCAAAGAACATCTTCAGAGATGATTGTATTAATGCATCTTGCATAATTAGCTATCTCTCAATAAGCTTAGTCAAAGGAGTGTGGCATCTGGAGGTGACGCAGTGGCTACGTAGTCCTCTTTGACAGGGGAAAGTTAGATTAAAAGCTATTGTTTTTATACATGAAACTAGTCTTGTAGCTAAGCGTTCATCAGTGAGATTACCTGAGGGTTTTTTTCTCCTTGATACTGCTAGAAAATAGAGGTTGCTGTCATATCCCTTGTGCAAAAGGCTTGAAATTGAGAAACTCTGATCAATTTTGGGGAATCCCTCCTTGAGCACTTCCTCCCTTTCCCCCTGCACCACTTTTAGTCTGGATATGGGAGTAAATTTCAAGTTTTTGCCTTGTCTGAAAGAAACAGACATTAGATTGAGCAGCTTTTCAGGATAAACGTGATGTCCATGAAGCTGCTTTCTGGAAGGCATTGCTTCCCTACAGCTCGGTGTTAAGCTGTGCAAGTCACTGCAGCCGCTCGCCTGGAGGGAAGTGATGCTCTTAAGTGATAGTTGCAGAAGATCCTGAGGTATCTAGCAGACCATAAAGCAGGGCTGACAGAGTCGTAAAAGTGTTATTGTGAGCTTTCAAATAAGTGTAACTGCATAACTGAAATTCCTGCCATGTTTTTTTTAGTACATGGAAGTAAGTTGCTGAAGGGGGTTTGTTTTCTTTTTTTTAAGGGTTAGTGCTAGGAGCAACAAGTAACTGTAAATGCATTTAAAGAAAAATATTGAGACCTGAAGGCAGACTTATTAACAAATGAAATCTTGCAGATAATCTAACATTGATGTAATCTAGGCATTAAAATCACTTCGGCCTATATTGTTTGGCACTTGACCCTTAGTTTGCCTTTTGAGTTATTTTGTCACTGTCACTTCCTTATTGTGACTACTTTATGCATCTTTGTTTTTGTTCTCCTGTTTCTTACCCTTTTCTCACCTTTAGAAGGTAAGCTTTCTTCCACACCCTCCACCTCTACCTTGTACTAAACACCCCCAAAAAAGCATGTATGTGGGATTTTGTGCTGTGTGCAGACCGTGTGCTGTGCAACTTCTTCTTTGTGTGCCAGCTGTGACACCGTACTCATGTCTATACACACAGAATACTTAAAAGGGTCTGACTGCCTCTCTCCAGCTACGTGTGGAACTGGCTGTCACTAAGAGAATGGGAATTGCGAGCTGAACTGCATTAAGGACTGTCTTTGCGAGTCTGATTAGTGAGCCCAAGCTCTTAGAGCACATTCTTGCTGAATGCTTTTGTGTTAATTTATGTTACCGATCTCTGTAGCTACAAATAATGGGCCCAGTCATGCAGAAACAAGCTTTTTGCATGCCCAGAAAGCTTTCTTAAATCGGGAACTTTTGTCCGTTCCAGAGTATTTCACCACCAGCCTTCCTTCAGTTCCAATGAGTTGTGTTCTTAGGGTCTTGGCCTAAAATTTCAATGCTGTACATGCATTTTTTCAATTCTGTTTTATTTTTGGATGTAAGTGTTCCTGTATTTTACAAAATCCAAATGCAGGTTTTTTTCTATGGAATGAATTTGGAAATTTTTGTGGTCAAAAAAATGACTCTTGCAAAAAAGTTGGCAATTTAGCCTTAGGAAATTATTACTTCTCTTCCTTGGGAGGCAGGTTAATAAAGAATTTTATTTAGAAAATAGTTGCTGTATTAGCAGTATTTCCAAAGGGAAAACGTTGGTCATTACACACAATGCATCAGTGTGTTGTGTGGACTAGTATCATCAAAATATCATTCTGTTCCAAGTTGAGAACTTTTAAATTGTATTTTGTCTTTTGAATTAGGGTACACTGACTATTTGGGACTATAGCACTGGGCCAAACGGTTACAACAAAGAATCAGAGTTGAAAAATGCAGAAGCAGAAGCTAGTTTGCTAATGGCCACGTATTACAAACCTCTTGTATTTGTTTCTCTCTATATATACATTAATGATTGACTTACTATTTTTCTGTAAGAGAGGGAGGAGCTCTTTATTTCCGTATGAGGTTACTGTTGTGTGCATTTTGTGCCTGACGGTCAAGGCTTTTCTGGAGCGAAGTAAGGCGTGTTTGGGGATGCACAGGCTTGAATTTTTACCTGTGTAGTAGATGCTACTGTTGATTTTGGAGTTTATTTTATGTTTATTATTCTTTCTTGAATTATTTATATATTGAAGCATCACAAAATCTACCTAGAGGTAGTGGGGAATGAACAAACGCACAGAGCCAGAGTCGTAGGCTTTTCTGTAAACTATTTTGTTGCTCTTTCTGGACTCTGAAATGCACATTACTGTTACTGGGCTGCAAGCTCTGCTTGCACAACCACTGCATTTTTTAAAATACTGTGCTGATTTAGACTTGAAACACTGAGAAAACACTGATCTCTGACAAAAATCTTGAAAACAATCTGTATTTCTTCCATTCATAGCTTTCTACGTTTTTCCTTGGACTTTACACTTCACCTAGGAGTGTAGCTTTCTTTTGTATATTCCTACTGTTTATTTTTGAATAAACATGAAGTAATACTCGAGTCAAACATCTTCCATTTCCACAGAAATGGAGGGAGTTAAAAGCTGTAGGAAGCTGAGAAGTATCTTGCAGGGTTGAACCCTGGGTGGTGACTAAGCTGTGGACTCTGCCAGAAAGCTGGCTTTGCCTATTTCCTTCAACATTCCCTTCTTTGGTAATGAAATGCAGATATCGCCAGGCTACACCACTTTATTGAGTCAGAGGTTGTGTGTGTTATAGATCCAGCAAGGGTTTCTGTAGGATATATGATGCTGCTTTTCAAAGCAGTGCCAACACCACCTGCTCCACGAATAATCTCAAAGTTCTTGGGTAGTGGCAGAAGCGATGCATAAAGGTATCTGGAATAAGTGCTCATTTGCTTTACAAACTGATTCACAAAAAGCCAGCTTGCTCTTTTCCCTTCAGACAGTGTTGCCCTAGTTGTTTAATGTGATTAACTTAAGTTGTTTATCTCTTCTGGAAGGTAATAGAGCTGCCTTTCTTAATGAAATTCCTGGAGCTGTGGGGAGAGGAGGGGAAGAATCCTTTTCTGCACAAAACTTTTTTGCAGGATACAGCTGTAGGATTATTTTTTTTTCTTTTCTTGCTTGCAACTGCTATTCTGCTGGCAAATCCCAAAGACTAAAATTTTAAACATATTTAGCTGTTCAAAATGGAACAAGGCATTTAAACAGCTCCAGACATCAGGAATATGAAGACGCTTTCAAGCAGTAAGACCTTGAGCAAGTGGCTTTGTTATTTTTACATGGAATATTTCTACTTTGGTGGATAAGTCCAGACATTTCGGGGTTGCCTTTGTCACTTGCCAAGTATCTGACACCAGACACAACTGTGGCAGAAACGAAAGCGCAGTACCAACAAACCTAGTTCAGGACATTTAAATCTATTTAAAAATTGCTCATTTCATTGTGATGCAAACTCGTTAGCCAGGCTAAAGTTGAGAGGGTTTTCCTTGCTGTGGCACTTTGAGCTGTGACGATGGGAAATAAGTGTTTTAAGAGCAGTTGTCCTGGAACACTTCAACTGGGATTTCACTAGATCTTTGTTTTTTCCATAGGAAAAGGGGACAGTATTTTTCAGAAATAAGTGCAGAGCCCCACAGGACAGCGAGCTGTACACTGCAGAGCAGTCCAGTTCTGTGACAGGACAGATGGGCCCTGCCATTGCTTGGGTGGTGCTGGCAACGATGAAACCACGAGTGTAAAAGCTAAAATACCCGTGCTTTTTCTCCCCCGATATAAGGACTTCAGATTCGAGCCTTCTTTGTAGTTTTGCTGAAGCTGCAACTCTACAGGCAGCTGAGACAACACAAAAAGCCTGTGTTGGTAAAAAGGCAGGGGCAAAGACAGTTTTCCCAAGGCTCTCCTTTCCTCAGCCATCCCACACCTATCATCTCATCAACAGGCTCAAAGCAACATCTGTTGCCTTATTAAAAATTCAGTTGGTTCCTTCTGTCACGTTATTTATGGGTAGCCAGGCCTGTAGCAGGCCATTCGTGCCAAAATAAAGTACTTTCAGCCCATGTATGAAACAACCGAGGAGTGTTAACACCTTCCTTCATGCCTAGTAAGGTTTTTATATACACTTAAATACTTCAGTCATCATTTGTCTCTTGTCATCTATTCAATGCACAATTCTCGAGCTGTAGACAAGATGACTTTTAAAAGAATGTGCCCACCCCCCGCCCATGGCTGCCCATCCTAATCCTGTCCTTTTGAAGTTTTTTCAAGCAAGTCCTGACCAAAGCTCTGAGATCCAGCTTCTAGATGTGAGAACGAACCATCCAGGTGAAAATGATTCTGGTTTTGGTGTGCCCTCTCTCTCAGGCTGTGGTTTGTGAGGTCTTAAAAATATCCAGCAGAGTGTTGCATGCCCTTTTAGAAAGCTGGTTGCTGAACTGTATCATGAACAGCTGATGGACCAACATGCCTGAATAAAACTGGCTTAAATGCCAAAAGGTTTATAGTGATGTACGTTGGAGACTAAGCACACAGAATGAACAACTCCTCAAAAACGGGGCAGTTCTTCAGTGTTGTCAGGGTATCAGGTGCTGTAGCACGTACTGATCTTTGATGCTGGTAGGCTCCTCTTCATAAAAGCTGGACGTGGACAGTCCAATTCAGTTAATAGCATGAGAGCCAGCCTTCTTTGCATCATCTGTACACTACTCACGGGATATTAGATGCATTTCGAATTACTTCCCTGATGCGTGTGGTAAAAAGCAATTTTGGCTTTTCCCCAACTTTCTACTTAAGGTACTTGTTGCTCTTTTCACTGTCTTTTTGCGTAAGATAGAAAACTTCTGGCCTCTAGTGGAGAGATGACACATGAACAATTAACAGAGGGTGCAGAGAAATGAGGACCGGGTGGCTTTATCTCCTCTAGTCAAAGAGGTGTTGGGTAATAGCAGCATAATAGTCCAAGAAGCAGCTTCTCACATGCATTTGGCAGAGAAATTCTGAATTTTAAGACAACCACCTGTGAATACATTTCTCTTCCCTGAAGACATTAAACTCCATATTTGAAAATTTCAGGAATTAGCTGGCAGTCTATTTTTGCGAATAGCGGCTGTTTGACTTGAAGCAGCAGAGCAGGTGAAAAATGCTGATGTGCAACCTCTTACACAGAAGTAAAATTCACTGGCCAGCTTCCATTTTTGAAAAGTTTTCTTTAATCTCATCGTCACAACTTTTCTATATGCCCTGATGTACGTGAAGGAAAAAACAGCCAGAACTAACTCCAGGATGTGTGCTTATTAGACCTCTGACCTCAGAAATTAAACCACTAGTAAATTAAGGAATAGAAAAATCACTAAAATTGCATGCGTATTTTCTGCATTTTGAGTGAAATGAAAACGTCTGTCTTAATTGGAAAGAAATGATTACAACCTGCTAGTTTGAAAATGGGGTTTGAGCTGCTTATATCAGTGTGTTTCTGTAAGTAGACTTGTCCTTTACAGAACTTCTGTCTGCTTTGGCTGTGTTTACTATAGGTGCTTTGTTTTTTTGAGAATAATTTTGGTGGTTTCTCTTTTGTAAAGGACACCGAAGCCATGAAAAGAGCGTTAGCCTTAATAGATTCAAAGATGAACCAGGCAAAAGGTTGGCTGAGAGATCCAAATGCACCTCCAGGTAATATTAAAAAAAAAACACCACACAACAAAAAACCCAGCAAAAAGTATTTTGACATTTAGAGGTCTGAATAGTTCTGTTGTGGAAGATAAAATTGCCCTTAACCATTAATACCATATGTACTGGATCAGTCAGAAGGAGCCTTTATTTATTCCTTTATTTGGATACTGAAGTCAAAGAAGTTATGTCAAAAAAAACTTGAGTTTTTTCACTTGTCTAAATAACAAACTCTATATAACACGTGTTTTTTCTTTGTGTTCCACTAGGAAAAACAAACCCCCATAAATTACGTTCAGCGGTATTTAGCTGCAGGGGTTGCTAATACTTAAAATTCCTCCTTCTGTGTTTTTTGATTTTGTGTAACTTTAGATCTGCCTACCAGCAATCTTTAACCATTTTTCTTTCATTCTTGACATAAAATTTTTAACATGAAAATCTGCCATAAATAGTGTAACTGCAATCACCTGTGCTTATATAAAAATTTTACATTTGGTATGACTCATTAAAACAAATAAATAGATTATATTTATAGATTATCTATATTGGATAGAAGCCCAGTCCATTTAGGCTTTGAAAGACCTTATCTGAAAGACTTCCTCTGAAAATGAAGCCAAAATAATGCCGTTGTAGAAGGTGGAAGTGAATTGTTATCTGAGGAGCTACTGCTGATCTGACCTCATGCCCCTTCCCACCAGAAATCTCAAACTGTTTTTTTCAAAGCCTTCTGTCATTGACACTGAGAACTAATGAAATAAACTATTAAAAATAGCTAAGGACAAATGCAAAGGTAATTGTAGAACTTACTGCAAATTGGATTTTACCGAGTATATTACTTTGAACTAACCTCATAATGTGTTCATTATCTGAGTGTTCCTTATGGTAGGATTTTTTGAGCCAATTTTGTTATTGTAATTTCATGGAGGAGCCATACTTGCAGGAGGATGGAATCAGGGTGGGTTGTAAGTAAAAAGAATGTTGCTCTTGCATCTTCTTTAGCCAAAATCATGTCAGATTTGCAGCTGGCAGGATTAAAGGCTACACAAATCTTGCCATGTTGCCATATCCCTTTCTTAGCCTCGATTACAGATTGTATAAATGAAATATACAAATTAGGCTATGACAACAGAGTGATTAAATGACTTGAAATACATGGCACGTGGTGTGTATTGTTTCAGAAAGACAGTCCTATTATAATTATCACTTTGGTGTGTATCTCATGGTTTACGATAGATCTGTTGTCATGCTTGAACCTAATGCAGTGGATGTGGTGGGACGTAATGGGCCTAGCAGTTTACTCACGTCTTCTTTGTTTTACTGACTCTGCACTTTAGGGGATGCTGGTGAGCAGGCGATAAGGCAGATCCTCGATGAAGCTGGAAAAGCAGGAGAACTGTGCGCAGGCAAAGAACGCAGAGAGATTCTGGGAACGTGCAAAACGCTGGGCCAGATGACTGATCAGCTGGCTGACCTCAGAGCTAGGTAAAGCTGGTACTCTTCATGGACAGGTTTCCAAGCACTATGAAAAGGATTTTTTTTTTGAACTTTCAGTCGGTTCACTTCCAAACCTGTAGGAGAGCAGGCCAGCAGCTGTATTTTTGCCTCTTTTCCTTCAGTCTCTTTTGAGAAGAATATTACGTTTTATTATGTGAAATGTTAATTATATAACACGATGAACCAAAGTGCTCAAGTAGATAACGTGGAGTTTGTTTAATGTCAAATAGAACCTTCCTCCAAATATAACAAAAATGAAATTTTAAACTCTGCTAACTCCATTCTCCACAGAGGATATACCCCAATGACTGTAAAATACATGAAGATGCTGATTTTAGATGTTTATTGGGATGTTAGACTACAAGCAGTAATGAAGAGCTGTTAGTTTGCTACATAAAGGCTAAAAAGGACAAAATTGAGAAGTACTGGTTGTATTGTCACTGAAGAAGAGATGCACAGTAGCTCTAATAGCGGTAGTGGATGAGAAGCTGCTTTTAGTTTACCTTCATGTTTATCATAGTTTATCTTTCATGTGGATTTCCAGTTGATTGACCTGAGAGAATGCAAGAGATTCTTTTTACCGGTTTTTGTACAGAATGCTAGAAATGAGGCTAAACTCTTACTCTTCATGTAACAAAGCAGTGGCCGGTGTCAGCTTCGTGGTGTATGGAAGTTTTGGAGGTGGAGAAAGAGACAGGACTAAGACTAACAAACAAATGAGTTCATTTATCTGCTGGTTTAATATGTAAATAATTTCAATTTGGCCTGCGAGAAATAGGGTATAAACAAGTGAAGAGGCACATCCTGAGCCTGTGGCCTGACTCTGCGAATACACCGTGGTGAACCAGTAGCGTGCTGGTCAGCCTTACACTTACTGTGTCTTTTTAAAGTTAATCATTTAATAAAGTTAACGTGCTCAAAAATGGATCCAGTAGGTTGTTTTGGAGTGGAGTATGAGATTTCTTGCACAGAACTGATGTCCCTGGTCCTGGGTCTTTCAGTGGGACTGTATCCTCAAATACCCTTACTCTGTGACATATAAAAAATGTTTATTTTTCGGTGGATGCTACGTGTCAAATTCTGGAAAGGGGAAAATATGTTCTTATTTTTAAACTCTTCCTGTTGTGGTGTTCCTGCTTGAGTTATTTTTATTTTCCCAGGAAAAAAAAAAAAAGAATCTGATTAAATGCTGTATCTCCTGCAATGGGCTGGGAATGCTCGTGAGCGGCTCTTGCGGTCTCTTCGTTAGAAAAGAGCTTTGTAGAGTCCTGAGCTGAACCTGTGCTGCTGTTTTTGTCTTGGGCAGAGGACAGGGCGCGACGCCCATGGCCATGCAGAAGGCCCAGCAGGTGTCACAGGGGCTGGATTTGCTCACTGCCAAAGTGGAGAACGCGGCCCGCAAATTGGAGGCCATGACGAACTCCAAGCAGGCGATTGCCAAGAAGATTGATGCTGCTCAGGTACCACGAATGATTTCATAAATACTTCAGAAGATGATTATCTCACTACTGTTACAGCAGTTATACTGAGCCATTGTACTTGTTGACAAACTTACTTGTTAGGAAGAACACGTAGGGGATACTTGCTTTTATGCAGAAAAAACTTAAAGGAGGTAATTTTTAAGGCTCTGTGAGTTTTGCTACAGCTTATGACTTTTTAATATTTCTTAGCATTGCTAAGAACTTGAGGGTTGTGAAATTAAAATGAGGAAACACTCTAAATTTGGACATAAACCAGTCCTATTAAAGAAAAGAACAGAATCATAGAATGGTTTGGGTTGGAAGGGACCTTAAAGGTCATTGAGTTCCAACCCCCCTGCCCTGGGCAGGGACACCTCCCACCACACCAGGTTGTCCAAAGCCTGGCCTTGAACCCCTCCAGGGATGGGGCAGCCACAGCTGGTTGCTCTGGGCAACCTGTTCCAGTGCCTCACCACCCTCGCAGTAGAGACTTTCTTCTTAAGATCTAACCTAAATCTCCCCTCTTCCAGTTTAAAACCATTACCCCTTGTCCTGTCGCTCCACTTCCTGACCAAGAGTCCCTCTCCAGCTCTCCTGGAGCTCCCTTCAGATCCTGGAAGGCTGCTAGAAGGTCTCCCTGGAGCCTTCTTTTCTCCAGGCTGAACAGCCCCAGCTCCCTGAGCCTGTCCTCATAGGAGAGGTGCTCCATATTAGCAGAGTAGGGGAGTTTCAAACCACACAGATTTACCTGTGGGTAAAACTAAAGCCCTTTCCTTGTGCTCTGCTTTGGAAGTGAAGTTCAGGATTTAGAACTTCAAGCTCATGACAAAAGCAAAACAATGTCAATGAAACTACTTGTTCCTTCAATTGATTCTTTATTTTTGTAACTGTCTATCTCCCTCAATGGACAGCCTATTCCCAGTGATGGTTATCAAATAATGAACCTTCTATATATACCCTGTCTAAATGTGTGTTTGTGTTATATAACTAGATATATAAATAGACAGTTTTATATATGTATATTGAATTAAATGGCAAGTAGACCTTTCAGGAAGAGCTCTGTAGTGCTACACTGTGCACAAAAGCATCTGTTTTCTTTTTTTTGAAAGCCAGATCGTGAGTCTCTAAAGCCACTAGATAAATTTTACTTCTGAAAATAGTGTTGGCAAACACTGGGGAAAGAGAGAAATTAAAATCTTAGGGTAGATTTCATCTAGTTTGAGACATTTTTCATAACAGAAAATCTGCCAGACAACAGAACAACTTTGTGCTGTCTAATAATCAGAATCTGCTTTTGAGAAGCATTTTCTGTTAAATAGTTTTGAAAGCTGTATCGGTATTCCTTTTTTTTGTTTAAAAGTCTCTTTAGAAATAATATTACTATTCATGTTCACTCGTACACAACTTTTTGCTGTTAAGAATTGGCTCGCAGATCCTAATGGGGGCAGCGAAGGAGAAGAGCACATTCGGGGAATTATGGCTGAAGCAAGAAAAGTTGCAGAATTATGTGAGGAGCCTAAAGAAAGAGATGATATCCTGCGTTCCCTGGGGGAGATCTCTGCTTTGACAGCCAAGCTGTCAGATCTGCGACGGCAGTACGTATTAGTTATATCACCGTTAATTTATTATGAATGATTTTCAATTGCAGTTCAAAGTGCTGAGCAAAATCAGAATTTTGGTGATTAATTGGGGAATATATTCTCCTCCAAGAGCTGGGAATGGACATCTTCTGAGTTTCTGTGCTGCATTTAGTAAAAATGGAACGCGAAGAATTGTTCCGGGGGGGAGGAAGGAGCTAATATCTGTTAAAAAAATTTAGTTTATAAAATATAGTATCCTTTTTAATGCTTCAACGTAATGATTTGTATCCAAAAGACTTAACTGGTTTTATCTTCCTCAAAAAAAACCCAACCCCAAACCAACCTCCCAAAACTCCAACTAGGGTAACTGCAGTTGGATTACCTAGAAAATGGTTTCTTTCCACTACCTTTGGAATATGTGTCAGGTAAACTGAAGCCGAAAGTGAGCTGCTTTGTGCTGTCAGAGCACTTCAAAGGAATGAGATGATGTGAAATTTGTTTGTACAGACGAACGTCATCTCGGTTTTTTGCTAAGCAGTTTACTCGACAACAAGGTGAAACACCTGCCATTTCAAGTAGCGTCAGTGCTCGAAGCACTCTGGAACCACAAACTGTATAAAAGATAAGACTTTCAGAAATGCTATTCCTGTATCACTTTTGCAAAGAGGATGCTTTACAGTAGAAGTGGGGAAACACTTATTGGATAAACTGATCTTCATCCCTGGCCGGTTGCAATAGGGAGATGAAATATTTCTCTTTCTTCATTAGTTAGAGACTTTAATCAAGTTTTTCTTGATGTTTAGCTGCTGCAGGTCTTGATGTGCTGCTACTTTTCAAGTTTAGGTCTAGCCTTAGGTCTGTTTCTGCTTGTAATCTGTGTGGTGTTATTGCAGTTGCTCATAAGGCTCACGAGCGTGAGAAATCAGTGTCATGCATCAGCGTTGTGGGTGACAGCACCGTGCTTTCCCCCCCCGCTTCAGTGCTGCATTGAACACACTGGGTACCACAGCAGAGAAACACGAGGATTTCTGGATGATAGATCTGCGTTATTTGCTCTGAGGCTCAAGTATCAAATTTAACCTCATTTACAAAGATAAAGTACCCTTGTTTGTTTCCTGCTGAATTTGGGACTAGCTGTAAATGATCTTTACATGACCATACTTTGTTTTCTTTCTGTTTCTTAGTGGGAAAGGTGACTCTCCCGAGGCCCGTGCGTTGGCTAAGCAGATAGCTACATCGCTTCAGAATTTACAGTCCAAAACCAACAGGGCAGTGGCAAACACTAGGCCAGTGAAAGCAGCAGTCCATCTGGAGGGCAAGATTGAGCAAGCTCAAAGGTGGATAGACAACCCTACGGTGGCTGATCGGGGAGTAGGTAAGTGTTTCCGTGTGCTCTTCCCCTCCCAGTTTTATGGTTAAACTTCTTAGTAATTTCTATGAAACGGCTGCATGGAATCTCAACAACTTTAGCAAAGAACAGGAGAAAGTGTGCTGTAGAACAAGAGAAACTTTTCACTGCTCCTTGCTCTTATTATCATGCAAATGTAGTACGTACAATTTCAATGTACACCTACTCCAGCAGATTGAGTAAGTCCTTTGGAGAGGAGAAAAACATTCATAAACATGACCTAAACATAGCACCTCTTATGTGGTTTTGGGGTTATCTGAGGAGAAGGCTACTCAATCAAAGAGGAAGGTGAGCTGAGAATCCATGCATGCTCACAGAGGGAATGTAACTGGTTCAGGAGTCGCTCTATGCAGAGTTTATTGTAAACCACTTCTGAAATTTGTTTAGCTGCTGCTATTGCAAGTAGGTGGATGAAGCCTGAAAACTTGATGCAGTAGGTTTTTTTCCACAGCAGTTCAGGGTGAGCAGTGCAACCAGTAACGGTAAGTGGAAACTGCAAATCCTTAATGCCTCCTTCTCCCACCTTTCTCTGTCTGTCAAGGTAACTTCTGTTGTGTGAACAGCCAGTGACAGATCCTTAAATTAAAGAGTTAGTCGTGTTTACAGCTTGGACACTTGGGAAGTGCAAATTTATACACAGTATTTCAAACAGATCAGTGGAGTTCCATGTTTTGACACTTTCTGATGAGTAAATTGCACACAGAATGAAATGACCAAGAAGGTGGTAGAAAAGTCTTGTGATGTTTTGCCAGTGGCTGAAAACCTTCTTAATTTTGATGTTTCTCATGAACATAGTAACTTGTGAGGCTGTTGGCTTAAAAAAGCACAAATCCAAAGTTAATTTTTATTATTTCTAATTGAAAATAAATTAATTGTGTTGTCTCCCCCTCCCTATTCTGGATACTTGACACTTTTTACCTGTGACTTCTAGAATCCTGGGAGAGGGCGTTCTGCTCCTTCACTTCTGTTTTCTATTTGGCTTTATCTCCCCCTCTTCCTGCTCATCTTCTAATGACTTGGGAGACAAACTGCAGTAATTTGAATTTGCGAATGTTTTCTGTTGGAGTCAGCAGATCAGTTGTGTCCTGGCAGCTGTAAAATGATGCATCTTTAGCCAGAGTTGCCTTAAAAAGTTGAATACGTCTATAGGTCTGATTCACAGTTATTCAGTGATAAACCACAGAAGATCCTCTCCACTACCTAGGAAGGTATTTCTTGAAAACTCAGGAATTCTAAAGTGTCACTTACTTTCATGGTGCATCTGATTGATGCTTTCAGCATTTTGTTCCACAGCACATTAATGCAACGTGACTTCTCCCACTGTAGGCCAGGCAGCAATCCGGGGTCTGGTTGCAGAAGGTCGCCGTTTAGCCAATGTCATGATGGGACCATACCGTCAAGATCTGCTGGCCAAGTGTGACCGTGTAGACCAGCTGGCCGCTCAGCTAGCAGACCTGGCAGCGAGAGGGGAGGGAGAGTCTCCTCAGGCCAGGGCAATTGCTGCTCAGCTTCAGGACTCGCTGAAGGTAAGGCTCTGCTCTTGTGCAGTGGGACATGTGGCATTTGCTCTCTTCTGATAAAGTACTTCTGCGTTTGAGGCATCAATAAAGACAAAAGTGCAGCAAGAAACTTGTTGGTTTCGCTGCAGTGTTAAAGGCCTTTCTCCAAAGGCCTCACTAACACACCAAGGGGATTGATTCCAAATGAACAATTCAGAAGTTGAGTTGAAGCCTCATTTTAAACACACCTAGTGTGCTAGCATTGCAGATTTGAGGGGCAAGGTCTCACATGTTGTTCACAGCTTCTCATGCTGCGTCAAGGAGTGGCGTGTAAGCTGCTTGTATTTCAGATCACATAAAAGGGATTCATTGATCATACTTTTAATATAACTTTATTTTAATGGCTGCTATTGTAATGGGCTTTTTTTTCCCCAAGAATATGTTTTTGGGGATTTGAATCCCTACAAACTTAATATTGCTCTATTTTATGCTAATAATTTTCTTTTTTTTTTTTTTTAAATAAAGGATCTTAAAGCACGGATGCAAGAGGCAATGACCCAGGAGGTTTCTGATGTTTTCAGTGACACCACAACTCCTATTAAATTACTAGCAGTAGCAGCCACTGCTCCCCCTGATGCTCCCAACAGAGATGAGGCAAGTATACCCAGGTGGCCTTTGTCCTGTGTGAAGCTTCAGTTACTGTTTCACTTTACCTGAATTTGTATTTTGAAAAATGAATTGGTGGTTTTTTTCTCAAGCTCGTGGCATGTGCTTATTTATTGCGGCGGTGTGATGGTTCACATGCAGATCTCTCTGGACTCTTGGGAGACAGCGAATTGTGCTGTATATTCCTGCAAACTATGTTGTCCCTGACTTCAATAGATGGCAAAGATTTCTCCCTGTGATGTTTATATCGCGTGGCCTTCAGGATGCTAAAAACTGTTGTGCAAAAATCACTGGCACACTAGTTGGTGGGTTGGATATCTCAACATCATATAAGCTGATTAAAATAGTCAAATTCATGACCTGTCAACAGATTTAACCTCTTCTCTTCCTGGGTAATGTTTCCTGTACTTCAGCGCTACTGGCTGCTTGTGAAGTATCTAAAACTCTGTGTCCGGCAGCTCAGTTCAGCAAGTTGATTTGAACGGGATCAAAATGATTTCCAAGGCCTTGGGAAATTTAGCTTTATGACAGGATGGCTCTGTGTCAAAGCATTCTCTGCCTTGAATAACTAAAGGCTGAGGGAATGTTTTTCCAGTATGAAGCTTTAATTTTTAAGGTAACCCCTCATATTTATCTTCCAAATAGAGTTACTTTTGGATTATGGGTTTGAAGATTAATCCATAATGAACTAAAATAGTTTTAACACAGTAATTGTTACAGCAGTAGTTGCCAGGAATAAGTGAATATTTTAATGTGGTATTATCCTTTGTTGCCCAAGTGAGTTAATAGAGAATAAAGCCCAGTAATGTAAAGATTAAAAGATAAAACAGCTTCAAAGTTTTTGTGTCCTCTTGCATCCTCTCAGGAGATGAATTAACTTGGGATGTTATGAAGGTGTCTGGTATTTGCCACTTTGAAGGAATTGTGTATTCGGGTAGGGGAGTTAGGCTTTTTTCATAGAATCACAGTGTGGTTAGAGTTGGAAGGGACCTTAAAGGTTATTGCATTCCAACCCCCCTGCCCTGGGCAGGGACACCTCCCACCAGACCTGGTTGCTCCAAACCCCATCCAGTCTGGCCTTGAACCCCTCCAGGGATGGGGCAGCCACAGCTTCTCTGGGCAACCTGTTCCAGTGTCTCACCACCCTCACAGCAAAGAATTTCTTCCTAATATCCAATCTAAATCTCCTTTTTTCTAGTTTAAAACCATTACGCCTTGTCCTATCACTACGCTTCCCAACAAAGAGTCCTTCTCCAGCTCTCCTGTAGCTCTCTTCAGATACTGGAAGGCTGCTATAATGGTTTTTCTCTTCTGACAACCAGGTGTTTGAGGAAAGAGCAGCAAACTTTGAGAATCACGCTGCCAGGCTGGGAGCTACAGCCGAAAAAGCGGCTGCAGTTGGAACTGCGAATAAAACTACGGTGGAGGGAATTCAAGCAACGGTGAAATCTGCGCGGGAGCTTACCCCACAGGTTTGCTTCCTTCCACGCGAAGGGCTGGAGGGGATCTGGGGAATTTTCTTTATGCTTCTGCTGTCAGAGAAAGATGTTAATACCAGCAAGGAAGGTAGTGTTGGTACTCTCTAAAGGGGAATGGCAAATATTTGTGTACGTGATTCCAAGTAGAACAAACTGATTAAATGACAGATCTTACTTAAATTTTGAACAGAAGAGTTAGTGACTTATCCTTGAAACAAAATTCCTTTGAGGCCGAGTGAAATATGTCAAGTGGAAAAAATGCTCTTTAGTGAATTTTTTTCCCCAACTAAACTTCCATCTAAAATGTTGGTGGAGTAGTAGGTGTTGTACTTCAGTGCTTTCAAGAAGTGGTTTTTAAGATATATTAGCATGGAATTGGAGTTCTGGGGAAAAAAGTATTTGTGTCAACAAACTCCAGAAGCATTATAAATCTTCAAGCCAGCTAGATGTTGGACTAGAATTAATGAACTATAACTAATGAGAATTCCCACTGGTGAGCTACACATCCCCTCCTAAAAAAACCCAATGCATTTTCAAGAATATGCGTGATGTCGTTATCCACTGATAATTCCATAATTACACATGTTTCCCATTGGCAGGTAGTATCAGCTGCTCGTATTCTCCTGAGAAATCCTGGAAATCAAGCTGCTTGTGAACATTTTGAGACCATGAAAAACCAATGGATTGATAATATAGAAAAAATGACAGGTAAATTGGGCATTTTTGTTGGAGATTATAGTTGTGGCCAACTAGCCTGGTATAGATTGGTGGGGTTTTTTGCCGTTTGGCTTGGAGTGATGAAACATGCAAAATTACTGATTAAAAATAAATTAGGAGAAGTGGGAATGTGCTCTCTGACTCCAGAGTCAGTCAGAAACACATATAAGTTACAGCATTAAAAAACTGCTTGCTTCCTATATGTTCATTTTGAGATGCAGGGGAGCAAATTCAGCTTTAGTATTTTTGTGGGGAAAAGGAGAACACCATGGCTTTTTATTGCAAGTGCTGCTCTAGCAGTGTATTACTGTAGCAACTTGAGGGGTTTTTCTGTGTAATCTTGGCATGTTGACTGAGGACAGGTAATAGGGGCGTAAGAAAATGTGTTCAAAATGATGTAAGAGCTTGATGAAAGCAGTGAATGATACAAAGCTACTGATCTACTAAATCTTGCCGAGACACTTAAATGGTTCAGTTCTCCCAAATTGTAGATCATTTGCACTGGTCTGCTAATCTCCTGACCGTGTGCTACCTCCTTCTCCATCTCCATAATTAAATCGTAGGTATTTGAAATCTAACTGCCTTGTCACTATATATCACCCTTAACTGAAAGCGTAGCCGGGGGAGTATTTCCTTCTGATGGAATGGGAATGGTACAAAAGCACTGAATGCCCTTAAATCTGGTGGGAGGAAGGAATCTCTGCTGCGTGGACTGCTGAGCCACTTCTTGACTCGAGCAACATTGCACAGCAGATGCGTTACGAGGTTGGGGTGTCATTAGTGGGAGCAAACCTGACCACAGCTAGTGTGACAGGGGTACCCCGTAATCAGAAGTAAAACTGCAGTAATAGGTATATTTGGTCCTATTTCCATGTCCCATTTCACCCCTTCCCACACCCCAGTTTGCAAATACTTTTTGATTGTGAACAGTCTCTGGAATACCAAATATCCCTTTCCACAAATAAAACTGGAATATTAATGTGTTTAATTTTTTTTATAGGGCTGGTGGATGAAGCCATCGATACTAAATCTCTGTTGGATGCATCAGAAGAGGCTATTAAGAAAGATCTGGATAAATGTAAAGTCGCGATGGCCAACATGCAACCGCAGATGCTGGTAGCTGGTGCCACCAGCATCGCTAGACGAGCAAACCGCATCCTCCTGGTGGCAAAACGAGAGGTTGAAAATTCAGAAGACCCTAAATTCCGTGAGGCAGTTAAAGCGGCCTCTGATGAGCTCAGCAAAACTATATCACCGATGGTGATGGACGCTAAAGCTGTGGCAGGAAACATTTCTGATCCTGGTAAGGACTCAGCTGATTTCAAATACATTTTTTTTTATGTGCTGCAGATGATGCGAGGTGGTGTTCCTTTTGTCTTGTACAGCTGTGGATCCCCTTTTATGCAAGTTCTGTGTACACTTAAACCCCAGAATGGTGCAATCAAGGTCACACTGCTACTTGCTGAATCCTGCTCTTCTAAAATGCAACAGAAGACCTTTGTCACATTCAAGGGAAAAGGATTCAGTGTTCTAGTTTATTAAGTGATTTCATAACCTCTATTGGAAGTTATTTGTCACTAGTTTTCAGTAGTATTACTTCAAGAAAATAGTGCATCATTTATTTTATTCTAAAAGCTGTTTTGGGCATTACTTTGGCTATTGATAGTGACTATTACTCACCCTAGATTTGATTTCATTCATGTGATGCTGAACACTTCAAAAATGTAAATCTGCTGTAAACAATTAGGGAGTTTTTAAACATCTTTTTTGACAGATACAAGTGTACTCAGCACTGTACGTAATAGAGGCAATTTTTTGAGGTAGTGTTGGTGATCAAAATGTTACAGAATGCTGTTAAACTGGTAATGGGATTTTTGTTCAGCTTTGCAGAAGAGTTTCTTGGATTCTGGATACAGAATTCTGGGAGCTGTGGCCAAAGTCAGAGAAGCCTTCCAGCCTCAAGAACCAGATTTCCCCCCTCCTCCTCCTGACCTGGAGCAGCTTCATGTAAGCGCAGTGGAGTTTTGTGACACCATACACAGTTGTCACTGACCACCTGAGTATACCTTTATTCCTTAGAAACAAAATGCATTGTCTGGTCAGCCATACATACAAGTAACCTTAAATCTAAAAAATACCAATCCTGCTTTCAAAAGAGATGAAAACATGGCATTTCCTTTAGCAGGGTGCAGTTGAAAAACTGGCAACAGGCATGAGCTCATGCAGTCATAGAATGGTTTGGGTTGGAAGGGACCTTAAAGATCATCTGGTTCCAACCCCACTGCCGTGGACCTGGTTGCTCAAAGCCCCATCCAGCCTGGCCTTGAGCACCTCCAGGGAAGGGGCATCTACAACTTCTCTGGGCAACCTGTTCCAGTGTCTCACCACCCTCACAGTCAAGAATTTCTATCTAGTATCTAAAATTTCTTTCTGGTATTTAAAACCATGTCTTGTCATGACACTGCCCTTTACTCAATCTGAATTGATTCGCTCAGTCTGTGTCATTTCATTGCACTGGATGAGATTTTTTTGGTTTTCATAGCTGACCGATGAACTTGCTCCTCCCAAACCACCACTTCCCGAAGGTGAGGTTCCCCCGCCCAGACCACCGCCACCTGAAGAAAAGGATGAGGAGTTCCCAGAGCAGAAGGCGGGAGAAGCTATTAATCAGCCCATGATGATGGCTGCCAGGCAGCTGCACGATGAAGCCCGGAAATGGTCTAGCAAGGTAAGAGTTACTGGGCAACCTGTTCCAGCACAAGGAATATTTATCCTGTTTATTATTTATCCTTTATTTATCCTGTTGAGGATCAGTGTGTTTGCTCCAAAGTCAGTTGCGTCAATCACAGAGAATAGTCTTTTATAGAGCAAATAAGAAAATTGGTGCCATAGGAGGAATGAGAAAGTCTTTTGAGTTGAGAGTGAACAAGGGTCAACTGTTGTAACACTCAAGTTGCTGGAATGCTCTATTACCATAGCTCTAGGGACACAAGTGTGCCCTGTAGGCTGAGCCTTAACGCTAGAATTGCCCAGAGAGACCCACGAACAGTTTGGCCTCTCCAGGCTGACAGACCGACGGATTGCTGTATTTAAAATGACTTTGGAAAGTCTGTACGGGCGTTGCAGCTGCAGGAATCATGAGCTGCTTTGTCTTAATTCTGGAAGGAGCTGCAAGTCACTGCAGTTAACCTAGTGCATTTATGATGGGAAAAGTGACCATATATAGATGGCCTGGGCTCGTTCTTTTTTGTCATGAGTTGCACTTGCTGTCAAGGCCAAAATCCTTCATTTCCTTCCCATTTCAGTGCTAGGCCAAAGCAATGGGAACTTATCAGTCTTATAAATGCTAATACAACTTTTTTGCGTTCCCCTTTTTTCCCCCCCAAAGAGCTACATTTTTCTTCTGGCAGCAATTGAGTAAGAACTTTTGAGATTTAGGCTTCTGCAGGTATAAATTAAAGGTTGGAATTTGGGTTTTAAAATCTCCATATTTCTTTTCTCCACCAAATTCTATGGCAAATGAGAAGATAAATTCAATTATCTTACAGAATCAACTTCAGTGCTTTGTTTTGGAAGTGCAGATGAAATACAGAAGTCCTACAAGTCTGAGTATCTCTTCTATAAAATGTAAAGCTGTTTCCCCCCATACTTCTGCATCTACCAAATGCATATTTCTGTTACTAAAGGGATAGTACTGGAATGTTTTACTCATCTCAGATGGTAGCTTTGACACCAAAAGCTTTAATTTCACTTCCTAAAGGTGTTTCGGCTTTTGAATCCCAAAGTGGTAACTTAACAACACACCGTAGGTAATAAAATTATTTTACTACAGCCATACTAAATTACTTATATAGACTGTATACATTCTAAGTTTAATAGTGCAACTGTTAAAATAGTTATCAAAGCCAAGCAGCAGACCTTAAAACTCCTTGCTAATCATTGAATCACAGGATGGTTTGGGTTGGAAGGGACCTTAAAGACCGTTGAGTTCCAGCCCCCCTGCCCTTGGGCAGGGACACCTCCCACCACACCAGGTTGCTCCAAGCCCCATCCAGCCTGACCTTGAACCCCTCCAGGGATGGGGCAGCCACAGCTTCTCTGGGCAACCTCTTCCAGTTCCTCACCACCCTCACAGCAGTTCTAGTTTAGATCTAGTTTAGATGTCTAGTCTAGATCTCCCCTCTTTGAGTTTAGAGCCATTACCAAGCTTTACTCTCTTTAGATTATAAAAGACTATTTTCATTGCTCTTTAAGTTGAGACCAAGAAGCCAGTAAGTCAGCCTACCCTTTCTCCTTCTGTGTGTCAACTGTCTTCTGCTTTTTTGCCTAAGTACATTAGTCTCCTGGTACTTTCCCATGTGTTACACTTACATGTACTTAGGCTTTAAAAATTTTTCATAACGTTCTTCAGTCTTGTAAGACTTTAAATTACTTTTTTTCCTTCTTTTACAAAAACTCCTCTTCACTGTGTGAATTCTGGGCTTTTATACCCTCCATTTGCTTTAGCTTTCCCTGCTTTTCCCCCTCATTTGGGTAAATCAGAAAATGGAGAGATATTTGGAAACTTTTCATTAGATTGAGACTTAACTAGAACTTGAAGATGAGTGGCAGTTTGGAAGCAGTATTACTATTTCCTTCCAAAACTGTTGTGTATTTTTGTTGGTGTAGATGTTTTATCTATAAAAGGCCATATCTTAAGCAAACAATTGAAAATGCGTAGTTTTTGGTACGGGTAGTTTGACTTAATTTCTTTTACTTAAAGCCAAGCATGATAAAAATCGATAGGCGTGTGCAATATTTTTGATATTGAAATGCTGCTGTATTATGAATGCCTGTGGTGTTGTATCGCTTCCCTCGTCCTTGTGATCCACCGTAACACAGTATTATTTGCTTGAATCCTCTTTTTGAAGGTAACGGATACAACATATTGTGGCAAAACAGTATCATATGCTTCACAGTCCTCTTATTCTAATTCTGTTTCAGTCTTTTTATGTTTTAAGAACTACGATCTTCACAGCGTTCGTAACATTCCATGTTACCTCCTCATAACCCGATTTTGTTCGTTTTCATGTTATCCATGGTGCTTCAGTACTTGCTTCTACAGTGTCCCCCATCTTTTTTTTTTTTTCTTCCCTTTCTTTTTCTTTTTTCCCCCTCCATCTACAGCAGGGGGTGTTAGTGGTTCTTCTAAGATCTCTCATCACACACATGTGAACAAGCTTCCATGCAAAGCTTTCTGTCTGCACAACCACCACCCTCATCAGCTGCTGCGCCTGCTTCCGTGCAGTCAAAATGGCTTTCATTGAAACAGCAAATCCATTCATTTCACCCTTGTCTTGCCAGAAAAATGTTGTTCTGCAAGTCAGCCTCCATCTGGAGAAGCTGTATGCTCAGATGAAAAATGTTGCTGTGTCTTTGAATTGTAACTCCTTAATGTTTTTGTTTTTTTTTTGTAATTTTGGTTCACAGGTGAAATGTTTTGTTTTCCTTCTGCTAATCTTGTCTTCCTTCCCCTTCCCTCTGACCCGATCCTAGAGCTGTCTTGCCAGATCCTGGGAGACCAAGAGGATGTTTTGGTCACTAAAACAGCTCAGTTCATGCTCTTCTACCAAATTCTGCTTCTGGTACTAACTGTCCCGTTTCTCCACCCTTGCTGCCACCTGCAAAGCCTGATGTGACTGTGATTAATGAAGCGGCTGAGGCTGGTGTAGATGTAGATGAGGAGGATGATGCAGATGTTGAATTCACTCTCCCCTCTGACATTGAAGATGATTACGAGCCTGAGCTGCTGTTAATGCCAACCAATCAGCCCGTTAACCAGCCCATTCTGGCTGCTGCTCAGTCTCTGCATCGGGAAGCAACCAAGTGGTCTAGTAAGGTACTCCCGAGTCCCCGGGGACTGATCCGTGTGCATCCAGCCGTTGGGAACGCTGACACATTTGCATCACTCTTGATCCCTGCTGGGCCCCGCCGGTCTGAATGAATTTAGTGTGTCTGCACTTCATTTTGAGGGCTGAGAGTGGCTTCACAAGTTTGCTAGATCTGTTTGTCAAGTGCTGGATTGAAGCTTGATTTGGGTCACTTATTAATATTTAAAGGCTTCCTTTCCCTTTGCATCTGCCTGTTCCTCTTTGTTATGGCAGTTTTTGAACTGTAGCAGGGGTTGCCTTCCTTCCCCCCCCTCCGTTATTCTTTCCATTTCTTTGGGCTGCCTGGGAAGCCATGGTTAATGGTTTCTCAATGACTTCCAGATACAGCAGAGCGTACAGCGTTCACGAAGTCAATTAACATGTCCCTTGTGCTTTGCCAGCCTTGATGCCATCCGTGAGAACACCTTCCAACAAGGAATGGCTTTGGATGGCAGTGGGTATGGAGAAGGATGGACTGGCTGCTGGCTTGTACTTTGGCTGTGTTGCAAACGCTGCTCTTGAGAGAATTCTCTCCTGAAGAAGCTGCACTGAATGCTCTTTAGCTGCTGGATTGAGATTGTGGGGTTGGTTGGTTTTTTTATGAAACCAGTGGAAATCTAACCCAAGGTTCAGATGTTCACCAGTAGCCTGTCTCCTCTGTCTAAGCACATGTGTTTGCCAGACTGGTCACTTTTTTATAGCATGCTACAACAAATAAGGATGATGTCCCGTAACAAAGGTTAGGGGTGTGTGTGTGTTTTTACAGAGCTGCATATACTAAACTACTTTAATAAAAAGGGCTTTTAAAATGTTCTTGTCCTTTTCAGATTCTGGTGCTTGGATAACTTGTTAGAGGGCTTCGTAAAAGACACTGGTCCTAATTTCTTGATCCTCCTACGTGAAATCTGGAAAAGCTTTGTGTTGTGTCGTTTGCATCCTAACTGGTTACACTAGTAAAGTGTTTAGCTGTTAGGTCACGGTAACGAATAGTTCAGCTGCTTGCATCACCTCTATCTGTAAAATACCTGGGGTCTCTTCCTGAATCCGCTGATAGCAAGAGATGGAATTTTGTGCACAGGGACAGAAATGCCAGTTGCTAAGTTGGGTTCCTGCTGCATGCTCTTTGCTCTGAACTTCATCAGCTGATATTTGTGGTATTATACTGAGGAAAGAGCGTGCTAATAGTTAAATTCACTCCGCTAATATCTCATCGATGCCATAGGAATGCTTCATGGCGCCACATGGTTCACTTCTGTTTCATGGCTTTCGGCAGAGGTGAATCCAAACACACTAACAGACCACTAACATCCCATCATCTAGGTCTGCTTCTCCTCGCACTGGGTTTCTCTCTGGAACAGTGTCTAAGAAATGGGTTTGCCTCGATCATACTTAATCCACGTGTTTCAGACATTGCTCAGAAGTATTTCTGTGACTGCGATTTCGATGTACAAGAAACCTGGTTTTTCATGTGAGACACATCACTTGATTATCTGTTGAACCGTCGTGTTCTTCTCTCCTGGTAGCTTTACTTTAAAGGGAGAGATCTTCTCAAAAAGGAGGACTTGTTTTCAAGGAATACCTTTTAAAAAACCCCACAAAGCAAGTAATAGTTGCATTTCCTTCCCACATTACCTGTGACAAAAGCTTTGTATGTTAGAGATTCTTTTCCATTTGTTCCTCAGTCCAATCCTAGCATCACAGCAGGGTTACGCAGCTGATAATCACTGCAGTTTCAGATGCTACTGAAAATTTTACGCTCAACCATTACGACTACTCTATTTAATTAGTGCTATTTGGTTTAACGAGCTATTTAGCACACTTTATTAATTTAAGAAAAAAAAAAAAAAAAGCCTGGTTTTGGAAAATCTGGAATTTTAGATGCTAATAACGTGCTTTGTCTTCAAACCCAGCCAGCAGAGCAGTAACTCATGCCATGGACAAACTAACACTTTTCTTTACTTCTTTTCCAGTTTTGAAGCAAACTTTTTTTTTTTTTCCCCTGAGTGTTAGGAAGACAAAAATGTCAGAAACGTGTCACTGAGTACAGACTTTCCCTGTTCCTTGAAGAAACCTCTTCTGTGTTCACAAATGGCGGTTCTCCTTGAAAGGGTTGCTACCAAAATGTAGGCTGCTGTTTGGTGGTGACTTCCCTGACGCTTTCGAAATGCTCACTCGTGTTGTTCTCTTCAGGGGAACGACATCATCGCCGCTGCCAAACGCATGGCCCTTCTGATGGCCGAGATGTCGCGCCTGGTGAGAGGAGGGAGCGGGAACAAGCGCGCCCTAATCCAGTGCGCGAAGGACATCGCCAAGGCGTCGGATGAAGTCACTCGACTGGCCAAGGAGGTGGCGAAGCAGTGCACTGACAAGCGCATCAGGACAAACCTCCTGCAGGTAACGAGGGAACCTGGAAAAGTCTCAAATGCTTTTCCCTTTGTTCATGTCAGTGTGAGCGAGTGCAGGAGTTGCGGCAGTAAATCAGGGACCTTTTCTAACCTTGTAAAGTTGTTGTCAAGTTCTATGCCTGTTTTTAGATCCCATGGTTGTACATATTTTATAAATTCCAGATTTATTAGCAGGTGAGTAGAAGATGCCAGCGCCCAGAGAGCTGGAAAATCCTGTGCTGTGAACATTTCTCTGTCCTAAGGCTGCGTTGCTTTGTGTTTCATCTCCTCGTCCCTTGGTATCAAAGAGTAGTAGCAGACATAGAACACTCCTTAGTTTTTCAGTTTCAGCCAAATACGCATCCTCCCACTCCTAAAGAAGCAGACCCTTGAGGAATGTCTGGAGGAAAGGAAAAATGTTGGCTCCATCCCCAAAATTTCTTATAGTAAAATAAGACTCAAGTATCCTACCAATATGTGTCAGAAAGTCTTGAAGGTTCTAAGATCCCCTCTCCGCTTATTCCTTATCTAATAGTAAAACAAAATCAAACAGCTCATCTGAAAAAACACTAGATGATGTGGTGGTTCAGTTTACAATGGAAAGTGTTTTTTATCCCCATTCCTTAGGTCTGTGAGCGAATCCCAACCATCAGTACACAACTCAAAATTCTTTCCACTGTCAAAGCCACCATGCTGGGCAGGACTAATATCAGCGATGAAGAGTCGGAACAGGTAAGAGGTGTAAAAATTGATGGTAGCATGGGATTGTTCATCAGTTTTATGGGAGAAAAAATATATGACATGTAAAATCAGATGCGTTCTGAAGTTTGGAAGCTTCCCTCGGCTGCTTAGTAAAGACAAGTAAGGTAAGTTTGTGGCTCAAAAGCTACAGTTTAATAGAGGAACAGCAATCCTGCCCAAGCCAAAAAGCTCCTTAGGTTCAAATTTTTATATGAAGAAATTCTCAGTCTCCTTGACTAGGCAGTAAAAGGCAAACTAATGAAAGAATTTGGGTTTATAAACTCGGCAGGTTTGCGCTGGAGGAGTATTAGCGCCCTCTGGTGGATGGCAGTGAAAATATTTATTCAGATTTTGCACAGAAATACAGTGAGAAATGAGGAAGTCTTGTCGTGAGTCAGGGTAACACTTGCTGTTTTCCAGAGAGTGGTTTTCTTCATTTATTTTTTCATTGTTTAATTTAACAATCAGCTGACTCGTGCTGGGAATCCTTGTGCACGGTGGGGTTCTCTGCTACTGTCTTCAATGCGGTATTTACTAATTAAATTATCCTTCTTCTTGACAGGCAACTGAGATGTTGGTACATAATGCCCAGAACCTCATGCAGTCTGTGAAGGAAACTGTGAGAGAAGCTGAAGCAGCGTCCATTAAGATCAGAACAGATGCTGGATTCACTCTTCGCTGGGTCAGGAAGACCCCGTGGTATCAGTAAACACTCACCACGTAACTATTGTTTTCTGTAATATAAAAAGCCTTTTTTTTTTTTTGAAACAGAAGAGATATATTGACAGCAAAAGGTGCTGTTTACGTGAGCTTGAGATTAGCTTATGCTAATGCCCCATTCTAAGGGTATGAATTACATGAGAATGCATTTCAAATGTCTTTGGATATTGAACACCTCAAAATTGCTTCCAACAGTAGACAGTTCTTATCATCTGGGTTTTTTTTTGTTTTTGTTTTTTTGTTTTCTTTTGAAGATTCTTCATGAATCCTGTACTCCCAGAAGCACATTTCATTTATGCACTGTATATTCTGGTATTTTCCATGTGATGATATAAAACATGGACCTCACTTTAAGCTTGTGTTGAGAGTCTAGGACACTATTGGTTACCTGGCAGGTTTTTTTTTGGGACAATCGTGGACATAGAAACATTCAACTTTTCAATGGGATTTTAGCTGGGCTGTTCTTAAACCATGCGGAAATGATGCATGGGGCGTTTTAATTAAAAAGCAGAGGGTGGGGTGTCAGCAGAATAGCTGTAAACTGACAATTAAAATTCCATGTCCAAAATGATATTTTTAATATTTTTTTTCTTTTGTTTTTTGCCTGGCATCAGGACTTTAACCAAAACTGGAGCTGGCTTTGTCACCCTCCTGTCACCCTGTAGGTGGGCATTCCAGTACTCTGGTACTGGACTAAAATGCTTTGCAGTTGTTGTTAGGTGGCCACTGTTGACAGCTTGAGACTTGTGGCTGGAGACCTTTAATCATGGAACTCTTTCCTTCTTGTCCAAGTCAGTAATATATTGAGCCGAGAGAGAGAAATCCTGGTTCTCTTAAGCTTGCTGTGTGTGCAGAACCAGCAAGCACCATGAGCTGGCTCTCTCCTTTTGAAAACCAAATGAGCACATGCAGGTATTCTCCCCCCCCTCCCGTTCCTTCTATCTAATGTCATTCTGGCCACTCGAGGTGGAAATTAAAAAGTAAAGATACTAAATTAAAAAAGACCTTTTGCCTCACAGTCCTCATTTCCAGTAAAACATAAGCTTTTTGCAACCCAAGCACTGCAGGGACATGGAGCCCTTTTCAGGCAGCCTGAGGGCACCAGCACGTGGTGGCTCCTAACGCGAAACACACTTGGGTATTTTAAATGGTTTTGACGTTTAGTGGCTCAAAAGTTCTAGTAATAGTGAATTAGCAAAGTGTTACTGTATCTTTAAAAAAAAATCAACAACAAACTCATGACAATAAAACCCTGGAAAATTCCCCAACTCTATTACTAAAATGGAGTTGGGATGCTTTTATCCTTGTGTAATTGAAGATGCCTTCACATATATATATATATACACACACACACACATTAATTGCTCTATAGTCCCTTTTGGCATTTGTCAGAAAGGAAAATGACTGTTTTTAGAAAGAGGAACACCTGCAGACTCCTGCCCAGATCAGTGCTGACCTCATGGTGCTCTCTTAATTTTGCTGAAAATTGTTGTGTGATGAAACCAGCTTCAATGGAAGTGCCCTGGTGGGAAAACCGCTCTGTCTTAACAGCTGGAGGAGGCACCCAGGACAGTGCTCTGTCCTTCACCTCTCTGCAACAGTGATTCTACAGTTGGACTTTCTCCCCTTAATCCCCCTCCTTCGTTGCACTGTTATCTAAAAAGGGAAGTTAAACTGATGATTAATAAATCCATCTGCCTCAAACTGACCTTAGCAAGAGAAAGCACGGGGTCTTCTTTCACTCCCTCCCTGCGCCTGCGTATGAGGAAATACGTGGTCCTTGGGGGTCTTTCCTCAGTGTTCTCTTCCTGCAAGTACCTGTGAGAGGAAGAGGAAGGAAGGGAAGCCGGAGCCTTAACCTGACTGTCTTGCGTTTGGTCGGTTTATACCAGATCTTTAACATAATTGTAATGTAGTAATTTCTATTTAATAGTAAATAACACTGAATAGGTAGGAGTTATTTTTAAGGGATTTTCTAAATAGTCTTCCTGTATTACTTTTCGATGCTCCTCACGTTTCCTCCCCTCCCCAATTCAGGCTTCTCTGTGAGACTTTTATTTTGTTTTTTAGCATCACTGTTTAGTTGCTTGACTGATATTAATGCAATATTACTAATGCCTTTAATACATAATTGTTTATGCCAAAGATCACGTTTTGTTTCTCCAGGAATGTTTGCAGGAAAAGTTATGAATCATGGTTGCCTTTGATATTCTTCCAGAATGTTTGCTGTAAGTTCTCAAACTGTTTTGTAGAAGCCAAGATACTTGTCCAGCTTATGCAATTGCTGCTGCTTTTTTTGAACACTATTGGTCTTCAGGCCTGAAATGCAGCAAAAAAATTTGAAAAAGACCATGAATGTCACTTAAAAACGTTTTACCACTATAAAACTTTGTTTATAAACCAAAATGTATTGTATAGTCTAATGTTTTCAACCTCTCTTGGGTTCTGTTAAAACAATAAAGATGCATTTGTACAAATGTCAGCTTGTGGGTGTCGATGACACGGGAGCGGTGGGTGACAGCGCAACAGCCACCTGAAGCTGCAGAAAGACTAAAGCTGAAGAGTGGCCATTTCTACAGGTTCTGAGCAGAAAAATCTCAAAAATTGATCAAAAGGAAGATTAAAACAGGTTATTTCTGTCTTTTGAGCCCCTAAGATGAGTAATTAAAGAACTTACTGGGAGATTTCCCAGAGGCCTGACAGTCACCTGTTCCCAGAGCACTGGACAAGGTTCTGGGAGCCTGAAATGGGATTTGCTGATCCCATCAGGAAGGAAAGAACTGCTGCTTTGGCCAACATATGTGAAGTTTACTTCACAAATCGAATGGAAGGGCAATTAGCATGGAATCACTGTCCTCTTGCCTCAGTAAGGACACCCTCTGATTTCTTAAGCTGCATGAGTCAGGCAGGTGCAAGGCTTTTCTGGAGCGGGCTGAGGGACCACGCTGGTGTCACAACAAGACAGTTCTCATAGTCCGTGACGTTCTCCAGCAGTTTAGAAAGGAGACCTTGCAGCATCCCCAGGCTGCTAACACTGAGAGCAGCTCCGGTGACCTAAGCTCCTAAGGTGTAAGCTTACTGGTTACAGCTGAAGAGAAGACATCTGGTAAAACTGCCAGAAGGAAGCACTTAACCTGAAGGATGCCATTCCCTGTCACGTGGAGCAGAGCTGTGGGGTGAGCAATGAATTGATGGATGTTTCTCCAGTTCAAAAAGGTTGAGGAGAAGGTCGGTTGCTTTTACTGCTGAGTGTTGCATCTACGCAAATGCGAGGCTTTTTTATAGTGCTGCTTCCTCAAAGTGCTGGTTTAGCTACGCTAATTTACTATAATCTCAGAAATTAAAATGGTTGTCTGTGGCCAACTTAACCTTAGTGATATTAGCAGTTACCAACAGAGACCATCTGCTCGTTTCTTTTCTTACTGCCTGGCTGCCAGCATTCAGATGGGTTCCTCCTCTTTTTTTTTTCAGACTGGATCGCTTTTTCTCACAAAAATCTGAAATTTTGACTTCAGGTCCTGGTCTTCATCTGAAGCAAAGTGAGCACCACCAATGTGGAATGCAAACAGGTCTGGGACACAAAGATTCTTCAGGATCTCATCCTTCCCTGATGCTAAACTTGGCTTCCTCAGCCTAAGACCAATGGTCACCATTTAATTGTTTCTCAGACGTCTCCTCCCCAGGAGCATCACGAATCGTTTACGGTAGCAAACACTTCACCAGAAAAGCTGTATTTGCAGCAGAGTTCCCTTTATTTCATAACATTAAAGCACACAACCATTAAATACACTTGACACTTCTATTGTGCTACCTAAAAAGCTACGCTCCAATGTACACATGGCACAGATCTGGTGGCACCCACTCGGGACAAGTGGAACATCTAAATCAAAGCAAAGGCTTCACATAAAAAATAGATCTGACTCTCTGCAACTGTATTCTTAAAAAAAATGACAATGCTGAGGCTGAATGGAAAGAAAGTGGATTTCTGAAGCAACGATCACCTCCCAGATTTAATGCAGAATGTTATTTTTATCAGCTCATCTGCAGATGGCACAAATGAAAGCTGATTAAGGCAAATGCTTCTTAAGAAAGGCGATTTCTTGTAAACAACAAGGACTTCTTTTTTTTTTTTTTCTTCATCAGAAGCTCTTTCTCAGGAGTGACACTTGCTTTGTCCCTGGCCCCTGGGGGACCCCTCTCCATTGCTGACGGGATGAGGTGATGCTCTGTGGCGTGCTGGCTCGCAGCCGGCTGTGGGAAAAGCTCAGCTTTCTCTGCAGGCGGCTGGAGCTGCAAAAGGTGACACCGCGAGACTTTCCCAATGGCCTGTGTGGCCTTCACCATGGGCTTGGCCTCTGGGCTTTGGTATTGGACTGGCAGTGTAGTGTCTGCGACGGTTTGTGGCTCAACCTGTATCAAACTACTCACCAGCACAAGTCAGTAAAAAAACAGTGAAGGTGTATTAGAAAAAAAGTACCTTATTAAGAAAAACTAAGCTATCTATGCTTTCAGTTTAAGAGCTGCTGTACACAAATGCTTTGATCCTGAACTAATTAGTGTCTATTAATTAATTGGCACCTAATTAATAGCAACATAAGTCACTAAGCAGTCAAGTTTGTTTGTTTTTTTTAAAGGGGAATTTCCTCTTGGAAGTAGAACATCTTCTCATGTCCTGACTTGGAATTTTCCCGCTTTTGTAATATATTTGACACCTTTAAAAGGCTTGTATTTTTCTCCGTACATGTCTAAGCGATTCACTTTCAGTCCTGAAAAAGACAAAGTACAAAGTTAAAAGCAGAAGGCCAGAAGTGGTGTCAGTCCGTTTAGAAGTCCTCTTTTCTTGCAGCACGTTAAGGGCTTCAAGGGAGGGCAACAGCTTTTTTCTGTTGTACCGATTGAGCCAACACCCTCCTTCCACGGGATGCACCACTCAACGAATGAGTCTTATCTTCCACAGCTCCTCTGCCCTGCACCCATTCCCGGTAATGTAGACGAAGCAAAGGACAGGTTTTAAAATTCTTTGCATTCTGAAGTCATGATCTCAAGGTCCATCAAACCTCTGCTATTAATTGAGGAATACCAGTAGCTATTAATTACTGAACAGTTTTGGGTTGTCCCCTGCTTTCTTACCTTTAGCATCCAGCCCTTGGATCCACTAAATTTAAACAGTGGATTGCAAGTTTTAAAAGAAAACTGCAGGATTCTGTTCTTATACGAGGACTCACCATTATTGACTCAGCAAGTAGACTAGGAAACAAAAGGACCATCGCCTGACGCCTATTGAGAGAGATGCTACGTGTCCTACCACTGGTTCTCCTCTACTATCTTCACTCATCCTCCTTCCATCCAAAGGGGAGTCTGTGAGGTTTGTAATCCTGCAAAGCTGCCTTACACAAACATTTCATGCGTGGACGACTCACATGACTGAAGTGTTTCCAGACTGAGGACTTGTTTGCTTTAAATTTACTTTCGCGCTTACCCTCTAGACTTCAGTCTCATTTTATTTGCAGATTGTTCTGAATACGAAAAACTAACCAGCTCCAGAAGGAAAGAGCAAGAAAGGTGTTCTTTAAAATTAATGGAGTTTTTTGACCACTAGAAAGGGCTTTAGTGGTACAAATTTAAAGCGAGGTGTGAGCATCCTAAATCATCATCCATCACACTTCACTAAAAAGATAAATTTGCATATTTGATGCCCACGTCAACAAAGAAAAATCTATTATTCTGTAAACTTCTTACAATCTTTCTTTAGCAAAACAATTGGGAATTCACAATTCCCAGCAAGGGTAACTGTCAGGTTTGGGTAAACCAACCTTTACTTCTTTGGGCCAAGCTGACTTAGATCAACATCTCCAATTAAAAGATTAACAGTTTCTCATGTCATTTCCTACTGCTACTCATTCCCTCAGTACCAGTTTTAGGTAACACCCATCCACTCACCTGAAATTGCAAGCTGTTGGATCTTAAACTGGATGTTTAAACTGGGATTCTCCTCTGGCTTGGGGGCTCCAGACTGCAGATTCACAATGCCCTTCAGGTTTGGTAGCTTCTGAGGAGTGATTTTGCCAACGTCCCATGTTAACACCTTGTCAGGAAAGAACAGTGGCAGTAGCTTTCCAGGAAACACCTTACCTGGTCATGTTCATTGCAAGCTTTTAGTTTCCAGGCTGGGTACAGAAAATAGCCCGGAGAATGGTCCCACCGGAAAACGGCGTGGTCAGGTGTGGGGCGTGTTTTCTTTTGTTCTTATCATAGACTGGGAAGTTTTAATAATGGCAGAAAAACCTCAGTTGTCCCTACTTTTACAAACTTCTGCAGTTAAAATCCACCCAGTTATCTCAACTCTTGGTAAAAACACAGTATAACTGAAAGGAAAGGAGACTTCAAGTGGTTTTGTTGGTGGTTTTGTTTTTAAAAGATGAAGGTTGGTTCTTTTTGAAACCAAACATTACTTGGAGAGCTTTCACTGAGGGCTGCTGACTGAGATGCTCCAAGGGAAGCAGACAGCTCGGAGCAGAGTGTCGGAGCTAGCAAAATGGTTTGGCTCAGGCTGCATTTCAGATAAATGGTTCCTGGCTACTAAAAAGCTTCAGGAGCTTTAGGAAATTTAGGTCTCAAACCCCAGCCCAGAGGCAAGAAAACAGAACTCCCCAGATACGGGCTTTCAGACCCTTTGTTTTCCTTCCTGTGTGTCTTCAGGCAGCTCTTTCAGAAGAGGTTTTTTTCCTCATCTCCTGCTCCCCATTTTTCTGGCTGCCCATTTTCAAGTCTACTGCATGTTCTCCAGGTAAATATGTTTTAAATAACAGACTCCAAAATACACTATAGTTAAAACCACCAGCAAAATACTACTGCATCCACTTAAAAAAAAAAAAACAACTAGGGGGTGAAGAAGCAGGGGAAAAACAGAGGAAGGAAAGGGAGAGGGGAAGGGAAGGTAAAGAAGACTGATAAAACCAGAAATCATGGCTGGTGGGGGTCTCAGTTTGAAAAAGTAAAGTTTTAAAGAGAACATTTTACTTCATAAACTTACACCGAGGGGAAAGTTTTCTGCTAAGTGTGGAATGCTGCCCCCGAGCTCTGCAATATGTGAGACTTGTTCTAATGTTGTCTTAGATATTTAAATAAAGAAACCCCCAAGACTTACTTTAGTTACTGGGTCAAACGTGTAGCTGCCTTGTGTAGCAGTGAGGTTCATATTAAGTACAGCCTTTGGCATGTGGACGGTCATGACAACTCCTTCTACTGTTTTCCCCATGTTCTGTTTTGGCCCAATGGTAACATCAAATCTTCCCGAAGAACTGTTTTCCTTAAAGCTGATCACGTGTTTCACATAGACAGGAATTGCCACCAAGCTGAAAAGAGAGATCAGTAGGTGAATGCATCCTTCTTTGCTTGAGAAAATAAGGCTTTTTCTCATAAGTAGTTCTTGTGTTTCTGGCAGGTATTCAAATTAGAACTAGTTTGTTTTGAAAGTGAAAAGCGATACTCTGATCTCCAACATCATCGCTGAAGTGATTTAATTAGCAGAGAAACACAGGGAAAAAAAAAATTATTTTCTTCCAAATCACTTATAATCTCTTTTCCTCCATCTGTTTATTGTTTTAAAGTAATCTCACTGAGCCAATTCTCAGAACAGCCACCAGTCGAATCAGATATAGTTTGCAAATACCTACAGTTTAGACTTTTTTGCTTCATTCACTGTATGAAGATCAGAGTATAGAGAGAACGAACCACATCTAGCACCTAGCAGCAACAATGGCATCCAGGAATGTGTCTAAATGGGAACGTACTTCTGGGAACTGACGCGGTAGGAGATCAATCTGAAATTCCCATCGGGAGGAATGAACGAAAGGACTCTCTCAGATTCCCAGCGTTTGAACCGAATACAGGGATGGAAGCTCACGTCATCCAGCAGCCGTGGGTTCTGTAAGCAGTGCCAAAGCATGAAAGTACATGAAATCTTGTCAAATATCAGCAGTTTGAATCCGCTACTGAACTCTACACGATTCCTGTTTCTTAGCCCCTAAGTGTTATTCCCAGCCATTATCTGAGGTAGATGGATTTCTGCTCTGATGCAGTACAGCAGTTTCTGTGAGTGGTTTTTTTTTTTATGTACAGACAAAAGCCATTCCAGCTACTGAGCAATGCAGCAACTTCTATAATATAATGCAAAACTCATGTTATTTTTCATATTTGTAACACAAAGTAATGCCTGTGCTCTTAAAATTGTTTAACTCTGATGATTAAGAGAAGTAAATCTGGAGCAATTAAAATCCCCAAATATATGCTAAATTTACCATGAAAGAAAGAGAAAGATCTGGCATTCCTGAGAGCTTAATACACGAATCGATAACACCTTGAATTTCTGCAAAGACTGTGGAACCTGTGGGGAAAAAAAAAAAAAGACACTTAACAAAGGTTGTGAAGTGCAGCTGGAGGGCACAGGTGGCATTTGCACAACACTCAAGAACACCCGGAACACAGATAGGAAAGGTCATTCCAGTTACCTGTGGCCTGGGCAGCTTGCAAAAATACAAGAGCCAGAGCAAACAGTGTGTCCCTAATCAGCTAATTATACTTGTGCCAGCTGTTACACCAGACCTGTACTGGATGTGCCTCAACTGGTTGCCAGCAATGAGCAAATAAGAATTTCAGAACACACAAGCTCTCAGTCTTCCTTTCTTTCATCCCTGTCCCCTGTCTCTGGAAAACCAGCAAGTTCGGGAGTGGAGCAGGGAAGTCGAAACATGTCAAACCACGGTAGGTTTGTGTTACAGAGCTTCAGATAACCTTGGCTTTCACATTCATGGCTTGGTTAACACATACTCATCTTCATGTTAAATACACATATAGCAAAACCCCCCAAGCCACCTAAAGCAAGAATACCAAGTGTCTCACCCAGAAAAGGCTCATTTCTTTAAATGCCTTATAAGGACAAAAAGGCATGAGCGGGACTCTGGACTAATTAGCCCTACAAGCAAAAGTTATTTTAGAAGATATGTACAAAATATTGCTGATCTAGTCAAGGGACTAATATGTGACTAATATGTGACTTAATACTTCACTTGAAAAGAAGGAATCCTGTTTTAGAAATCAGGAATCTGGTCTCTGCCCCATTACCACCACAAAATGCAACCTTCTGCTGTAGTGACTGATGGCTCTACTATGAACAAAAGAGCAGGCCCACAGCACAACAGTTTTATTTTGGGGTCATTTTTTTCTACTTCTTGGCACTGACCACATTTACACAAAAGTTTCTGATTCCTCCTCAGCGCTAAATATATGGTTACAGGTTTTTGTATTTGAACATATCATGTTTCATTTACAGAAAAGAAACGAGTAAAATTATGCTTTGTAATATCTGACTCCAGTTTATATTTATGGAAAACAACACTGGCCAGCTATTTCGCACCGAGCTTTGCCTTGCTATGAGAAGAGCGCTAAGGAAAGCTTTTGTCTTTCTCATTTTAGGGCCTACAAGGACTACTGTAAATTGTTGGCAGGAACAATGGGAAGGTGATTTTCTTAATATATTTAAAACTTCAACTATTTTTTTCCATTTATATTTCTTGAGATAATCAATATACAAGCAGAAAGCATCTAAGTACAGGATGTTTCTTGTGGATGTTCCTGTAGCAGCCTAGAGCATATTGCTATTTTAAGATAAACAGAAGAAACACATTTGGGTGTGCTATTTTAAATTGCATATTTCTATTTAAGTTATAGATTCATGTATATAAAACAGACACAAAAAAGCAGTTGGACCATATTATCTCTAAGCATCAGCAGCCAAATGTAAATGCATTCAAGAAACAAAATGGAGTTTGGAAAGCATCTTACCTGATTTGTCTATAATCGCATCAATTTCCTCAATGACATCAAAATAAGCTTCGTTGTTTGTGTATTTTACTCCTGCTCTGCGCCAAGGAATGTTGGACAACTGTCCGGTAGGAAGTGTGTCACCCACATTACTACTGCCTTAAAAATGAAAAGGAACTCACAATCAGTAATTAATTACAAGAGGAATGTTTCAACTGCCAAAATTAAGAACCAAAGCAAGGTTTGCCTCCAAGAACTGCAAACTAGAACCTGGACTGCTAAAATGTCTTTCATTAGGTGACATGAATGCACTTTAAGGATGTGTCCAGACTTAAGGTTTTCAGACCATACTTTTTGCACAGCAAAATACAACACTCAAGTCAGCAGCAGGTTTGATTGTGAGTAGATTTGGGGTGAGATCCTGCAAAAGATTTCAGCACTACAACCAAGACAAGACATTACAGCTCCTTCTGAGAGCCTTAAGCACAACTCTCCCTTCTCCTGAGACCTTCAGCTGGCTGACTTCAGGGCTGATATACTGATAAGAGCTGTTATGAAGAAAGACTTGGAAGAAGCCTTAGGGAGGGCTCCCACTCTCTTTGGGAGCTGCTGTTAGGCTGAGGGTCTCACCCCTGGCACCCATCTGAGCTCCTTGCAGCAACGTGACAGCCACATCTACACCTGACCATGTGCTAAATCCATCCAGACACTGCCCCACAGACTTGGCTTTCTGGCTTGACCTGGCTCATCATGATGGACTTTCCTGGCAATTGCTGAGCTGCAGATGACCCTGTTATTATCTGATCCTGACCCTGACCTGTTTGCATCAATTTCTGGGGTCCTTAACAGTGATGCCACTGCCCCTGCTTGTCTTGCTGTCAACTGGTTCTTACTGGTGTGAGAAAAGGGCTTCTTGAGCGACCTAGTTATAAAGTAAACTGATGATTATTAAAAATCATCACTTCTGGGGTTAAGGTCTTGGAATCCCAGTATAGCAGAAGCAACTCCCTCTGCTAGAAGTATGTCTCAGGATAAGGACCACAGCTCACACCTGCTTGTACCCAGTGAAGGTGGCAATGTGTCCAGCCACGTGAGACAGCTTCACTGGGAGCCTGGTGGCCAGTAGTTGTCATTTCTGCACAACCTTCTGGATAGACCCTTTACTAGCAGGCAGAAAGCAGAAAAGTTCATTCTTTTGAGCTAATACAATGACTCATACAGAAAAAACCTTCCCTGATGTCCACCCTAGTGTTGTAACATGTTTCCTCACTCCCACCGCACCTCTGAAGTCCCTTGTGTCCCTCAGCAGCCTTGCAGACTGGACTGCTGGGCCAGATAGAGGGGAAAGCTCTCAGACTGCTCTTTCCCACCCACTCAGCGCTGAGCTGTTGACAGTGATGAGACACGGGCCACCCTGGGGAGGCATTTTAGGTCCCTAAGGAATTCTAATAAGGCTTTAGATAAAACAAGCTGATTTGATGCTGCAACCCTTGGCTATGGGAGTCTTAATTCCCCTTACAGTGGTGCATCTAGTCCTTTAACGTCACAGATATTTTTCCTAAGTATAACTACTACCATCCAAAATCATACTTAAAAAAACTAAAAACCAAAACCCAAACCTCAGAAATTAATCAGATTTATATTCAAAGATTAAACCACACGTGCTACCTCAAAGACCAGCTCCTCCGAGCACCAGATCTGTGTGGCCCTGCAGCCCAACTATTATCCTTCTTTAAGACAATGTACAGGGGAACATCTCACATATCCCTGACCCCCTGTGACACTCCAGGATGTACCTCCCTTGCCCCTCCTCGCCAGGCAAGCAGATTCCAGCAGCTCAGCTGACAGACATTTGGCTCTGTCAGTGCAAGACATACCCATTCACAACAGCCTGATGGATGCGGGTGGTGGGGCTGGAGAGAAGGCTGAGGAGAGGCTATTTGCTTCCCTTCATGCCATTCGTTCCCAGTCAGCAAAGATTTATTAGACATCTCTTATAAACCTTTCTATAATGACTTCTTACAATATATATAACCTTCTCCAATGCCTCTGGGTTATTCAAGGTCTGGGGTTGTACCAACCCCAGAGCACCTGTCTCCAGTATGTGCTGTCTGCGCTGGGAACTGCTGCTCCTGAGGGACTTCAGCAGCTGTGGCTGGACCAGACAGTGCCCCTGGGGATACCAAAGGTGCCAGGCATAAAGTACAAATAAGGAGGAAGTTGCTTTTATTTAACCCTTGTGAGACGTGGCAGGACAGTGGCCTCACCTTACAGGTTCACACTAATACAATATTATTTTTTAGCTCTGAAGCATGATGGAGCTTTGTTTTTTAGCAGCCAGTCATCGCTGAGAGTTATTTATTTTCATACCTGTGATGGAGTTGACAACGGAGCGCAAAATTGTGGGAGGCTTAATCAGCTCCTTCAATATGTTAGATTCTGTTGCCAGTGGAAAGCCGTTGTCTAACATTTCTTCTAGAAGTTCATACACAATAACTACATTGTCCTTAATTGCAGTCTCAGAACATTCGCCGAAGTAATCCTAAACAAATCAGAGATTACAAAGGAGAGAATTTTTATTCCTGTTCAAATGCTTTGCAAAGGTTTGTTTGGGTTTTTCACTTAGAGAAACCCTCCAATATATCAAGGAATTTTAGAGCGTAAACTGACCAGCTACTACTATAGCCTGATTGCATCGTAAATTAAGGTTACATTTATCATCTAATTACAAACCAGCATGAACAGTGAAATAACCATAACCTGGTTTACTAGTACATATATCTCTCAAAGGTCCCCCCACTTGTGAACATTAATACATTTTCTGTTAGAAGGTTTTTGTAAAACAAGGATATTTTGGCAATGTCCAGCCTTCACAGAGGTTTCTTTATTCACAGTATCTGTGAAACAGGTTGAAAACAGACTCCTATTTCACATCTCTCTCCTCTGTCCAGAGCGCTTCATGACTGAAGTTTCCTTCTTGTCCATCTACATAACAGGAACAGCACAAAAGCTTACAGAAAAAAGACAGCTTTTACAAAACAGGATTCGGGTTTTAGTGCACATGCACTGGTATCTATAAACCAAATGAATACACAAAATATACCTTCTTTTTCTTTGTATTTTATAAACCAGTGTTTGTCATAAAGATTGCAAAGGGGAAAGTCACTGCCAGCCTTTCTTTAAAAAGAGTACCTTTCTTTAAAAGAAGCTTATTCAAAAATTCCCTTAGAATTAAATTTTAAAATGATTTAATGGTCACAGACCTGGAAAGTATCTGCTACTCGGTGTAGAAATTCAATTACAAAGAGTGGTGGCACTTCTGTCTGTATGACAGACACAAAGAAGATTTTATCCCGATAGATGCTGATGAGGTAGTGATGTGGCGTTGAGATGACAGGAGGCACATTCTCAACATCGATTGCTTTCTCCTGAGCTTCAAAGAAATAATCACACACAGATTGGCTCACAACGCTCTTCCAGTGCTTCTCCAAGAATATATCACCAGAACAGTTTATAAGAAACAGGCTGTGGATCATTTTCTGTTGGAAACACATTCAAAGAAGTTAAATAAACAAAAGGACATGAGGATTGACATTATTTCTTCTCCCAGATTCTTTCTTACAACAGTTATTCTTTATTAACACGCACTGTGAATTTAAGATCTGCTTTGCTGCTTTCTTTAAATTGCATTTTCTTTATTTACAGGAATGCTCCCCTCCCAAGTATTTCACAGTAGATTAAGCTGCTAACTTATATCACAATGTAAACATGCACCCTTGATTTCCACTTTTATCCCAATTTGCTATTTGTAGTTTATTTCTTAAAGAAAAGCTGACCCTCATGAACTGGCACTCACTTAAACATTCTTGGCAACTTACATATAAAGTTTCCTATGGCAGAGGAGTTTGCGTAACATTTACACACATTATCTTAAAGATACTTTCCTCTTTAGCTTGTCAGCTTTCAGCTATTGAACTAGAAAAGTGGTTTTTATTTGCTGGCTGATTAGTCTTTTACTTATGATCTATGCCAAGCTGCACTTGGAAAAAAGTTCGGAATGCATTAAAAGTACACAAACCCAGGAGTTTAAATCTGGTTTAATGAATAGAATTGCCTCAAATGTGCTTGACACACATGAAATATGTTTACATAAAATGTTTTACACTTAAAAACTAACTCATGAGAAAGGAGAGTATGAACTGCAGATAAGGAATGTAACTTTTTTTCATGTATCTTTAAAGATTTACAAATAACATGTCTCAGCCACGGATCTTTCATTTTTTCATGGCATAAGAAGCTTATCTGCTTTTTTTTAAAAACTAATTCTCAGCCTATTTCTCAACTTTCAATGAGATAATAAGTGAACTAAGTTATCGATTCAAATGAAGTGAACAAACTGTTTTCTCCACATCTACAGAAAAGACAAATGCTACCAGACTTCGGTTTCTCTCTTTAGCCTTTACATCAGTCAGATACAATGCTCTGGCTGACCTGCAGCATAACCATCCTCAGACAAAAATAAGGTCCAAGTTTAAAGTCCGGCTTAGAAAACAAAACAAGCAAACTGTAACCCAAGCAGTGGCTTTTCACGGTTGACTTAATCTTGTACTTATATTCTGTGTAAATTCACGCTGTAGTTGAAGCAGCTGCCACTGGCTATTCATCCCTTTGGCCTCCCAGGTACTGATTTGAGCAGGTCTGTGGCTCTGAAATTATCTGCATGAGGAAACTGGTCCAGCCATAAATGGACCCAGAAAAAGGAGTTTCTAGTCAGATCATCTTCCTGATCCAAGTTATTGCACCGCCAGAGAGCACTACAGCTGGTGCAGAGGTGGTGGAAGTGGGCAGATGGTAGCAATGCAGATATCCTGAAGCAAAGTTTATTTAGCCTTTGGAGGATTCAAACATGGCTGGCAAGAGCCCAAACAATTACTGGACGTCCACACCTTGAAACAGGAAGATCACCATCAACTAAGTACGTCCAAGACAAGCCAAACAAATCTACTGAAAACCTATTGTAGTTTTCATTGATCTTAGGATGTTTGGCCAGGATCATGCCAAAAAAAAAAAAGGAGATAAAATTTGGTCCTTTGCTTATGCTGGCTCTGGCACACAAATGTGAAGATGGCACAGAAGCATCTAAATGTAAATGGTCCAGTCCCACAGAGATACTAAGGAGTCTGAATGCTGTACGATTAAGCCTCATTCCAAAATTTTGGAATAAGCACTTAACTCCATCCACGATGACCTAGGCTGACCTCCCAACACACTTTTAACACTGAAAAATGGTCTGGCCCTGTAAGTCTTGACAAAACAAAAGTATGTCTTCCAAAGCTCACCAGAGAAGGCGAAAAAGAACTACTAAAGAAGGCAGTTAGCATGCTATTTCCCTCCACTTAAGTCAGCAGATGTGGGAATGGAACCAAGATCCAGCTTTTCATACTCTAAACTCCAGCTGCTCCTTCACATGTGTGACAACAAAGTCCTCATCTTCACTGGGGCCTTGCTAGGTCTTAGAGACCTCCTGCTGAGAGCTCACTGCCTTTGGTGGCAGACATGAAAAGACCCATAGTGAAAACGTGGACAGAAAAAATCCAACTAAACGAGTACGGTATATACAAGGAAGTTCTTTTGGAAACTATGATTGCCAATTCACTTAAGAGTGGGAAAGGAAACAAAGCTACAAAGTGTTATTGCATGTTTCCACTGTATCTCTCCTGGACCATGTTAATCTCTAATTCAGTTTGTCAAAAAACATGACACCTTTAATACTGTAAGCACAGCATTCTTATAAAGGAGCCTTGACTTGCTTTAATCCACTTTAACCAAATATATTCTGAATTTAGCCAACACTGAACATTAAAACCCTCCAAAATCTCCTGGATAGTCACACAGCGGTGGCAAGTATAATCAACCACTGAATGTCAGTATTGTTCCACACCAAGGCAGCCCGAACATATGAAGGTGATCAGCTATAAAGCTTAGAATAGTTGTCTGTACATTTTAATATGGATACAATAGCATATCTGTTAACAAATAAAAACCCCAATTCCCAGTAAATGCACACCAAGCTGCATAGGAGAGCTTCAGAGCAAGCAGCACTGGTAATACCCCATTTCCAGGGGACCTGATCTACAGCCCACTGTGGAGAAGCTCTGCTGGACTGCAGGCAACTTTAGACTCTACTCTGACAAAGCACATCAGATAGGGGTGACAGAGTGATTTTAATTCCTAGCAGTTGGCCCACTGTTAACATTCATACAGAATCCATCTATCACCGTACACTACCTGAACACAGCAACTCTGCCCTATCAGTCAACGGGCAGCTCAGTTTGGGCACTTCCCCCTGCCAGTGCCCATTACAGCAAAGCAGCTCTTACAGCAGCAGGGACATCAGTGTATTATTACATGCAAGACTAAGACTTGATTTATCCCACACACTGTCAAACGGTTGGCATCAGCCAATTAAAGATGAATTTCATGCTGGATATATTACAACTGGTGCTACTACAAAAATATCTTATGTAAGCTGTTATTTAACAAAAATTACTTAGAGTGCTCCCAACACTAAAGTTTTCCCAGCTACTCTATTTTTTGAGTGAGTGCCAGATTTCATTTCAGACACATACACATCCCTGAATTCCTTTCTCAGCACCTTACCTTCTTCTGTCTCATCAGAACAACTAGATTTACAAAGACAAAAAGAATAAAAAATGCTGAACATAAGAAATCAATCTAGTAACAGTAAGATTCCTCACACCAAGAGGTCAAGTTAATACTTGTGGCCAAACAGCAAAGCATGCTCAGAGCTGCGACACTTTGAGGGTAAAAGGTCTTGAATCAAAGTTCATAAGTTTAAAGAAAACAGTAGCAAAAAGCACAGCACCAAAAATGTAAGAATCATGAGAGTACCTGTGCAGCAGCCTAAACATTCACCACTTTGAGATGGCAACATAAAAGCCATTCTACATAAAATACTGAAGGTGGGCTTCTAGGACTATGTCAAAAGGACATGACTCCCATTTCTCTGCTTTTAGGCCACCATAAGAAGCAGACTGAAGACGTCCGTGGATTATTAGTTGTATCTTTAGTCCAGAGCAAGCCATTCAAGCTCATTTTTAGGAGGCTGACAGCCTTCCATCCCACTGCCCGACTGAAAGGCATCTCACAGGCACTGCAGCAACAAGCCACCCGGCAGATGTTTGGCAGCTTCTTCTCAAACTCCCCATTCTTGCTCTGACACATGAAACTCCACGTGATTTCCTCGCAGTCATTTCCATCCGACCAGAATTTGAAGTCCTTAGAGAAGAACTAAATATTTTAACTAGGGCACGTTCTTATACGCTTGTTTCCAAGTCTGTATCTTTTCTTTTGACTAAATGTGGACTTTGCAATGTTACTGTTTTCTTCAATCTCTTGGCAGACAAACATCTGGACTGAAGTCACAGCAGGCTCACAAGACAAAAGTGGAGCTCATTGGCAAGAGGGAGAGGCTGAGAGCATGGGAAAAAGACTGATTGCACGTGCCTGTCCTCAGCTACAAATAAGTACTCTAAAATGTAATTAATGCAGAAATACTGTTACCAGCTGCTTTTCCATAACACTGAGTTGAGTTACAGTCAAAGCTCTGAAAACCAGGAAGTGAGGAATTTATCACTGACCCCTGCAATGCCCTTTAGAGCTAGTAATAATCACTGAAAACAGCTCCAAATGGGACCATCCCTAGGAAATTATTCCACAGCTCCCATGTTCCCTGAGTTTGGTCATAGCTGCTCTGGAGGGTAGAAGGATTAGCTGTGGGGGCCTGCCTGAGCCTCTGTTATGTATTTGTGGAAATGAACTTCTAGTGACAAGCGAACGGAAAGTAATCAAATGCTTAAAGTAATCTAGAGAAACAAAAAAGCTAAGACAAGCACTTCTATTTCTATTTTAAAGCGAGTATTTTTGTCACAACCAGCTGGTGGGCAGTTTAGCTTTTTCCTATTAATTCAAGATGTCACAAACATGTGAAGACAACTTTTGCTCCTCACCTCCCCAACACCATTCACCAGCTCTTAAAACAGCAAACCGAATGAAGAGAAATCTTACTAAAGACTTGAATGACATTTTCAAGACAGCCAACACAGCAGCTCTGAACATACGTATAACTGGCTGCCCAACCTCTGGCATGACATTAGATGCTGTAATTCAAAGTGATTTACCTGGAAGCCTCAGGTCTTAGTAAAATGTGAATGTTCTGCAATTTCACAGTTTTTTTAAGGCTCCTATCACTGTTAGCATTACCTTACTGCTGCTGCTCGGGTGTCATCAATCTTTTCTTTTCTAAAATGTCCATAGCTTATGTATCTGCACACTAAAGTAAAAACACGCTTGCAACGCTTAAGAACTGCCTGGTGACCCTCTCTTAGTCAAGCAAAACTCCCAGAATCAACTCTAACTTAACACCACGAAGAGCTTGTCTGTACACCTACTCAGACACATATTTTATCAGCAAGATCATCCTTATTAAAGACTAAACACATTGCTTCCCAGATGCACAGTATACATTTATTTATCTTTACTTTCATTTAAAGCAGCTTAGTTACTTTCTGGAATTGTTTTTAAAAGGAAGCAGTCTTCTGAGAATACTCTGAAGTTGTCTTAAACCAGTGTTCAGTATCATGTTTGGTATCCATAACAAAATTTCCAACTTCCTCCAAGCTTTTACCAATAACAATCACAGCCTGCGTAAGAATTGTGCAGCATTTAATCTACTGACTGATGAGCTTTCCAATAATACATTTGCATGGCGCCTATGTTCAATTTAGTTTCAGTATAAATCTTCTTATAGCTGGCAAGACAGTTCCATCTCTTGCCAACAGAACAATATTAGATCCTGAATATTCAGGCAATATTAGATCCTGAGGAACTGCAGATCCCTTTGGGACTTGCAAGAACAGAAAGCTTCACTGTAAAAGCTGAAAAAGCAATAGTTTCTTAGAAAAAAGCCCCACCAAAGCAATTAAAAATTCATTGCTAAAACTGCATTTTTACATGAAGATGGAACATTTTCAATACAATTTACATGTGAATCAGCTGCTTTAGGACTACTAAGGGACCATTTAAGAAATTCACTCTCTGAAAGCAGTACTGAATAGATAGAGAGGAACAAACGGACACAGGTAGGGTGACTATCTTGTTATGCATTTTCTGTCAACGGGATTTTCAAGAGCAGACTGATAATTAAGCTCACATTCCAGCCAAACCACTAAGAACTCTGAATGGCCAAGGCAGCGAGATTCAACCACAGGATATAGAAAGTTCCTCTCAGTATTTCTTTGGGAAGATGTTGTCCACTGTGCTCTCTCCCAATTTACTGCTCTAGTAAGTCTGATGGGTGGGAGCAACAGCGCTGCCAGCTCTTTTTTACAGGCTCTATTTTAAGAGGCACTCAAGGTTCAAGAAAGGACAAGCTCAGTGACAAAGAGCCACACACTACTGAAATACTAGATCAGAGCCAAGTATCACTGGAACCCTGCTGTAAATGACAGCTCTTACTAATGTGGGTGCTCTCTGCAATGACTAGTCCAAAATGTAGACAGTAGGAAGAGGGCTTACAACCACTGTTACCTCCCTTCTCTTCCATGAGAAGAGATTAGAGTGGCACTCTTTAATTCTTCTATCCTATAGAATAAAATCAGGCTCCAGCATAAGCAGTCTTAAAGAATCTTTCAAGAAGTTCCCATTAAAAATAGAAAAATAGCCTTTCATTCATTGAGTAAGCATTAAAAAGGTATCACTCATTTTCTGTGTGTTTACTAAGTTTGGAAAGCTATATAGAAAATAAATAGGATGAAAATAAAAGGGAAATAAGAGGAAGGAACTCAGCATTCCAGAAAGGCTTAATTTGGTTTCTTCTCATTATTACAGCCATGAAATACAGCTGCCACTTGTCACCTGCTGTTCAGAGCTCTCTGCCTCAAGGACTTCAACTTCTCTTTCATGAATCCTCACAACAAGGTCTCTATTTCAGATTCTTCACGCAGAACTGCTTGTAAGGAAAACTTTGTTTGAAAAGGTAACTGGGATTTAGCTGGTGTATAGCTATTTTGCACAATAGGAAACTTCTTTTCTGGGCAAGCACAGCAAAATTAAGCACTAGAGGGTGCGGAATGGTCTTAATGTTTAATTTGCCATCTGCAAGGAATTTTCAGGTATGTGCATGCAGACAGGAAAGGATCTGCTTGTCCCATTTTTATTTTTTCTTTTCAAAACCAGGTTTTCTTGTGTTTTTGAGTCAGCACCCAACATACCACAGATTAAATCCTAGGCATTTACAGTGAAATACCACGCAGATTTTTTTTAAATAAATGAGAAGCGATGTACTATTCAAACCTGCTATGAACTGCCAGCCGAACCATCTCATGCCTGGCATAGTCAGTTCTTTGGTAAAACATGGCTTCCATCACCTTATCTCTTGCATGAGCAATTTATTTGCAAATAGCTCTTCCTCTCCCATACTGCAGCCTGCCTTCTATGAACATGAGTTTTCACTATTCTAGTATGATTTTTTTTGTCTGGTTGTTTAAACAATAGCTACATTCAGCAGTGAAGCTACTCCTGCAGTCTGATCACCATCTAATATGTTCAAATCACTTATCACACTGACAAAAAACAGCGAGCATGTTGCTACTTCAAAGCAGATCAGCAGCGAAACAAAAGAAAAGATGGGACAACCTCCACTCCATCACCCTTTAAGGTAGCAAACAGGTCAGAAGCAACATGCAACACACAGTGGGGGATGATAACGGATTAATTTGTGGTGTGTATTATGCAAATCTACACTCACAGGGTCCCTGGCTAATTAAGCATTTTCAGAACCACCATGTTTGCAGCGATGTTGCTGAAGAAAAGGCTCTGGTGGCCTGGGTGCTACCCCTCCAGCAGCTCCTCGGCAGTGACTTTGCTGCACGTTTGGCACAGAGCCCTGCCTAGCAGCTCTTGCATCTCCCCTAACAGCTCAATTAATTACGTCCCTGCACATGATCCCTCCTTCTCATCATCGCTTA